>CAWUFW010003566.1:1412500-1782470 GCA_963921515.1 Calotriton arnoldi | reverse complement strand
CGAACAAGAGACAAGGTCAATCCAGGCAGAAGGAAGCCTTGGAACAAGAGACAAAGTCAATCCGTGCAGAGGGAAGCCTTGGAACAAGAGACAAGGTCCATCCGTGCAGAGGGAAGCCTCAGGACAAGAGACAAGGTCAATCCGTGCAGAGGGAAGCCTCGAGACAAGAGACAAGGCCAATCCGTGCAGAGAGAAGCCTCGGGACAAGAGACAAGGTCAATCTGTGCGGAGGGAAGCCTCGGGACAAGAGACAAGGTCAATCCGTGCAGAGGGTAGCCTTGAGACAAGAAACAAGGCCAATCCGTGCAGAGGGAATCCTCGGGACAAGAGACAAGGTCAATCCGTGCCGAGGGAAGCCTCGAGACAAGAGACAAGGTCAATCCGTGCAGAGGGAAGCCTGGGGACAAGAGACAAGGTCAATCCATGCAGAGGGCAGGCTTGAGACAAGAGACAAGGTCAATCCGTGCAGAGGGAAGCCTCGGGACAAGAGACAAGGTCAATCTGTGCGGAGGGAAGCCTTGAGACAAGAGACAAGGTCAATCCTTGCAGAGGGAAGCCTTGAGACAAGAGACAAGGTCAATCCGTGCAGAGGGAAGCCTTGGAACATTAGACAAGGTCAATCCGTGCAGAGGGTAGCCTTGGAACATTAGCAAGGTCAATCCGTGCAGAGGGAAGCCTTGGAACAAGAGACAA
Organism: Calotriton arnoldi; assembly: GCA_963921515.1. Taxonomy (NCBI): domain Eukaryota; kingdom Metazoa; phylum Chordata; class Amphibia; order Caudata; family Salamandridae; genus Calotriton; species Calotriton arnoldi. The sequence goes on along the minus strand of CAWUFW010003566.1, from coordinate 1,781,777 downwards.
GGTCAATCCGTGCAGAGGGAAGTCTTGGAACAAGAGACAAGGTCAATCCGTGCAGAGGGAAGCCTCGGAATAAGAGACAAGGTCAATCCGTGCAGAGGAAGCCTCTGGACAAGAGACAAGGTCAATCCGTTCAGAGGGAGGCCTCGGGGCAAGAGACAAGGTCAATCCGTGCAGAGGGAAGCGTTGGGACAAGACACAAGGTCAATCTGTGTAGAGGGAAGCGTGGGGACAAGACCCAAGGTCAATCCGTGCAGCGGGAAGCCTTGAGACAAGAGACAAGGTCAATCCAGGCAGAGGGAAGCCTCGGAACAAGAGACAAGGTCAATCCGTGCAGAGGGAAGCCTCGGAATAAGAGACAAGGTCAATCCCTGCAGAGGGAAGCTTGGGACAAGAGACGAGGTCAATCCGTGCAGAGGGAAGCCTTGAGACAAGAGACAAGGTCAATCCGTGCAGAGGGAAGCCTCGGGACAAGAGACAAGGTCAATCCGTGCAGAGGGAAGCCTCGGGACAAGAGACAAGGTCAATTTGTGCAGAGGGAAGCCATGAGACAAGAGACAAGGTCAATCCATGCAGAGGGAAGCCTCGGGACAAGAGACAAGGTCAATCGGTGGAGAGGGAAGCCTTGAGACAAGAGACAAGGTCAATCCGTGCAGAGGGAAGCCTTGAGACAAGAGACAAGGTCAATCAGTGCAGAGGGAAGCTTGGGACAAGAGACAAGGTCAATCCGTGCAGAGGGAAGCCTTGGGACAAGAGATAAGGTCAATCCGTGCAGAGGGAAGCCTAAGAACAAGAGATAAGGTTAATACGTGCAGAGGGAAGCCTTGAGACAAGAGACAAGGTCAATCAGTGCGGAGGGAAGCCTCGGGACAAGAGACAAGGTCAATACGTGGAGAGGGAAGCCTCGGAAAAAGAGACAAGGTCAATCCGTGCAGAGGGAAGCCTCAGGACAAGAGACAAGGTCAATCCGTGCAGAGGGAAGCCTCGGGACAAGAGACAAGGTCAATCCGTGCAGAGGGAAGCCTCGGAACAAGAGACAAGGTCAATCCGTGCAGAGGGAAGCCTCAGGACAAGAGACAAGGTCAATCTGTGCGGAGGGAAGCCTTTAGACAAGAGACAAGGTCAATCCTTGCAGAGGGAAGCCTCGGGACAAGAGACAAGGTCAATCCGTGCAGAGGGAAGCCTTGGAACAAGAGACAGGGTCAATCCATGCAGAGGGAAGCCTTGGAACAAGAGACAAGGTCAATCCATGCAGAGGGAAGCCTCGGAATAAGAGACAAGGTCAATCCGTGCAGAGGAAGCCTCTGGACAAGAGACAAGGTCAATCCGTGCAGTGGGAAGCCTCGGGACAAGAGACAAGGTCAATCCGTGCAGAGGGAAGCCTTGGGACAAGACACAAGGTCAATCCGTGCAGAGGGAAGCCTCGGAACAAGACACAAGGTCAATCCGTACAGAGAGAAGACTCGGGACAAGAGACAAGGTCAATCCGTGCAGAGGGAAGCCTCGGGACAAGAGACAAGGTCAATCCGTGCAGAGGGAAGCCTCGGGACAAGAGACAAGGACAATCCGTGCAGAGGGAAGCCTCGGGACAAGAAACAAGGTCAATCCGTGCAGAGGGAAGCCTCGGGCCAAGAGACAAGGTCAATCCGTGCAGAGGGAAGCCTTGGGACAAGAGACAAGATCAATCCGTGCAGAGGGAAGCCTCGGGACAAAACACAAGGTCAATCCGTGCAGAGGGAAGCGTTGAGACAAGAGTTAAGATGAACCTTTGAGGTAAGACTGCGGACTAAACACAAGATCAACCGTGGAGGTGAGACTGCGTACTGGACACAAGATCAACCATGGAGGTGAGACTGCGGACTAGACACAAGCTCAACCATGGAGGTGAGACTGCGGACTAGACCCAAGATCAATCATGGAGGTAAGACGGCAGACAAGAGCCAAGATCAAGCATGGAGTTGAGACTGCAGACTAGACACAAGATCAACCATGGAGGGGAGACTGCGGACTAGACACAAGATCAACCATGGAGGTGAGACTGCGGAGTAGACCCAAGATCAACCATGGAGGTGAGACTGCGGACTAGACACAAGATCAACCATGGAGGTGAGACTGCGGAGTAGACCCAAGATCAACCATGGAGGTTAGACTGCGGACTAGACACAAGATCAACCATGGAGGTGAGACTGTGGACTAGACACAAGATCAACCATGGAGGTGAGACAGCGGACAAGACACAAGATCAACCATGGGGGTGAGACTGCGAACTAAACTCAAGATCAACCATGGAGGTAAGACAGCAGACAAGAGCCAAGATCAACCATGGAGGTGAGACTGTGGACTAGACCCAAGATCAACCATGGAGGTGAGACTGCGGACTAGACCCAAGATCAACCATGGAGGTGAGACTGCAGACTAGATCCAAGATCAACCATGGAGGTGAGACAGCGGACTAGACCCAAGATCAACCACGGAGGTGAGACTGTGGACTAGACCCAAGATCAACCATGGAGGTGAGACTGCGGACTAGACCCAAGATCAAAAATGGAGGTGAGACTGCAGAGTAGACCCAAGAACAACCATGGAGGTATCACTGCGTACTAGGCACAAGATCAACCATGGACGTGAGACTGCGGACTAGACCCAAGATCAACCATGGACGTGAGACTGCGGACTAGACCCAAGATCAACCATGGAGGTGAGACTGCGGACTAAACCCAAGATCAACCATGGAGGTATCACTGCGGACTAGACACAAGATCAACCATGGAGGTGAGACAGCGAACTAGACCCAAGATCAACCATGGAGGTGAGACTGCGGACTAGACCCAAGATCAACCATGGAGGTGAGACTGCGGACTAGACCCAAGATCAACCATGGAGGTAAGACTGCGAAATAAACCCAAGATCAACCATGGAGGTGAGACTGCGGACTAGACCCAAGATCAACCATGGAGGTGAGACTGCGGACTAGACACAAGATCAAAAATGGAGGTGAGACTGCGGAGTAGACCCAAGATCAACCATGGAGGTAAGACTGTGGACTAGACGCAAGATCAGCCATGGAGGTGAGACTGCGGACTAGATGCAAGATCAACTATGGAGGTGAGACTGCGGACTAGACGCAAGATCAACCATGGAGGTGAGACTGCGGAGTAGACCCAAGATCAACCATAGAGGTGAGACTGCGGACTAAACCCAAGATCAACCATGGAGGTGAGACTGCGGGCTAGACTCAAGATCAAACACGGAGGTATCACTGCAGACTAGACCGAAGATCAACCATGGAGGTATCACTGCGGACTAGACCCAAGATCAACCATAGAGGTGAGACTGTGGACTAGACCCAAGATCAGCCATGGAGGTGAGACTACGGACTAGACCCAAGATCAACCATCGAGGTAAGACTGCGGACTAGACACAAGATCAACCATGGAGGTAAGACTGCGGACTAGACCCAAGATCAACCATGGACGTAAGACAGCGGACTAGACCCAAGATCAACCATAGAGGTGAGACTGCGGACTAGATGCAAGATCAACCATGGAGGTAAGACTGCGGACTAGACCCAGGATCAACCATGGAGGTGAGACTGCGGACTAAACCCAAGATCAACCATGGAGGTGAGACTGCGGACTAGACCCAAGATCAACCATGGAGGTGAGTCAGCAGACAAGAGCCAAGATCAATCATGGAGGTGAGACTGCGAACTAGACCCAAGATCAACCATGGAGGTGAGACTGCGGACTAGACACAAGGGCAACCATGGAGATGAGACTGCGGAATAGACACAAGAGCAACCATGGAGGTGAGACTGCGGACTAGACACAAGATCAACCATGGAGGTGAGACTGCAGACTAGACGCAAGATCAACCATGGAGGTAAGTCTGCAGACAAGAGCCAAGATCAAGCATGGAGGTGAGACTGCGGACTAGATGCAAGATCAACCATGGAGGTAAGACTGCGGACTAGACCCAAGATCAATCATGGAGGTGAGACTGCGGACTAGACCCAAGATCAACCATGGGTGTGAGACTACGGACTAGACGCAAGATCAACCATGGAGGTGAGACTGCGGACTAAACCCAAGATCAATCATGGAGGTATTACTGCGGACTAGACACAAGATCAACCATGGATGTGAGACTGAGGACTAGACCCAAGATCAACCATGGAGGTATCACTGCGGACTAGACACAAGATCAACCATGGAGGTAAGACTGCGGACTAGACCCAAGATCAACCATGGAGGTGAGACTGCGGACTAGACGCAAGATCAACCATAGAGGTAAGACTGCGGACTAAACCCAAGATCAACCATGGAGGTATCACTGCGGACTAGACACAAGATCAACCATGGAGGTAAGACTGCGGACTAGACCCAAGATCAAGCATGGAGGTGAGACTGCGGACTAGACGCAAGATTAACCATGGAGGTAAGACTGCGGACTAGACGCAATATCAACCATGAAGGTGAGACTGCAGACTAGACCCAAGATCAACCATGGAGGTGAGACTGCGGACTAGACCCAAGATCAACCATGGAGGTAAGACTGCGAAATAAACCCAAGATAAACCATGGAGGTGAGACTGCGGACTAGACCCAAGATCAACCATGGAGGTGAGACTGCGGACTAGACACAAGATCAAAAATGGAGGTGAGACTGCGGAGTAGACCCAAGATCAACCATGGAGGTAAGACTGTGGACTAGACGCAAGATCAGCCATGGAGGTGAGACTGCGGACTAGATGCAAGATCAACTATGGAGGTGAGACTGCGGACTAAATGCAAGATCAACCATGGAGGTGAGACTGCGGACTAGACGCAAGATCAACCATGGAGGTGAGACTGCGGAGTAGACCCAAGATCAACCATAGAGGTGAGACTGCGGACTAAACCCAAGATCAACCATGGAGGTGAGACTGCGGGCTAGACTCAAGATCAAACACGGAGGTATCACTGCGGACTAGACCGAAGATCAACCATGGAGGTATCACTGCGGACTAGACCCAAGATCAACCATAGAGGTGAGACTGTGGACTAGACCCAAGATCAGCCATGGAGGTGAGACTACGGACTAGACCCAAGATCAACCATCGAGGTAAGACTGCGGACTAGACACAAGATCAGCCATGGAGGTAAGACTGCGGACTAGACCCAAGATCAACCATGGACGTAAGACAGCGGACTAGACCCAAGATCAACCATAGAGGTGAGACTGCGGACTAGATGCAAGATCAACCATGGAGGTAAGACTGCGGACTAGACCCAGGATCAACCATGGAGGTGAGACTGCGGACTAAACCCAAGATCAACCATGGAGGTGAGACTGCGGACTAGACCCAAGATCAACCATGGAGGTGAGTCAGCAGACAAGAGCCAAGATCAATCATGGAGGTATCACTGCGGACTAGACACAAGATCAACCATGGAGGTGAGACTGCGGACTAGACACAAGATCAGCCATGGAGGTGAGACTGCGGACTAGACACAAGATCAACCATGGAGGTGAGACTGCGGACTAGACCCAAGATCAACCATAGAGGTGAGACTGCGGACTAGACCCTAGATCAACCACGGAGGTATCACTGCGGACTAGACCTAAGATCAACCATGGAGGTGAGACTGCGGACTAGACCCAAGATCAACCATGGAGGTGAGACTGCGAACTAGACCCAAGATCAACCATGGAGGTGAGACTGGGGACTAGACCCAAGATCAACCATAGAGGTAAGAGTGCAGACCAGACCCAAAATGACACATGGAGGTGATTCTGCAGACAAGAGCCAAAATCAACCATGGAGGTGAGTCTGCAGAGAAGAGCCAAGATCAACCATGGAGGTGAGACTGCGGACTAGACTCAAGATCAACCATGGAGGTATCACTGCGGACTAGACCCAAGATTAACCACAGAGGTGTCAATCAATCAATCAGGGGTTTGTTAAAGCGCGACTACTCACCCGTAAGGGTCTCAAGGCGCTAGGGGGGGGGTGCAGGTTCCATCCATCAAGGAGGGGTCTGTCGAAGAGCCAGGTTTTGAGGTTTCTTGCGAAGATGGGGAGCGATGTTGTCTGTCTGAGGTGGAGCGGAAGGGCGTTCCATGCTTTGGCCGCGAGGAAGGAGAAGGAGCGGCCTCCCGATCTGGTCTTTCTGGTGCGGGGGACCACGGCGTAGGAGAGCTGGGCTGATCGTAGGGTCCTTTGGGGTGCGTGGAATTTGAGTCGGCTGTTCAGGTATGCTGGTCCGGTGCCGTGGAGGGCCTTGTGTGCGTGGGTGAGCATCTTGAAGGTGATTCTCGCCTCGACAGGGAGCTAGTGGAGTGTGCGCAGGTGCTGGGAGATGTGGCAGTGTTTTGGCAGGTTGAGGACCAGTCTTGCGGCGGCGTTCTGGATGTTCTGTAGCTTGCGGGTGAGGTTTTTGTTTATTCCTGCGTAGAGTGCGTTGCCGTAGTCGAGTCTGCTGGTGACCAGGGCGTGAGTGACGGTCTTTCGGTGTTCGAGGGGATCCATTTGAAGGTCTTACGAAGGAGGCGGAGGGTGTGGAGGCAGGAAGACGAGACAGAGTTGATCTGGCGGTCCATTTTGAGCTCGGAGTCCAGGATGATTCCCAGGTTGCGTGCGTGGTCCGTGGGGGTTGGGGGTTTCCGAGGGCGGGGGCCACCAGGTGTCGCTCCAGGCATCGGGGTTTGGGCCCATGATGAGTACTTCTGTTTTGTTGGTGTTTAGTTGTAGGCAGCTGTTTTTCATCCATTTGGCGACGGCTTCCATGCCTTCTCGAAAGTTGCGTCTGGCGGTGTTGGGCTCGTTGGATAGGGAGAGGATGAGCTGGGTGTCGTCTGCGTATGACACGATGTTGAGTCCGTAGGTTCTGACGATGGGGGCGAGTGGAGCCAAGTAGACGTTGAAGAGCGTCGGGCTGAGGGAGGAGCCCTGGGGGACTCCGCAGGTGGTAGGTGTGGGGTCCGAGAGGAAAGGGGGAGTCTGACCCGCTGCGTCCTGCCGGAGAGGAAGGAGCGGATCCAGTCGAGGGCCTTGTCCTGGATTCCTGCGTCGTAGAGTCTGCGTATTAGGGTGCGGTGGGAGACTGTGTCGAACGCCGCTGATAGGTCGAGGAGGATGAGGGCTACTGTTTCTCCTTTGTCCAGTAGGGTGCGGATGTCGTCTGTTGCGGCGAGGAGGGCGGTTTCCGTACTGTGGTTTTTCTGAAGCCGGATTGGGAGGAGTCGAGGATGTTGTGTTCTTCAATGAATGTGGCGAGTTGGCTGTTGATGGCTTTCTCGATGACTTTCGCTGGGAACGGGAGCAGGGAGATGGGTCTGTAGTTTTTGAGGTCGGTGGGGTCCGCTGAGGGTTTCTTTAGGAGGGGGTTGACCTCGGCGTGTTTCCAGTCGTCGGTGAACGAGGCGGTCGCCAGGGAGCGGTTGATGGTGTGGCGGAGCATAGGTGCGATGGTGTCGGCGGCTCTGTTGAAGATGTGGTGGGGGCAGGGGTCCGTTGGGGCCCCTGAGTGGATTGACTTCATTGTCTTCAGTGTGTCTTCGGTGGTGAGGGCTGTCCAGTCGTCAATCGCTGGTTTCCGGGTGTCGGGGGTGGTTGGTGAGCGTTCAGTGTGTTGGTTATCTTCATCGAAGTTGTCGTAGATGCTCTTGATTTTGTGGTGGAAAAAGGTGCTGAGTTTGTCGCAGAGGTCTTGTGAGGGAGGGATGTCGGTAGACTCGCTAGTGGGTTGGGCGAACTCCTTGATGATGCTGAAGAGTTCCTTGCTGTTGTGCGCGTGGGTGGAGATTCTGTCTTCAATCGCTTTTTTCCTCGTTTCTCTGATGAGTTGATGGTGGGCGTTGGTGGCGGCTCTGAAGTTGTCGTGGGCTTCTGTGGATTTGGTGTTCCGCCAGGCCTTTTCGAGGCGGTGGCATGTGCTTCTGGACTCTCGAAGTTCGGTGGTAAACCATCTGGCTTTCTTGGCGCGGGTATTGTTGTTTTTCTTGAGGGGGCTATGGTGTTGGTGCTGTCCGAGATCCATCTATGCAGGGTTCGGGCTGCGGTGTTGGGGTCGTCGTTTTCTCGCGATGGTTGGGGGGAGTTGTTGAGTGAGGAGGTGAGCTGGTCGTCGGTGATTTTGGTCCAGTTTCTTCGTGGAAGCAGGTGCTGGTGCCTGTGGATGGTGGGTGTTCTGAAGGTGAAGTGAACGCAACGATGGTCGGTCCATGGGAGTTCGGTGGTGTGGCTGAAGGTGATGGAGTTTCCTGTAGTGAAGAGGGGGTCGAGGGTGTGTCCTGCTGAGTGCGTGGGCTCGGTCACGATCTGGCGCAGTCCAATGTTGTGGAGGTTGTCCAGGAGGGATGTGGTGTTGGGGTCCAGTTGGTTGTCGAGGTGGAAGTTGAGGTCTCCCAGCAGGGTGTAGTTGGTGGATGCGATGGCCTGCGGGGAGATAATGTCCGTGATGGAGTTGGCGAAGGGTCCGCGGGGTCAAGGGGGTTGGTAGATGAGGGTTCCTCGGAGGGTGGCGGTGGGGCTGGCCAGTATCTTGAAGTGAAGGTGTTCTATCAGTTCTGTGGGCTCGTCAGGGAGTGTGCTCAGGCGGAGGCTGGATTTGTGGACGATGGTGATTCCTCCTCCTGGGCGGGTGGGGCGGTCCTTCCTGGAGATCTTGTATCCTTGGGGGATGGCGATGGCGATGTCCGGTCCCGAGGTGGTGTTGGTCCAGGTTTCGGTGAAGAACGCTACGTCCGGGGTGGTGCTGTCGAGGAGGTCCCAGATTTCTGTGGCGTGTTTGTGGAGGGATCGGACGTTGAGGAGGATGCATTGCAGGGTCTTCGGTTCGGTTGTGTTCTTGTGGGCGGGTTGTGCTGGATCCGTGTTCTTGGCGGTGCTGCAGGTGTGCCGGCAGCGGTGACAGCTGAAGGGTCCGTGGGAGTCGGCTGGTGATGCTAGCTTGCAGTTGTTGTTGCGGCCTGGGTTGAGTGCGTGGAGTGCTGCTGGGTCGTAGCGTTGGCGAGGCGGAGGTCCAGTGTTCCTGGCGCTGGTCGCGGTCGGGTCGCGGACGGGCGCAGACGGGCTTGCCTTTGACGGGCCAGCGGCGCGCGGCCGCACAGTGGCCGCCATTAAGTAGGGGTCGGGGAGGGCTGGACAGCTGGGAGGCGGGAGCGGGGAGGGAGCTGGATTGGGCCGGTCGCGCTGGGGGAGGGGCCGCGGGGGCAGCAGCGGCGGGGAAAGGTAAAGGGAGGAAATAAGGGATAAAGAAAAAAGGGAAAATAGGCAGAAATAAGGCACAAAAGAGCAGAGATGCAGAAAGGTGAAAGATAAAAGAGGGTAGATAAACGAGTGAAAACTAGTGAAAGGGCAGAGCGAGAGGAAGGGAAAATGAGCAGAAATAAGGCACAAAAGAGCAGAGATGCAGAAAAGTGCAGAAAGGTGAAAGATAAAAGAGGGTAGAAAAACGAGTGAAAACAAGTGAAAGGGCAGAGCGAGAGGAAGGGAAAATGAGCAGAAATAAGGCACAAAAGAGCAGAGATGCACAAAAGTGCAGAAAGGTGAAAGATAAAAAAGGGTAGAAAAACGAGTGAAAGAGCAGAGTTAGAGGAAGGAGACAGAGGTCCACTGGACCACCAGGGATGAGGTGCAGGGAAACCTGCGGGTGGAGGAGGACCTCGATCACCAACACTCGAGAGTGCAGGGGCAGGGCAGGCCTCACTTAATGGTGGAGCTGCGAGGGTGGGAGAGCAATTTCACTGACAATGAGTCAGTGGTCTTGCTCGCCTGTCCTCGCAGTGGCCGCTCATTAAGTAGGGGTCGAGGAGGACTGGACAGCTGGGAGGCGGGAGCGGGGAGGGGAGCTGGATTGGGCCGGTCACGCTGGGGGGGAGGGGCCGCGGGGGCAGCAGCGGCGGGGAAAGGTAAAGGGAGGAAATAAGGGATAAAGAAAAAAGGGAAAATAGGCAGAAATAAGGCACAAAAGAGCAGAGATGCAGAAAGGTGAAAGATAAAAGAGGGTAGATAAACGAGTGAAAACTAGTGAAAGGGCAGAGCGAGAGGAAGGGAAAATGAGCAGAAATAAGGCACAAAAGAGCAGAGATGCAGAAAAGTGCAGAAAGGTGAAAGATAAAAGAGGGTAGAAAAACGAGTGAAAACAAGTGAAAGGGCAGAGCGAGAGGAAGGGAAAATGAGCAGAAATAAGGCACAAAAGAGCAGAGATGCAGAAAAGTGCAGAAAGGTGAAAGATAAAAAGGGTAGAAAAACGAGTGAAAGAGCAGAGTTAGAGGAAGGAGACAGAGGTCCACTGGACCACCAGGGATGAGGCACAGGGAAACCTGCGGGTGGAGGAGGGCCTCGATCACCAACACTCGAGAGTGCAGGGGCAGGCCTCACTTAATGGTGGAGCTGCGAGGGTGGGAGAGCAATTTCACTGACAATGAGTCAGTGGTCTTGCTCGCCTGTCCCGCAGGGGCCGCCATTAAGTAGGGGTCGGAGAGGGCTGGACAGCTGGGAGGCGGGAGCGGGGAGGGAGCTGGATTGGCCCGGTCGCGCTGGGGGGAGGGGCCGCGGGGGCAGCAGCGGCGGGGAAAGGTAAAGGGAGGAAATAAGGGATAAAGAAAAAAGGGAAAATAGGCAGAAATAAGGCACAAAAGAGCAGAGATGCAGAAAGGTGAAAGATAAAAGAGGGTAGAAAAACGCAGTGAAAACTAGTGAAAGGGCAGGGCGAGAGGAAGGGAAAATGAGCAGAAATAAGGCACAAAAGAGCAGAGATGCAGAAAAGTGCAGAAAGGTGAAAGATAAAAGAGGGTAGAAAAACGAGTGAAAACAAGTGAAAGGGCAGAGCGAGAGGAAGGGAAAATGAGCAGAAATAAGGCACAAAAGAGCACAGATGCAGAAAAGTGCAGAAAGGTGAAAGATAAAAGGTAGAAAAACGAGTGAAAGAGCAGAGTTAGAGGAAGGAGACAGAGGTCCACTGGACCACCAGGGATGAGTCGCAGGGAAACCTGCGGGTGGAGGAGGGCCTCGATCACCAACACTCGAGAGTGCAGGGGCAGGGGCAGGCCTCACTTAATGGTGGAGCTGCGAGGGTGGGAGAGCAATTTCACTGACAATGAGTCAGTGGTCTTGCTCGCCTGTCCCCGCAGGGGCCGCCATTAAGTAGGGGTCGAGGAGGGCTGGACAGCTGGGAGGCGGGAGCGGGGAGGGGAGCTGGATTGGCCCGGTCGCGCTGGGGGAGGGGCCGCAGGGGCTGCAGTGGCGGGGAAAGGTAAAGGGAGGAAATAAGGGATAAAGAAAAAAGGGAAAATAGGCAGAAATAAGGCACAAAAGAGCAGAGATGCAGAAAGGTGAAAGATAAAGAGGGTAGAAAAACGAGTGAAAACTAGTGAAAGGGCAGGGCGAGAGGAAGGGAAAATGAGCAGAAATAAGGCACAAAAGAGCAGAGATGCAGAAAAGTGCAGAAAGGTGAAAGATAAAAGGTAGAAAAACGAGTGAAAGAGCAGAGTTAGAGGAAGGAGTCAGAGGTCCACTGGACCACCAGGGATGAGGCGCAGGAAACCTGCGGGTGGAGGAGGGCCTCGATCACCAACACTCGAGAGTGCAGGGGCAGGGGCAGGCCTCACTTAATGGTGGAGCTGCGAGGGTGGGAGAGCAATTTCACTGACAATGAGTCAGTGGTCTTGCTCGCCTGTCCCCGCAGGGGCCGCCATTAAGTAGGGAGTCGAGGAGGGCTGGACAGCTGGGAGGCGGGAGCGGGGAGGGGAGCTGGATTGGGACGGTCGCGCGGGGGGGGGAGGGAAGGGGCCGCGGGGGCAGCAGCGGCGGGGAATGGTAAAGGGAGGAAATAAGGGATAAAGAAAAAAGGGAAAATAGGCAGAAATAAGGCACAAAAGAGCAGAGATGCAGAAAGGTGAAAGATAAAAGAGGGTAGAAAAACGAGTGAAAACTAGTGAAAGGGCAGGGCGAGAGGAAGGGAAAATGAGCAGAAATAAGGCACAAAAGAGCAGAGATGCAGAAAAGTGCAGAAAGGTGAAAGATAAAAGAGGGTAGAAAAACGAGTGAAAACAAGTGAAAGGGCAGAGCGAGAGGAAGGGAAAATGAGCAGAAATAAGGCACAAAAGAGCAGAGATGCAGAAAAGTGCAGAAAGGTGAAAGATAAAAAGGGTAGAAAAACAAGTGAAAGAGCAGAGTGAGAGGAAGGAGACAGAGGTCCACTGGACCACCAGGGATGAGGCGCAGGGAAACCTGCGGGTGGAGGAGGGCCTCGATCACCTACACTCGAGAGTGCAGGGGCAGGCCTCACTTAATGGTGGAGCTGCGAGGGTGGGAGAGCAATTTCACTGACAATGAGTCAGTGGTCTTGCTCGCCTGTCCCCGCAGTGGCCACCATTAAGTAGGGAGTCGAGGAGGGCTGGACAGCTGGGAGGCGGGAGCGGGGAGGGGAGCTGGATTGGGCCGGTCGCGCTGGGGGGAGGGGCCGCGGGGGCAGCAGCGGCGGGGAAAGGTAAAGGGAGGAAATAAGGGATAAAGAAAAAAGGGAAAATAGGCAGAAATAAGGCACAAAAGAGCAGAGATGCAGAAAGGTGAAGGATAAAAGAGGGTAGAAAAACGAGTGAAAACTAGTGAAAGGGCAGAGCGAGAGGAAGGGAAAATGAGCAGAAATAAGGCACAAAAGAGCAGAGATGCAGAAAAGTGCAGAAAGTTGAAAGATAAAAGAGGGTAGAAAAACGAGTTAAAACAAGTGAAAGGGCAGAGCGAGAGGAAGGGAAAATGAGCAGAAATAAGGCACAAAAGAGCAGAGATGCAGAAAAGTGCAGAAAGGTGAAAGATAAAAAGGGTAGAAAAACGAGTGAAAGAACAGAGTTAGAGGAAGGAGACAGAGGTCCACTGGACCACCAGGGATGAGGCGCAGGGAAACCTGCGGGTGGAGGAGGGCCTCGATCACCAACACTCGAGAGTGCAGGGGGAGGGGCAGGCCTCACTTAATGGTGGAGCTGCGAGGGTGGGAGAGCAATTTCACTGACAATGAGTCAGGTATCACTGCGGACTAGACACAAGATCAATCATGGAGGTGAGACTGCGGACTAGACACAAGAGCAACCATGGAGGTGAGACTGCGGACTAGACACAAGAACAACAATGGAGGTGAGACTGCGGACTAAACTCAAGATCAACCATTGAGGTGAGACTGTGGACTAGACCCAAGATCAACCATGGAGGTGAGACTGCGGACTAGACGCAAGATCAACCATGGAGGTGTGACTGCGGAGTAGACCCAAGATCAACCATGGAGGTGAGACTGTGGACTAGACCCAAGATCAACCACGGAGGTATCACTGCGGACTAGACCCAAGATCAACCATGGAGGTATCACTGCAGACTAGACCCAAGATCAACCATGGAGGTGAGACTGTGGACTAGACCCAAGATCAACCATGGAGGTTAGACTGCGGACTAGACCCAAGATCAACCATGGAGGTGAGACTGGGGACTAGACCCAAGATCAACCATGGAGGTAAGACTGCGGACTAGACCCAAGATCAACCATGGAGGTATCACTGCGGACTAGACCCAAGATTAACCACAGAGGTATCACTGCGGACTAGACACAAGATCAATCATGGAGGTGAGACTGCGGACTAGACACAGGAGCAACCATGGAGGTGAGACTGCGGACTAGACACAAGAACAACAATGGAGGTGAGACTGCGGACTAAACCCAAGATCAACCATGGAGGTGACACTGCGGACTAGACCCAAGATCAACCATGGAGGTGAGACTGCGGACTAGACGCAAGATCAACCATGGAGGTGTGACTGCGGAGTAGACCCAAGATCAACCATGGAGGTGAGACTGTGGACTAGACCCAAGATCAACCACGGAGGTATCACTGCGGACTAGACCCAAGATCAACCATGGAGGTATCACTGCAGACTAGACCCAAGATCAACCATGGAGGTGAGACTGCGGACTAGACCCAAGATCAACCATGGAGGTGAGACGGCGGACTAGACCCAAGATCAACCATGGAGGTAAGACTGCGAAATAAACCCAAGATCAACCATGGAGGTGAGACTGCGGACTAGACCCAAGATCAACCATGGAGGTGAGACTGCGGACTAGACACAAGATCAAAAATGGAGGTGAGACTGCGGAGTAGACCCAAGATCAACCATGGAGATAAGACTACGGACTAGACGCAAGATCAGCCATGGAGGTGAGACTGCGGACTAGATGCAAGATCAACTATGGAGGTGAGACTGCGGACTAAATGCAAGATCAACCATGGAGGTGAGACTGCGGACTAGACGAAAGATCAACCATGGAGGTGAGACTGCGGAGTAGACCCAAGATCAACCATAGAGGTGAGACTGCGGACTAAACCCAAGATCAACCATGGAGGTGAGACTGCGGACTAGACTCAAGATCAAACACGGAGGTATCACTGCGGACTAGACTGAAGATCAACCATGGAGGTATCACTGCGGACTAGACCCAAGATCAACCATAGAGGTGAGACTGTGGACTAGACCCAAGATCAGCCATGGAGGTGAGACTACGGACTAGACCCAAGATCAACCATTGAGGTAAGACTGCGGACTAGACACAAGATCAACCATGGAGGTAAGACTGCGGACTAGACCCAAGATCAACCATGGACGTAAGACAGCGGACTAGACCCAAGATCAACCATAGAGGTGAGACTGCGGACTAGATGCAAGATCAGCCATGGAGGTAAGACTGCGGACTAGACCCAGGATCAACTATGGAGGTGAGACTGCGGACTAAACCCAAGATCAACCATGGAGGTGAGACTGGGGACTAGACCCAAGATCAACCATGGAGGTGAGTCAGCAGACAAGAGCCAAGATCAACCATGGAGGTATCACTGCGGACTAGACACAAGATCAACCATGGAGGTGAGACTGCGGACTAGACACAAGATCAGCCATGGAGGTGAGACTGCGGACTAGACACAAGATCAACCATGGAGGTGAGACTGCGGACTAAACCCAAGATCAAACATGGAGGTGAGACTGCGGACTAGACCCAAGATCAACCATGGAGGTATCACTGCGGACTAGACCCAAGATCAACCATGGAGGTGAGACTGCGGACTAGACCCAAGATCAACCATGGAGGTGAGACTGCGAACTAGACCCAAGATCAACCATGGAGGTGAGACTGCGGACTAGACCCAAGATCAACCATAGAGGTAAGACTGAAGACCAGACCCAAGATGACACATGGAAGTGATTCTGCAGACAAGAGCCAAAATCAACCATGGAGGTGAGTCTGTAGAGAAGAGCCAAGATCAACCATGGAGGTATCACTGCGGACTAGACCCAAGATCAACCACAGAGGTATCACTGCGGATTAGACAGAAGATCAATCATGGAGGTGAGACTGCGGACTAGACACAAGAGCAACCATGGAGGTGAGACTGCGCACTAGACACAAGAACAACAATGGAGGTGAGACTGCGGACTAAACCCAAGATCAACCATGGAGGTGAGACTGCGGACTAGACCCAAGATCAACCATGGAGGTGAGACTCACGGACTAGACGCAAGATCAACCATGGAGGTGTGACTGCGGAGTAGACCCAAGATCAACCATGGAGGTGAGACTGTGGACTAGACCCAAGATCAACCACGGAGGTATCACTGCGGACTAGACCCAAGATCAACCATGGAGGTATCACTGCAGACTAGACCCAAGATCAACCATGTAGGTGAGACTGTGGACTAGACCCAAGATCAACCATGGAGGTTAGACTGCGGACTAGACCCAAGATCAACCATGGAGGTGAGACTGGGGACTAGACCGAAGATCAACCATGGTGGTAAGACTGCGGACTAGACCCAAGATCAACCACAGAGGTAAGACTGCAGACCAGACCCAAGATGACACATGGCGGTGATTCTGCAGACAAGAGCCAAGATCAACCATGGAGGTGAGACTGCGGACTAGACCCAAGATCAACCATGGAGCTATCACTGCGGACTAGACCCAAGATCAACCACAGAGGTATCACTGCGGACTAGACACAAGATCAATCATGGAGGTGAGACTGCGGACTAGACACAAGGGCAACCATGGAGGTGAGACTGCGGACTAGACACAAGGGCAACCATGGAGGTGAGACTGCGGACTAGACCCAAGATCAACCATGGAGGTGAGACAGCGGACTAGACCCACGATCAACCACGGAGGTGAGACTGCAGACAAGAACCAAGATGAACCACGGAGGTGAGACTGCGGACTAGACACAAGATCAACAATGGTGGTGAGACTGTGGACTAAACCCAAGATCAGCCATGGAGGTGAGACTGTGGACTAGACCCAAGATCAACCATGGAGGTGAGACTGTGGACTAGACGGACGATCAACCATGGAGGTGAGACTGCAGACTAAACCCAAGATCAACCATGGAGGTGAGACTGCGGACTAGACGCAAGATCAACCATGGAGGTGTGACTACGGAGTAGACCCAAGATCAACCATGGAGGTGAGACTGCGGACTAAACCCAAGATCAACCATGGAGGTGAGACTGCGGACTAGACGCAAGATCAACCATGGAGGTGTGACTGCGGAGTAGACCCAAGATCAACCATGGAGGTGAGACTGCGGACTAAACTCAAGATCAACCACGGAGGTGAGACTGCGGACTAGACCCAAGATCAACCACGGAGGTATCACTTCGGACTAGACCCAAGATCAACCATGGAGGTGAGACTGCGGACTAGACGCAAGATCAACCATGGAGGTAAGACTGCGGACTAGACACAAGATCAACCATGGAGGTAAGACTACGGACTAGACCCAAGAGCAACCATGGAGGTGAGATTGCGGACTAAACCCAAGATCAACCATGGAGGTAAGACTGCGGACAAGAGCCAAGATCAACCATGGAGGTAAGACTGCAGACCAGACCCAAGATGACACATGGAAGTGAGTCTGCAGACAAGAGCCAAAATCAACCATGGAGGTGAGTCTGCAGAGAAGAGCCAAGATCAACCATGGAGGTGAGACTGCGGACTAGACCCAAGATCAACCATGGAGGTATCACTGCGGACTAGACCCAAGATCAACCACAGAGGTATCACTGCGGACTAGACACAAGATCAATCATGGAGGTGAGACTGCTGGACTAGACACAAGGGCAACAATGGAGGTGAGACTGCGGACTAGACACAAGAGCAACCATGGAGGTGAGACTGCGGACTAGACACAAGAACAACGATGGAGGTGAGACAGCGGACTAAACCCAAGATCAACCATGGAGGTGAGACTGCGGACTAGACGCAAGATCATCCATGGTGGTGAGACTGCGGACTAGACCCCAGATCCACCATGGAGGTGAGACTGCGGACTAAACCCAAGATCAACCATGGAGGTGAGACTGCGGACTAAACCCAAGATCAACCATGGAGGTGAGACTGTGGACTAAACCCAAGATCAACCACGGAGGTGAGACTGCGGACTAGACCCAAGATCAACCACGGAGGTGAGACAGCGGACTAAACCCAAGATCAACCATGGAGGTGAGACTGGGGACTAGACCCAAGATCAACCATCGAGGTAAGACTGCGGACTAGACCCAAGATCAACCATGGAGGTATCACTGCAGACTAGACCCAAGATCAACCATGGAGGTATCACTGCGGACTAGACCCAAGATCAACCATAGAGGTGAGACTGTGGACTAGACCCAAGATCAGCCATGGAGGTGAGACTACGGACTAGACCCAAGATCAACCATCGAGGTAAGACTGCGGACTAGACACAAGATCAGCCATGGAGGTGAGACTACGGACTAGACCCAAGATCAACCATCGAGGTAAGACTGCGGACTAGACACAAGATCAACCATGGAGGTAAGACTACGGACTAGACCCAAGATCAACTATGGAGGTAAGACTGCCGACTAGACGCAAGATCAACCATGGAGGTGTGACTGCGGAGTAGACCCAAGATCAACCATGGAGGTGAGACTGCGGACTAAACTCAAGATCAACCACGGAGGTGAGACTGCGGACTAGACCCAAGATCAACCACGGAGGTATCACTGCGGACTAGACCCAAGATCAACCATGGAGGTGAGACTGCAGACTAGACGCAAGATTAACCATGGAGGTAAGACTGCGGACTAGACACAAGATCAACCATGGAGGTGAGACTACGGACTAGACCCAAGAGCAACCATAGAGGTAAGACTGCGGACTAAACCCAAGATCAACCATGGAGGTAAGACTGCGGACAAGACACAAGATCAACCATGGAGGTAAGACTGCGGACTAGACCCAAGATCAACCATGGAGGTGAGACTGCGGACTAGACGCAAGATCAACCATGGAGGTAAGACTGCGGACTAGACGCAAGATTGACCATGGAGGTGAGACTGCAGACTAGACCCAAGATCAACCATGGAGGTGAGACTGCGGACTAGACCCAAGATCAACCATGGAGGTAAGACTGCGAAATAAACCCAAGATCAACCATGGAGGTGAGACTGCGGACTAGACCCAAGATCAACCATGGAGGTGAGACTGCGGACTAGACACAAGATCAAAAATGGAGGTGAGACTGCGGAGTAGACTCAAGATCAACCATGGAGGTAAGACTGAGGAGGGAGGTTTGGAAGAAGGCATGTAAGATTTTGGCAATCCCAAAAATAAATTACTATACCCCCTCTGGAAAACAACTATATTGCCGCAACTATTGTATGATAGGATGGGCAGGATTTGGGATCAACAAGGTATAAGGAAAATAGGTGATATATATGAAAGAGATCAAATGTTGGGATTTAGTGCTCTACAGCAGAAATATGGGCTCCCGGCAAATCAAGGCTTTAAATATATACAAATCCAGAAATATTTATCGGGTTTTAGGCCACGGATTTCTCCGGGGGACAGAATCAATCTTATGGAGTACTTGGTAGGGGGTGGAACTAAAATAAAGATGGTATATAGTACCCTGCTCTTGAATTTACAAGACGATATGGAAAAATTTGAAGCAACTTGGGTAACTGAATTAAATGATTCAAGACACAAGATCAACCATGGAGGTGAGACTGCGGACTAGACACAAGATCAACCATGGAGGTGAGACTGCGGACTAGACCCAAGATCAACCAGGGAGGTAAGACAGCGGACTAGACCCAAGATCAACCATGGAGGTGAGACAGCGGGCTAGACCCACGATCAACCACGGAGGTGAGACTGCAGACAAGAACCAAGATCAACCACGGAGGTGAGACTGCGGACTAAACACAAGATCAACCATGGAGGTAAGACTGCAGACTAGACCCAAGAGCAACCATGGAGGTAAGACAGCGGACTAGACCCAAGATCAACCATGGAGGTAAGACTGCGGACTAGACCCAAGATCAACCATGGAGGTGAAACTGCGGACTAAACCCAAGATCAACCATGGAGGTGAGACTGCAGACTAGACCCAAGATCAACCATGGAGGTGAGTCAGCAGACAAGAGCTAAGATCAACCATGGAGGTATCACTGCGGACTAGACCCAAGATCAACCACGGAGGTATCACTGCGGACTAGACCCAAGATCAACCACGGAGGAATCACTGCGGACTAGACCCAAGATCAACCATGGAGGTGAGACTACGGACTAGACCCAAGAGCAACCATGGAGGTGAGACTACGGACTAGACCCAAGATCAACCATGGAGGTAAGACTGCGGACTAGACACAAGATCAACCATGGAGGTAAGACTGCGGACTAGACACAAGATCAACCATGGAGGTGAGACTGCGGACTAGACGCAAGATCAACCATGGAGGTAAGACTGCGGACTAGACGCAAGATCATCCATGGTGGTGAGACTGCGGACTAGACCCCAGATCCACCATGGAGGTGAGACTGCGGACTAAACCCAAGATCAACCATGGAGGTGAGACTGCGGACTAAACCCAAGATCAACCATGGAGGTGAGACTGTGGACTAAACCCAAGATCAACCACGGAGGTGAGACTGCGGACTAGACCCAAGATCAACCACGGAGGTGAGACAGCGGACTAAACCCAAGATCAACCATGGAGGTGAGACTGGGGACTAGACCCAAGATCAACCATCGAGGTAAGACTGCGGACTAGACCCAAGATCAACCATGGAGGTATCACTGCAGACTAGACCCAAGATCAACCATGGAGGTATCACTGCGGACTAGACCCAAGATCAACCATAGAGGTGAGACTGTGGACTAGACCCAAGATCAGCCATGGAGGTGAGACTACGGACTAGACCCAAGATCAACCATCGAGGTAAGACTGCGGACTAGACACAAGATCAGCCATGGAGGTGAGACTACGGACTAGACCCAAGATCAACCATCGAGGTAAGACTGCGGACTAGACACAAGATCAACCATGGAGGTAAGACTACGGACTAGACCCAAGATCAACTATGGAGGTAAGACTGCCGACTAGACGCAAGATCAACCATGGAGGTGTGACTGCGGAGTAGACCCAAGATCAACCATGGAGGTGAGACTGCGGACTAAACTCAAGATCAACCACGGAGGTGAGACTGCGGACTAGACCCAAGATCAACCACGGAGGTATCACTGCGGACTAGACCCAAGATCAACCATGGAGGTGAGACTGCAGACTAGACGCAAGATTAACCATGGAGGTAAGACTGCGGACTAGACACAAGATCAACCATGGAGGTGAGACTACGGACTAGACCCAAGAGCAACCATAGAGGTAAGACTGCGGACTAAACCCAAGATCAACCATGGAGGTAAGACTGCGGACAAGACACAAGATCAACCATGGAGGTAAGACTGCGGACTAGACCCAAGATCAACCATGGAGGTGAGACTGCGGACTAGACGCAAGATCAACCATGGAGGTAAGACTGCGGACTAGACGCAAGATTGACCATGGAGGTGAGACTGCAGACTAGACCCAAGATCAACCATGGAGGTGAGACTGCGGACTAGACCCAAGATCAACCATGGAGGTAAGACTGCGAAATAAACCCAAGATCAACCATGGAGGTGAGACTGCGGACTAGACCCAAGATCAACCATGGAGGTGAGACTGCGGACTAGACACAAGATCAAAAATGGAGGTGAGACTGCGGAGTAGACTCAAGATCAACCATGGAGGTAAGACTGAGGAGGGAGGTTTGGAAGAAGGCATGTAAGATTTTGGCAATCCCAAAAATAAATTACTATACCCCCTCTGGAAAACAACTATATTGCCGCAACTATTGTATGATAGGATAGGCAGGATTTGGGATCAACAAGGTATAAGGAAAATAGGTGATATATATGAAAGAGATCAAATGTTGGGATTTAGTGCTCTACAGCAGAAATATGGGCTCCCGGCAAATCAAGGCTTTAAATATATACAAATCCAGAAATATTTATCGGGTTTTAGGCCACGGATTTCTCCGGGGGACAGAATCAATCTTATGGAGTACTTGGTAGGGGGTGGAACTAAAATAAAGATGGTATATAGTACCCTGCTCTTGAATTTACAAGACGATATGGAAAAATTTGAAGCAACTTGGGTAACTGAATTAAATGATTCAAGACACAAGATCAACCATGGAGGTGAGACTGCGGACTAGACACAAGATCAACCATGGAGGTGAGACTGCGGACTAGACCCAAGATCAACCAGGGAGGTAAGACAGCGGACTAGACCCAAGATCAACCATGGAGGTGAGACAGCGGGCTAGACCCACGATCAACCACGGAGGTGAGACTGCAGACAAGAACCAAGATCAACCACGGAGGTGAGACTGCGGACTAAACACAAGATCAACCATGGAGGTAAGACTGCAGACTAGACCCAAGAGCAACCATGGAGGTAAGACAGCGGACTAGACCCAAGATCAACCATGGAGGTAAGACTGCGGACTAGACCCAAGATCAACCATGGAGGTGAAACTGCGGACTAAACCCAAGATCAACCATGGAGGTGAGACTGCAGACTAGACCCAAGATCAACCATGGAGGTGAGTCAGCAGACAAGAGCTAAGATCAACCATGGAGGTATCACTGCGGACTAGACCCAAGATCAACCACGGAGGTATCACTGCGGACTAGACCCAAGATGAACCACGGAGGTATCACTGCGGACTAGACCCAAGATCAACCATGGAGGTGAGACTACGGACTAGACCCAAGAGCAACCATGGAGGTGAGACTACGGACTAGACCCAAGATCAACCATGGAGGTAAGACTGCGGACTAGACACAAGATCAACCATGGAGGTAAGACTGCGGACTAGACACAAGATCAACCATGGAGGTGAGACTGCGGACTAGACGCAAGATCAACCATGGAGGTAAGACTGCGGACTAGACGCAAGATTGACCATGGAGGTGAGACTGCAGACTAGACCCAAGATCAACCATGGAGGTGAGACTGCGGACTAGACCCAAGATCAACCATGGAGGTAAGACTGCGAAATAAACCCAAGATCAACCATGGAGGTGAGACTGCGGACTAGACCCAAGATCAACCATGGAGGTGAGACTGCGGACTAGACACAAGATCAAAAATGGAGGTGAGACTGCGGAGTAGACTCAAGATCAACCATGGAGGTAAGACTGAGGAGGGAGGTTTGGAAGAAGGCATGTAAGATTTTGGCAATCCCAAAAATAAATTACTATACCCCCTCTGGAAAACAACTATATTGCCGCAACTATTGTATGATAGGATGGGCAGGATTTGGGATCAACAAGGTATAAGGAAAATAGGTGATATATATGAAAGAGATCAAATGTTGGGATTTAGTGCTCTACAGCAGAAATATGGGCTCCCGGCAAATCAAGGCTTTAAATATATACAAATCCAGAAATATTTATCGGGTTTTAGGCCACGGATTTCTCCGGGGGACAGAATCAATCTTATGGAGTACTTGGTAGGGGGTGGAACTAAAATAAAGATGGTATATAGTACCCTGCTCTTGAATTTACAAGACGATATGGAAAAATTTGAAGCAACTTGGGTAACTGAATTAAATGATTCAAGACACAAGATCAACCATGGAGGTGAGACTGCGGACTAGACACAAGATCAACCATGGAGGTGAGACTGCGGACTAGACCCAAGATCAACCAGGGAGGTAAGACAGCGGACTAGACCCAAGATCAACCATGGAGGTGAGACAGCGGGCTAGACCCACGATCAACCACGGAGGTGAGACTGCAGACAAGAACCAAGATCAACCACGGAGGTGAGACTGCGGACTAAACACAAGATCAACCATGGAGGTAAGACTGCAGACTAGACACAAGAGCAACCATGGAGGTGAGACTGCGGACTAGACACAAGAACAACGATGGAGGTGAGACAGCGGACTAAACCCAAGATCAACCATGGAGGTGAGACTGCGGACTAGACGCAAGATCATCCATGGTGGTGAGACTGCGGACTAGACCCCAGATCCACCATGGAGGTGAGACTGCGGACTAAACCCAAGATCAACCATGGAGGTGAGACTGCGGACTAAACCCAAGATCAACCATGGAGGTGAGACTGTGGACTAAACCCAAGATCAACCACGGAGGTGAGACTGCGGACTAGACCCAAGATCAACCACGGAGGTGAGACAGCGGACTAAACCCAAGATCAACCATGGAGGTGAGACTGGGGACTAGACCCAAGATCAACCATCGAGGTAAGACTGCGGACTAGACCCAAGATCAACCATGGAGGTATCACTGCAGACTAGACCCAAGATCAACCATGGAGGTATCACTGCGGACTAGACCCAAGATCAACCATAGAGGTGAGACTGTGGACTAGACCCAAGATCAGCCATGGAGGTGAGACTACGGACTAGACCCAAGATCAACCATCGAGGTAAGACTGCGGACTAGACACAAGATCAGCCATGGAGGTGAGACTACGGACTAGACCCAAGATCAACCATCGAGGTAAGACTGCGGACTAGACACAAGATCAACCATGGAGGTAAGACTACGGACTAGACCCAAGATCAACTATGGAGGTAAGACTGCCGACTAGACGCAAGATCAACCATGGAGGTGTGACTGCGGAGTAGACCCAAGATCAACCATGGAGGTGAGACTGCGGACTAAACTCAAGATCAACCACGGAGGTGAGACTGCGGACTAGACCCAAGATCAACCACGGAGGTATCACTGCGGACTAGACCCAAGATCAACCATGGAGGTGAGACTGCAGACTAGACGCAAGATTAACCATGGAGGTAAGACTGCGGACTAGACACAAGATCAACCATGGAGGTGAGACTACGGACTAGACCCAAGAGCAACCATAGAGGTAAGACTGCGGACTAAATCCAAGATCAACCATGGAGGTAAGACTGCGGACAAGACACAAGATCAACCATGGAGGTAAGACTGCGGACTAGACCCAAGATCAACCATGGAGGTGAGACTGCGGACTAGACGCAAGATCAACCATGGAGGTAAGACTGCGGACTAGACGCAAGATTGACCATGGAGGTGAGACTGCAGACTAGACCCAAGATCAACCATGGAGGTGAGACTGCGGACTAGACCCAAGATCAACCATGGAGGTAAGACTGCGAAATAAACCCAAGATCAACCATGGAGGTGAGACTGCGGACTAGACCCAAGATCAACCATGGAGGTGAGACTGCGGACTAGACACAAGATCAAAAATGGAGGTGAGACTGCGGAGTAGACTCAAGATCAACCATGGAGGTAAGACTGAGGAGGGAGGTTTGGAAGAAGGCATGTAAGATTTTGGCAATCCCAAAAATAAATTACTATACCCCCTCTGGAAAACAACTATATTGCCGCAACTATTGTATGATAGGATGGGCAGGATTTGGGATCAACAAGGTATAAGGAAAATAGGTGATATATATGAAAGAGATCAAATGTTGGGATTTAGTGCTCTACAGCAGAAATATGGGCTCCCGGCAAATCAAGGCTTTAAATATATACAAATCCAGAAATATTTATCGGGTTTTAGGCCACGGATTTCTCCGGGGGACAGAATCAATCTTATGGAGTACTTGGTAGGGGGTGGAACTAAAATAAAGATGGTATATAGTACCCTGCTCTTGAATTTACAAGACGATATGGAAAAATTTGAAGCAACTTGGGTAACTGAATTAAATGATTCAAGACACAAGATCAACCATGGAGGTGAGACTGCGGACTAGACACAAGATCAACCATGGAGGTGAGACTGCGGACTAGACCCAAGATCAACCAGGGAGGTAAGACAGCGGACTAGACCCAAGATCAACCATGGAGGTGAGACAGCGGGCTAGACCCACGATCAACCACGGAGGTGAGACTGCAGACAAGAACCAAGATCAACCACGGAGGTGAGACTGCGGACTAAACACAAGATCAACCATGGAGGTAAGACTGCAGACTAGACCCAAGAGCAACCATGGAGGTAAGACAGCGGACTAGACCCAAGATCAACCATGGAGGTAAGACTGCGGACTAGACCCAAGATCAACCATGGAGGTGAAACTGCGGACTAAACCCAAGATCAACCATGGAGGTGAGACTGCAGACTAGACCCAAGATCAACCATGGAGGTGAGTCAGCAGACAAGAGCTAAGATCAACCATGGAGGTATCACTGCGGACTAGACCCAAGATCAACCACGGAGGTATCACTGCGGACTAGACCCAAGATCAACCACGGAGGTATCACTGCGGACTAGACCCAAGATCAACCATGGAGGTGAGACTACGGACTAGACCCAAGAGCAACCATGGAGGTGAGACTACGGACTAGACCCAAGATCAACCATGGAGGTAAGACTGCGGACTAGACACAAGATCAACCATGGAGGTAAGACTGCGGACTAGACACAAGATCAACCATGGAGGTGAGACTGCGGACTAGACGCAAGATCAACCATGGAGGTAAGACTGCGGACTAGACGCAAGATTGACCATGGAGGTGAGACTGCAGACTAGACCCAAGATCAACCATGGAGGTGAGACTGCGGACTAGACCCAAGATCAACCATGGAGGTAAGACTGCGAAATAAACCCAAGATCAACCATGGAGGTGAGACTGCGGACTAGACCCAAGATCAACCATGGAGGTGAGACTGCGGACTAGACACAAGATCAAAAATGGAGGTGAGACTGCGGAGTAGACTCAAGATCAACCATGGAGGTAAGACTGAGGAGGGAGGTTTGAAAGAAGGCATGTAAGATTTTGGCAATCCCAAAAATAAATTACTATACCCCCTCTGGAAAACAACTATATTGCCGCATCTATTGTATGATAGGATGGGCAGGATTTGGGATCAACAAGGTATAAGGAAAATAGGTGATATATATGAAAGAGATCAAATGTTGGGATTTAGTGCTCTACAGCAGAAATATGGGCTCCCGGCAAATCAAGGCTTTAAATATATACAAATCCAGAAATATTTATCGGGTTTTAGGCCACGGATTTCTCCGGGGGACAGAATCAATCTTATGGAGTACTTGGTAGGGGGTGGAACTAAAATAAAGATGGTATATAGTACCCTGCTCTTGAATTTACAAGACGATATGGAAAAATTTGAAGCAACTTGGGTAACTGAATTAAATGATTCAAGACACAAGATCAACCATGGAGGTG
Organism: Calotriton arnoldi; assembly: GCA_963921515.1. NCBI lineage: Eukaryota > Metazoa > Chordata > Amphibia > Caudata > Salamandridae > Calotriton > Calotriton arnoldi. The sequence continues at coordinate 1,755,197 of CAWUFW010003566.1, read as the reverse complement.
AGACTGCGGACTAGACACAAGATCAACCATGGAGGTGAGACTGCGGACTAGACCCAAGATCAACCAGGGAGGTAAGACAGCGGACTAGACCCAAGATCAACCATGGAGGTGAGACAGCGGGCTAGACCCACGATCAACCACGGAGGTGAGACTGCAGACAAGAACCAAGATCAACCACGGAGGTGAGACTGCGGACTAAACACAAGATCAACCATGGAGGTAAGACTGCAGACTAGACCCAAGAGCAACCATGGAGGTAAGACAGCGGACTAGACCCAAGATCAACCATGGAGGTAAGACTGCGGACTAGACCCAAGATCAACCATGGAGGTGAAACTGCGGACTAAACCCAAGATCAACCATGGAGGTGAGACTGCAGACTAGACCCAAGATCAACCATGGAGGTGAGTCAGCAGACAAGAGCTAAGATCAACCATGGAGGTATCACTGCGGACTAGACCCAAGATCAACCACGGAGGTATCACTGCGGACTAGACCCAAGATCAACCACGGAGGTATCACTGCGGACTAGACCCAAGATCAACCATGGAGGTGAGACTACGGACTAGACCCAAGAGCAACCATGGAGGTGAGACTACGGACTAGACCCAAGATCAACCATGGAGGTAAGACTGCGGACTAGACACAAGATCAACCATGGAGGTAAGACTGCGGACTAGACACAAGATCAACCATGGAGGTAAGACTGCGGACTAGACACAAGATCAACCATGGAGGTGAGACTACGGACTAGACCCAAGATCAACAATGGAGCTAAAACTGCGGACTAGACCCAAGAGCAACCATGGAGGTAAGACAGCGGACTAGACCCAAGATCAACCATGGAGGTAAGACTGCGGACTAGACCGAAGATCAACCATGGAGGTGAGACTGCAGACTAGACCCAAGATCAACCATGGAGGTGAGACTGCGGACTAGACCCAAGATCAACCATGGAGGTAAGACTGCGAAATAAACCCAAGATCAACCATGGAGGTGAGACTGCGGACTAGACCCAAGATCAACCATGGAGGTGAGACTGCGGACTAGACACAAGATCAAAAATGGAGGTGAGACTGCGGAGTAGACTCAAGATCAACCATGGAGGTAAGACTGAGGAGGGAGGTTTGGAAGAAGGCATGTAAGATTTTGGCAATCCCAAAAATAAATTACTATACCCCCTCTGGAAAACAACTATATTGCCGCAACTATTGTATGATAGGATGGGCAGGATTTGGGATCAACAAGGTATAAGGAAAATAGGTGATATATATGAAAGAGATCAAATGTTGGGATTTAGTGCTCTACAGCAGAAATATGGGCTCCCGGCAAATCAAGGCTTTAAATATATACAAATCCAGAAATATTTATCGGGTTTTAGGCCACGGATTTCTCCGGGGGACAGAATCAATCTTATGGAGTACTTGGTAGGGGGTGGAACTAAAATAAAGATGGTATATAGTACCCTGCTCTTGAATTTACAAGACGATATGGAAAAATTTGAAGCAACTTGGGTAACTGAATTAAATGATTCAAGACACAAGATCAACCATGGAGGTGAGACTGCGGACTAGACACAAGATCAACCATGGAGGTGAGACTGCGGACTAGACCCAAGATCAACCAGGGAGGTAAGACAGCGGACTAGACCCAAGATCAACCATGGAGGTGAGACAGCGGGCTAGACCCACGATCAACCACGGAGGTGAGACTGCAGACAAGAACCAAGATCAACCACGGAGGTGAGACTGCGGACTAAACACAAGATCAACCATGGAGGTAAGACTGCAGACTAGACCCAAGAGCAACCATGGAGGTAAGACAGCGGACTAGACCCAAGATCAACCATGGAGGTAAGACTGCGGACTAGACCCAAGATCAACCATGGAGGTGAAACTGCGGACTAAACCCAAGATCAACCATGGAGGTGAGACTGCAGACTAGACCCAAGATCAACCATGGAGGTGAGTCAGCAGACAAGAGCTAAGATCAACCATGGAGGTATCACTGCGGACTAAACCCAAGATCAACCACGGAGATATCACTGCGGACTAGACCCAAGATCAACCACGGAGGTATCACTGCGGACTAGACCCAAGATCAACCATGGAGGTGAGACTACGGACTAGACCCAAGAGCAACCATGGAGGTGAGACTACGGACTAGACCCAAGATCAACCATGGAGGTAAGACTGCGGACTAGACACAAGATCAACCATGGAGGTAAGACTGCGGACTAGACACAAGATCAACCATGGAGGTGAGACTACGGACTAGACCCAAGATCAACCATGGAGCTAAAACTGCGGACTAGACCCAAGAGCAACCATGGAGGTAAGACAGCGGACTAGACCCAAGATCAACCATGGAGGTGAGACTATGGACTAGACCCAAGATCAACCATGGAGCTAAAACTGCGGACTAGACCGAAGAGCAACCATGGAGGTAAGACAGCGGACTAGACCCAAGATCAACCATGGAGGTAAGACTGCGGACTAGACACAAGATCAACCATGGAGGTAAGACTACGGACTAGACCCAAGAGCAACCATGGAGGTGAGACTGCGGACTAAACCCAAGATCAACCATGGAGGTAAGACTGCGGACAAGAGCCAAGATCAACCATGGAGGTAAGACTGCAGACCAGACCCAAGATGACACATGGAGGTGAGTCTGCAGACAAGAGCCAAAATCAACCATGGAGGTGTGTCTGCAGAGAAGAGCCAAGATCAACCATGGAGGTGAGACTGCGGACTAGACCCAAGATCAACCATGGAGGTATCACTGCGGACTAGACCCAAGATCAACCACAGAGGTATCACTGCGGACTAGACACAAGATCAATCATGGAGGTGAGACTGCGGACTAGACACAAGGGCAACCATGGAGGTGAGACTGCGGACTAGACACAAGAGCAACCATGGAGGTGAGACTGCGGACTAGACACGAACAACAATGGAGGTGAGACTGCGGACTAAACCCAAGATCAACCATGGAGGTGAGACTGCGGACTAGGCGCAAGATCAACCATGGAGGTGAGACTGCGGACTAGACCCCAGATCAACCATGGAGGTGAGACTGCGGACTAAACCCAAGATCAACCATGGAGGTGAGACTGCGGACTAAACCCAACATCAACCATGGAGGTGAGACTGTGGACTAAACCCAAGATCAACCACGGAGGTGAGACTGCGGACTAGACCCAAGATCAACCACGGAGGTGAGACAGCGGACTAAACCCAAGATCAACCATGGAGGTGAGACTGGGGACTAGACCCAAGATCAACCATGGAGGTATCACTGCAGACTAGACCCAAGATCAACCATGGAGGTATCACTGTGGACTAGACCCAAGATCAACCATAGAGGTGAGACTGTGGACTAGACCCAAGATCAGCTATGGAGGTGAGACTATGGACTAGACCCAAGATCAACCACCGAGGTAAGACTGCGGACTAGACACAAGATCAACCATGGAGGTAAGACTACGGACTAGACCCAAGATCAACCATGGAGGTTAGACTGCGGACTAGACCCAAGATCAACCATGGAGGTAAGACTACGGACTAGACCCAAGATCAACCATGGAGGTTAGACTGCGGACTAGACCCAAGATCAACCATGGAGGTGAGACTGGGGACTAGACCCAAGATCAACCATCGAGGTAAGACTGCGGGCTAGACCGAAGATCAACCATAGAGGTAAGACTGCAGAGCAGACCCAAGATGACACATGGAGGTGATTCTGCAGAGAAGAGCCAAAATCAACCATGGAGGTGAGTCTGCAGAGAAGAGCCAAGATCAACCATGGAGGTGAGACTGCGGACTAGACCCAAGATCAACCATGGAGCTATCACTGCGGACTAGACCCAAGATCAACCACAGAGGTATCACTGTGGACTAGACACAAGATCAATCATGGAGGTGAGACTGCGGACTAGACACAAGATCAACCATGGAGGTGAGACTGCCGACTAGACCGAAGATCAACCATGGAGGTGAGACTGCACACAAGACCAAAGAGCAACCATGGAGGTGAGACTGCGAACTAGACACAAGGGCAACCATGGAGGTGAGACTGCGGACTAGACCCAAGATCAACCATGGAGGTATCACTGCAGACTAGACACAAGATCAATCATGGAGGTGAGACTGCGGACTAGACACAAGGGCAACCATGGAGGTGAGACTGCGGACTTGACACAAGAGCAACCATGGAGGTGAGACTGCGGACTAGACACAAGATCAACATCGGAGGTGAGACTGCGGACTAAACCCAAGATCAACCATGGAGGTGAGACTGCGGACTAGACCCAAGATCAACCATGGAGGTGAGACTGCGGACTAGAAGCAAGATCAACCATGGAGGTGTGACTGCGGAGTAGACCCAAGATCAACCATGAAGGTGAGACTGCGGACTAAACCCAAGATCAACCACGGAGGTGAGACTGCGGACTAGACCCAAGATCAACCACGGAGGTATCACTGCGGACTAGACCCAAGATCAACCATGGAGGTATCACTGGAGACTAGACCCAAGATCAACCATGGAGGTGAGACTGTGGACTAGACCCAAGATCAACCATGGAGGTGAGACTACGGACTAGACCCAAGATCAACCATGGAGGTGAGACTGCGGACTAGACACAATATCAACCATGGAGCTGAGACTGCGGACGAGACCCAAGATCAACCACGGAGGTATCACTGCGGACTAGACCCAAGATCAACCATGGAGGTGAGACTACGGACTAGACCCAAGAGCAACCATGGAGGTGAGACTACGGACTTGACCCAAGATCAACCATGGAGGTAAGACTGCGGACTAGACACAAGATCAACCATGGAGGTGAGACTACGGACTAGACCCAAGATCAACCATGGAGCTAAAACTGCGGACTAGACCCAAGAGCAACCATGGAGGTAAGACAGCGGACTAGACCCAAGATCAACCATGGAGGTGAGACTACGGACTAGACCGAAGATCAACCATGGAGCTAAAACTGCGGACTAGACCCAAGAGCAACCATGGAGGTAAGACAGCGGACTAGACCCAAGATCAACCATGGAGGTGAGACTACGGACTAGACCCAAGATCAACCATGGAGGTAAGACTGCGGACTAGACACAAGATCAACCATGGAGGTGAGACTACGGACTAGACCCAAGATCAACAATGGAGCTAAAACTGCGGACTAGACCCAAGAGCAACCATGGAGGTAAGACAGCGGACTAGACCCAAGATCAACCATGGAGGTAAGACTGCGGACTAGACCGAAGATCAACCATGGAGGTGAGACTACGGACTAGACCCAAGATCAACCATGGAGGTAAGACTGCGGACTAGACACAAGATTAACCATGGAGCTAAGACTGCGGACTAGACCCAAGAGCAACCATGGAGGTAAGACAGCGGACTAGACCCAAGATCAACCATGGAGGTAAGACTGCGGACTAGACCCAAGATCAACCATGGAGGTGAAACTGCGGACTAAACCCAAGATCAACCATGGAGGTGAGACTGCAGACTAGACCCAAGATCAACCATGGAGGCGAGTCAGCAGACAAGAGCCAAGATCAACCATGGAGGTATCACTGCGGACTAGACCCAAGATCAACCATGGAGGTATCACTGCGGACTAGACACAAGATCAATCATGGAGGTGAGACTGCGGACTAGACACAAGGGCAACCATGGAGGTGAGACTGCGGACTAGACACAAGAGCAACCATGGAGGTGAGACTGCGGACTAGACCCAAGATCAACCATGGAGGTGAGACAGCGGACTAGACCCACGATCAACCACGGAGGTGAGACTGCAGACAAGAACCAAGATCAACCACGGAGGTGAGACTGCGGACTAGACACAAGATCAACAATGGAGGTGAGACTGTGGACTAAACCCAAGATCAGCCATGGAGGTGAGACTGTGGACTAGACCCAAGATCAACCATGGAGGTGAGACTGCGGACTAGACGGACGATCAACCATGGAGGTGAGACTGCAGACTAAACCCAAGATCAACCATGGAGGTGAGACTGCGGACTAGACGCAAGATCAACCATGGAGGTGTGACTACGGAGTAGACCCAAGATCAACCATGGAGGTGAGACTTCGGACTAAACCCAAGATCAACCACGGAGGTGAGACTGCGGACTAGACCCAAGATCAACCACGGAGGTATCACTGCGGACTAGACCCAAGATCAACCATGGAGGTATCACTGCAGACTAGACCCAAGATCAACCATGGAGGTGAGACTGTGGGCTGGACCCAAGATCAACCATGGAGGTGAGACTACGGACTAGACCCAAGATCAACCATGGAGGTAAGACTGCGGACTAGACACAATATCAACCATGGAGGTGAGAGTGCGGACTAGACCCAAGATCAATCACGGAGGTATCACTGCGGACTAGACCCAAGATCATCCATGGAGGTGAGACTGCGGACTAGACGCAAGATCAACCATGGAGGTAAGACTGCGGACTAGACACAAGATCAACCATGGAGGTAAGACTACGGACTAGACCCAAGAGCAACCATGGAGGTGAGACTGCGGACTAAACCCAAGATCAACCATGGAGGTAAGACTGCGGACAAGAGCCAAGATCAACCATGGAGGTAAGACTGCAGACCAGACCCAAGATGACACATGGAGTTGAGTCTGCAGACAAGAGCCAAAATCAACCATGGAGGTGTGTCTGCAGAGAAGAGCCAAGATCAACCATGGAGGTGAGACTGCGGACTAGACCCAAGATCAACCATGGAGGTATCACTGCGGACTAGACCCAAGATCAACCACAGAGGTATCACTGCGGACTAGACACAAGATCAATTATGGAGGTGAGACTGCGGACTAGACACAAGGGCAACCATGGAGGTGAGACTGCGGACTAGACACAAGAGCAACCATGGAGGTGAGACTGCGGACTAGACACGAACAACAATGGAGGTGAGACTGCGGACTAAACCCAAGATCAACCATGGAGGTGAGACTGCGGACTAGGCGCAAGATCAACCATGGAGGTGAGACTGCGGACTAGACCCCAGATCAACCATGGAGGTGAGACTGCGGACTAAACCCAAGATCAACCATGGAGGTGAGACTGCGGACTAAACCCAACATCAACCATGGAGGTGAGACTGTGGACTAAACCCAAGATCAACCACGGAGGTGAGACTGCGGACTAGACCCAAGATCAACCACGGAGGTGAGACAGCGGACTAAACCCAAGATCAACCATGGAGGTGAGACTGGGGACTAGACCCAAGATCAACCATCGAGGTAAGACTGCGGACTAGACCCAAGATCAACCATGGAGGTATCACTGCAGACTAGACCCAAGATCAACCATGGAGGTATCACTGTGGACTAGACCCAAGATCAACCATAGAGGTGAGACTGTGGACTAGACCCAAGATCAGCCATGGAGGTGAGACTATGGACTAGACCCAAGATCAACCACCGAGGTAAGACTGCGGACTAGACACAAGATCAACCATGGAGGTAAGACTATGGACTAGACCCAAGATCAACCATGGAGGTTAGACTGCGGACTAGACCCAAGATCAACCATGGAGGTGAGACTGGGGACTAGACCCAAGATCAACCATCGAGGTAAGACTGCGGGCTAGACCCAAGATCAACCATAGAGGTAAGACTGCAGAGCAGACCCAAGATGACACATGGAGGTGATTCTGCAGAGAAGAGCCAAAATCAACCATGGAGGTGAGTCTGCAGAGAAGAGCCAAGATCAACCATGGAGGTGAGACTGCGGACTAGACCCAAGATCAACCATGGAGCTATCACTGCGGACTAGACCCAAGATCAACCACAGAGGTATCACTGTGGACTAGACACAAGATCAATCATGGAGGTGAGACTGCGGACTAGACACAAGATCAACCATGGAGGTGAGACTGCCGACTAGACCGAAGATCAACCATGGAGGTGAGACTGCACACAAGACCAAAGAGCAACCATGGAGGTGAGACTGCGGACTAGACACAAGGGCAACCATGGAGGTGAGACTGCGGACTAGACCCAAGATCAACCATGGAGGTATCACTGCAGACTAGACATAAGATCAATCATGGAGGTGAGACTGCGGACTAGACACAAGGGCAACCATGGAGGTGAGACTGCGGACTTGACACAAGAGCAACCATGGAGGTGAGACTGCGGACTAGACACAAGATCAACATCGGAGGTGAGGCTGCGGACTAAACCCAAGATCAACCATGGAGGTGAGACTGCGGACTAGACCCAAGATCAACCATGGAGGTGAGACTGCGGACTAGAAGCAAGATCAACCATGGAGGTGTGACTGCGGAGTAGACCCAAGATCAACCATGAAGGTGAGACTGCGGACTAAACCCAAGATCAACCACGGAGGTGAGACTGCGGACTAGACCCAAGATCAACCACGTAGGTATCACTGCGGACTAGACCCAAGATCAACCATGGAGGTATCACTGCAGACTAGACCCAAGATCAACCATGGAGGTGAGACTGTGGACTAGACCCAAGATCAACCATGGAGGTGAGACTACGGACTAGACCCAAGATCAACCATGGAGGTGAGACTGCGGACTAGACACAATATCAACCATGGAGCTGAGACTGCGGACGAGACCCAAGATCAACCACGGAGGTATCACTGCGGACTAGACCCAAGATCAACCATGGAGGTGAGACTACGGACTAGACCCAAGAGCAACCATGGAGGTGAGACTACGGACTAGACCCAAGATCAACCATGGAGGTAAGACTGCGGACTAGACACAAGATCAACCATGGAGGTGAGACTACGGACTAGACCCAAGATCAACCATGGAGCTAAAACTGCGGACTAGACCCAAGAGCAACCATGGAGGTAAGACAGCGGACTAGACCCAAGATCAACCATGGAGGTGAGACTACGGACTAGACCGAAGATCAACCATGGAGCTAAAACTGCGGACTAGACCCAAGAGCAACCATGGAGGTAAGACAGCGGACTAGACCCAAGATCAACCATGGAGGTGAGACTACGGACTAGACCCAAGATCAACCATGGAGGTAAGACTGCGGACTAGACACAAGATCAACCATGGAGGTGAGACTACGGACTAGACCCAAGATCAACAATGGAGCTAAAACTGCGGACTAGACCCAAGAGCAACCATGGAGGTAAGACAGCGGACTAGACCCAAGATCAACCATGGAGGTAAGACTGCGGACTAGACCGAAGATCAACCATGGAGGTGAGACTACGGACTAGACCCAAGATCAACCATGGAGGTAAGACTGCGGACTAGACACAAGATTAACCATGGAGCTAAGACTGCGGACTAGACCCAAGAGCAACCATGGAGGTAAGACAGCGGACTAGACCCAAGATCAACCATGGAGGTAAGACTGCGGACTAGACCCAAGATCAACCATGGAGGTGAAACTGCGGACTAAACCCAAGATCAACCATGGAGGTGAGACTGCAGACTAGACCCAAGATCAACCATGGAGGCGAGTCAGCAGACAAGAGCCAAGATCAACCATGGAGGTATCACTGCGGACTAGACCCAAGATCAACCATGGAGGTATCACTGCGGACTAGACCCAAGATCAACCACGGAGGTATCACTGCGGACTAGACACAAGAACAACAATGGAGGTGAGACTGCGGACTAAACCCAAGATCAACCATGGAGGTGAGACTGTGGACTAGACGCAAGATTAAATATGGAGGTGAGACTGCGGACTAGGCCCAAGATGAACCATGGAGGTAAGACTGCGGACTAGACACAAGATCAACCATGGAGGTGAGACTGCGGGCTAGACACAAGATCAACCATGGAGGTGAGACTGCGGACTAGACCCAAGATCAACCAGGGAGGTAAGACAGCGGACTAGACCCAAGATCAACCATGGAGGTGAGACAGCGGACTAGACCCACGATCAACCACGGAGGTGAGACTGCAGACAAGAACCAAGATCAACCACGGAGGTGAGACTGCGGACTAAACACAAGATCAACCATGGAGGTAAGACTGCAGACTAGACCCAAGAGCAACCATGGAGGTAAGACAGCGGACTAGACCCAAGATCAACCATGGAGGTAAGACTGCGGACTAGACCCAAGATCAACCATGGAGGTGAAACTGCGGACTAAACCCAAGATCAACCATGGAGGTGAGACTGCAGACTAGACCCAAGATCAACCATGGAGGTGAGTCAGCAGACAAGAGCTAAGATCAACCATGGAGGTATCACTGCGGACTAGACCCAAGATCAACCACGGAGGTATCACTGCGGACTAGACCCAAGATCAACCACGGAGGTATCACTGCGGACTAGACCCAAGATCAACCATGGAGGTGAGACTACGGACTAGACCCAAGAGCAACCATGGAGGTGAGACTACGGACTAGACCCAAGATCAACCATGGAGGTAAGACTGCGGACTAGACACAAGATCAACCATGGAGGTGAGACTACGGACTAGACCCAAGATCAACCATGGAGCTAAAACTGCGGACTAGACCCAAGAGCAACCATGGAGGTAAGACAGCGGACTAGACCCAAGATCAACCATGGAGGTGAGACTACGGACTAGACCCAAGATCAACCATGGAGCTAAAACTGCGGACTAGACCGAAGAGCAACCATGGAGGTAAGACAGCGGACTAGACCCAAGATCAACCATGGAGGTGAGACTACGGACTAGACCCAAGATCAACCATGGAGGTAAGACTGCGGACTAGACACAAGATCAACCATGGAGGTGAGACTACGGACTAGACCCAAGATCAACAATGGAGCTAAAACTGCGGACTAGACCCAAGAGCAACCATGGAGGTAAGACAGCGGACTAGACCCAAGATCAACCATGGAGGTAAGACTGCGGACTAGACCGAAGATCAACCATGGAGGTGACACTACGGACTAGACCCAAGATCAACCATGGAGGTAAGACTGCGGACTAGACACAAGATTAACCATGGAGCTAAGACTGCGGACTAGACCCAAGAGCAACCATGGAGGTAAGACAGCGGACTAGACCCAAGATCAACCATGGAGGTAAGACTGCGGACTAGACCCAAGATCAACCATGGAGGTGAAACTGCAGACTAAACCCAAGATCAACCATGGAGGTGAGACTGCAGACTAGACCCAAGATCAACCATGGAGGCGAGTCAGCAGACAAGAGCCAAGATCAACCATGGAGGTATCACTGCGGACTAGACCCAAGATCAACCATGGAGGTATCACTGCGGACTAGACCCAAGATCAACCACGGAGGTATCACTGCGGACTAGACACAAGAACAACAATGGAGGTGAGACTGCGGACTAAACCCAAGATCAACCATGGAGGTGAGACTGTGGACTAGACGCAAGATTAAATATGGAGGTGAGACTGCGGACTAGGCCCAAGATGAACCATGGAGGTAAGACTGCGGACTAGACACAAGATCAACCATGGAGGTGAGACTGCGGACTAGACACAAGATCAACCATGGAGGTGAGACTGCGGACTAGACCCAAGATCAACCAGGGAGGTAAGACAGCGGACTAGACCCAAGATCAACCATGGAGGTGAGACAGCGGACTAGACCCACGATCAACCACGGAGGTGAGACTGCAGACAAGAACCAAGATCAACCACGGAGGTGAGACTGCGGACTAAACACAAGATCAACCATGGAGGTAAGACTGCAGACTAGACCCAAGAGCAATCATGGAGGTAAGACAGCGGACTAGACCCAAGATCAACCATGGAGGTAAGACTGCGGACTAGACCCTAGATCAACCATGGAGGTGAAACTGCGGACTAAACCCAAGATCAACCATGTAGGTGAGACTGCAGACTAGACCCAAGATCAACCATGGAGGTGAGTCAGCAGACAAGAGCTAAGATCAACCATGGAGGTATCACTGCGGACTAGACCCAAGATCAACCACGGAGGTATCACTGCGGACTAGACCCAGGATCAACCACTGAGGTATCACTGCGGACTAGACCCAAGATCAACCATGGAGGTGAGACTACGGACTAGACTCAAGAGCAACCATGGAGGTGAGACTACGGACTAGACCCAAGATCAACCATGGAGGTAAGACTGCGGACTAGACACAAGATCAACCATGGAGGTGAGACTACGGACTAGACCCAAGATCAACCATGGAGCTAAAACTGCGGACTAGACCCAAGAGCAACCATGGAGGTAAGACAGCGGACTAGACCCAAGATCAACCATGGAGGTGAGACTACGGACTAGACCCAAGATCAACCATGGAGCTAAAACTGCGGACTAGACCCAAGAGCAACCATGGAGGTAAGACAGCGGACTAGACCCAAGATCAACCATGGAGGTGAGACTACGGACTAGACCCAAGATCAACCATGGCGGTAAGACTGCGGACTAGACACAAGATCAACCATGGAGGTGAGACTACGGACTAGACCCAAGATCAACAATGGAGCTAAAACTGCGGACTAGACCCAAGAGCAACCATGGAGGTAAGACAGCGGACTAGACCCAAGATCAACCATGGAGGTAAGACTGCGGACTAGACCGAAGATCAACCATGGAGGTGAGACTACGGACTAGACCCAAGATCAACCATGGAGGTAAGACTGCGGACTAGACACAAGATTAACCATGGAGCTAAGACTGCGGACTAGACCCAAGAGCAACCATGGAGGTAAGACAGCGGACTAGACCCAAGATCAACCATGGAGGTAAGACTGCGGACTAGACCCAAGATCAACCATGGAGGTGAAACTGCGGACTAAACCCAAGATCAACCATGGAGGTGAGACTGCAGACTAGACCCAAGATCAACCATGGAGGCGAGTCAGCAGACAAGAGCCAAGATCAACCATGGAGGTATCACTGCGGACTAGACCCAAGATCAACCATGGAGGTATCACTGCGGACTAGACCCAAGATCAACCACGGAGGTATCACTGCGGACTAGACACAAGAACAACAATGGAGGTGAGACTGCGGACTAAACCCAAGATCAACCATGGAGGTGAGACTGTGGACTAGACGCAAGATTAAATATGGAGGTGAGACTGCGGACTAGGCCCAAGATGAACCATGGAGGTAAGACTGCGGACTAGACACAAGATCAACCATGGAGGTGAGACTGCGGACTAGACACAAGATCAACCATGGAGGTGAGACTGCGGACTAGACCCAAGATCAACCAGGGAGGTAAGACAGCGGACTAGACCCAAGATCAACCATGGAGGTGAGACAGCGGACTAGACCCACGATCAACCACGGAGGTGAGACTGCAGACAAGAACCAAGACCAACCACGGAGGTGAGACTGCGGACTAAACACAAGATCAACCATGGAGGTAAGACTGCAGACTAGACCCAAGAGCAACCATGGAGGTAAGACAGCGGACTAGACCCAAGATCAACCATGGAGGTAAGACTGCGGACTAGACCCAAGATCAACCATGGAGGGGAAACTGCGGACTAAACCCAAGATCAACCATGGAGGTGAGACTGCAGACTAGACCCAAGATCAACCATGGAGGTGAGTCAGCAGACAAGAGCTAAGATCAACCATGGAGGTATCACTGCGGACTAGACCCAAGATCAACCACGGAGGTATCACTGCGGACTAGACACAAGATCAACCATGGAGGTGAGACTACGGACTAGACCCAAGATCAACCACGGAGGTGAGACTGAGGACTAAACCCAAGATCAACCACGGAGGTGAGACTGAGGACTAGACCCAAGATCAACCACGGAGGTGAGACTGCGGACTAGACCCAAGATCAACCACGGAGGTGAGACTGCGGACTAGACCCAAGATCAACCATAGAGGTAAGACTGCGGACTAGACCCAAGATCAACCATAGAGGTAAGACTGCGGACTAGACGCAAAATCAACCATGGAGGTGAGACAGCGAACTAGACCCAAGATCAACCATGGACGTGAGACTGCGGACTAGACGCAAGATCAACCATGGAGGTGAGACTGAGGACAAGAGCTGAGTTCAACCCAGGAGGGGAGACGGTGGACAAGAACTAATAGAGCAGCCTTGCTGATCGGCCCACGCACTCACGGACACTCTCTCAAACCATGCACACACCAGCACTCTAATTAAATGTCATTTATTTTCCAAACGTTGCTGGGTCTAAAGACAACACAACAGGTGTGCACCTGGAGTTTTCAGTAGGTGACCTGCGCCCCTGCCCTCGCGCAGCCATCAGTGCCCACCACCATCAGAAAGACCTCCTCTCTTTCCACCTACTTCCCCCACAAACCACTCTCCCCAGTCAATGTGCTGTGTTCCTGTCTTGCTCAGGAAATGCTGGCTAATTTCTGCTGAATTATTGATCGCCTCCCCCCCCGGACCACTTAGCCGCGGCTGCTCCATGTGGAAAGGCGGCCGGATGTATCGGATCACTTTTCAACAGGAAAGGGTATTTAAAAAAATCCTGACAGACACAAAAACATTACATGGTGATGGAGTGAGAGATTGTGTACACACCGGAGGGGGGGGGCGGGGGCAGGACAGACATGAAAACGAGGCTGCCTTCGCTCATGTCCTCACAGCACCCCTGCCATCTGCTGCATCGGGAGAGTTGTAGGTTTATGGAGTAGTTTGTGATTTGTGGTTATTCCCTGTATAGATTTGTTCCACTTTAGCAGCTGTCCGTGCAGACATACATAGAATTAATTTTTAGATGCAGTTGGGAGGTTTCCTGCCAGGCCGATGCCCCTGACAGGACACTCCATATAGACAACAAGGGTTGCAGGTGAGGGATAACAGTTACTCAATCCATAAACGTGAGAAATACTACAAAAATAATAATAATAGGGTGCCCACACAATAATTCAAAAAATCATAATAAATTATTATTGTAAACAGAATAAGGAAAAACATAAACAAGACATAAATAACGGATACATCAATACTTAGTGCTCAACAAAAACACTTTAGACAGTACCCAATGTGTAAAGCGCTCTGATACCTTCGGGTCTAGCTAGCGCTATATAAAACTCAAAATATGAATAATAATGTGTTACAAGCAAACAAACAGTGGCATTAGGACAACGAGCTTTCTGAGAAGTCCATACATGACAATTGCAGCTTTTAATCCCGTCCCAAGTGCCAGAAGCGTCGACGGCGTTTCGACCCCCAAAGTCAGAGGCTGGCCCCTGCAGTGGTAAACCCTCTGACAGGACAGTAGCGGTGAGTCCTCCGCATGCCAGACACAGCCTGGCATCTTGAGGGAGGGGGCTAGGAAAGCATGCCAGCTCCAGGGGGCATCCTTTGCAAGGTCCATCTCGACTGACGTATGGGGGAGAGTGTCGTGCCCACTGTACAGTAGTGCAGCCGCAGCCGTAGTGTCATCTAGCGCCTCGTTCCACTAAGGAGGCACAGAAGTGACTTGGCGGACCGGTTGCATGCTGCCAGGAAGGTTGTGGCAGCAGGAACACCAGCTCAGCAGCTGGAGCGGGGGTGGAAGGACCAGTCCAGGGCTCCACAGGGTGGTAAGCTCTGTCCTAGTAAACTGTTGACTAGTTCTTAACAGGCCTTCCGGTCGGCAAACCAAAGTTCACAAATGACACAGTCGAGGAACCCCATGTCTGAGATGAGGGGTGTGGACCTAGGGCTGACAAATGAGTGACCAGAAACAGACATGATGAAAATGAGGGATGAAAGAGACAGAGTAGGAAACAGAGAAAGCGAGTGGGGGAGAGAAAGTAATAAAGAAGTAAGAACGGGGGAAAAGAAATTATTTATGGCTAGATGGGGAAAGAAAAAAGGAGAAAGGAATATAGGAAGGGTTAAAGGATTGAAGTATGAAAGAGCGGGACGGTGACAGGAAGAGTGTCAGGGAGGAAGTGGGGTGAAAAAGGACAGACGGACAGGAGAAGGAATGGATGCACCCCGGGGCGCAAGGGGGCAAACTGGGAAATGTGAACGGATGTTGGAAGGGACAAAGAATCACTTGGACAAAGGATGGATGAAAAGGTGGATGGAAGGGGAGGGTGGAATAATGGATGGATGGGGGATGGATGGATTAATAGACGCATGGAAACATGAAAGGATGGACGGAAGAGGTAAAGGGCGGATGGGTGAAAGGGTGGATGGATGCGTGGAATGGGGAACACGAAGTGTGTAAGGGGAAAAGATGGATGGAAGCGTAAAAGTATAGATGGATGAATGTAGAATAGGATGGAAGCGTGAAAGGAAGGATGGGTGCACAGATAGATGCACGGGTGAAAGAATGGATGGATGAATCAATGCTCAGAAGAGTGAATGAATGGATGGATAGGGAGATGGAAAATCAAAAGGGATAGATGGATACATGGATGGGTGATGGGATGTATGGATAGATGGATTCATGATGGAAACGTGAAGCAGTGGCTGGATGGGTGAATTGATGTAGGGGAGAAAGGACGAATGGATTGATGCATGGAAGAGAAAAGATAAATGGATGGATGGCTGATGTAAGTTTGAAATGAACTTTTCTAGAGAGAGTCGGGGTGCTCCCTAAGTTCCATTAGGTTCAAAGTGGGGGCTCTTTTAGTGTTCTGGTCGCTCCCTAGGTGCAGTGTAGGCTGTGTGGGAAGACGCTGGTGTCATGCATGTTGAGTAGCGGCTCGCTCTTTTCTGGTCACTGTGATCTTGTAGCTATGCTTCTGTATGTAGTGGTGGATGTGAGACATCTGTGCCTGCGATGAGTTCACCATCACTGTGGGGTACATTTGGCCCCGGGTAAGCATGGCCATCGGTTACTTGTCATCAATACCATCACTGTGGGGTAAGCATGGCCATCGGTTACTTGCCATCAATACCATCACTGTGGGGTAAGCATGGCCATCGGTTACTTGCCATCAATACCATCACTGTGGGGTAAGCAGGGCCATCGGTTACTTGCCATTGATGGAGCAGGGTAAATATAAAAATTTTAACCTCCTAATATTTTCGTATAATATTAATAAACATGTTCGTTTAAGTAAATAACCAACAATGTATGTAAAGGGTTAAGGATAACACGCAGTTTAATGTGCAAAATAATGAACTAATAATTGTTTACGTTTCTAACATAACATAATATTTTGCGTACTAAAATAATAATAAAATGCATGATTTGTGCTTTGAATAAAACGTGTGGTTGCAAAATAAAGCGATGGTAAGTAAGGGACAGCTTTATATGTTGCTTCTGCTAGGTAATACCTAATTGGGGTACGTAGAAAGACGGGAGGGAAACGAAAGGGTTTATATTTCATTGTTTTAATAACATTTTGTTTTCTTTAGAAATAGTGCGCTTAGGCCTGCCGAGCAGCAATATAAAATGGCCGCGAGATACTAGAGTGCGCATGAGCGGATGCGACCATGTGATAGAGGAGAGAGGCTGTTGCAAAGGGATGATCACGTGCTGATGCCGAGAGGCTAAGATGAAAGTATGGTCAAGGCTGCTGTGACCCTTCTGAGCAGATGTGTGCCAAGATGATCAGCAAGAAGCGTGAGAAGCCTGGTTGAATCAATAGAAAGAACTCTATTATACAAATTGTTGCAGAAAAAGAAACAATTTGGACTGATCGAAACGGATGAGCAAGTGCATGAACTGTGGGAAACGATGCTTGCATGGACATTCCTCACGGAACTGGTTAAGACCAGGAAGTTTGATTAAAATGTATAGGGACCTGAGTTTTCGACCAATGAGAATGAATCGCGCCATGAAAGAAGAAACATTTTATGCTGTAAGCTAGAATTAGGGTATAAGAAGACCTACTCTTGGTGGGAGGGGTTAGAATGCTGCGGGATGCTGCGGGAGATGCTGAAGAAGTTAGATGCTGTAGATGGGAGAGTTTGCGGTTGCTGATGCTGACGAGCTGATGCTGCTGCTGTGATTTTCCTTTTCCAGTTGAGTATAAGATGCTGCTTTAGGAGAACTAGCATTTGCTAAGATTTATATTAGAATTATTAGGGTTTCCCCGAGAGATAGATAGGTTGATCTATAGAGTTCTTAGTATGATAACCTCATTTTCCGTCTAATAAAAGTGCCATGCAATTTACAACTATTCTTATATTGATGATAAATGCAATGATCTGAATAATAAGATTAATCTCAAATTTCCTGCATTCAAAACTTTATATAAACTTTATTATTCTTTAAACAAATGACTCAGTGATTTTCTTCAGTATAATGATTAATAATGAAATGGTAAAGAGTTCATTGTGATTGAGCTGGTCTTAATCACCATCAACTGATTCCTACTAGTTGGGCCATCGACCAATGAGCGGAATACCTTAAAAGCAAATGAGAATTATTGTGTCATTATAAAAGAGGTATCCGGTCTCCTTCCAGCGAATCGTTTTTCTCCTAGGTTTCATGTCGGAGGAAATCCAGGGAAACAACTGAGTAAGTGAATGTATATGCGGTGTTATGGGCCCCACCGTCATATGGATATAGTGTGTGTTTTAGAGAAATAATTGCACCTGGATGACCAAAAGCATACTAGGAGAAATTATTTTTATTGTAAGCGCTGGATCAGATTTCTTGGTAGCAGAGTTATGGTTACTATAGATTAGTTTGGTGATTATTGATTTTTGATTATAGATTATTGATAAGTTTATGTCTAACACTTTTTGTTGAGTCGCGTTATGTTATATGTAAGTTTTCACGCTTCCGGGAAGTAGGAAGTGGAACACGTGTGGCAAGAGAAGCCGCATGGAATTTTTACACTGTCTGAGTTCAATTTGGTAATAACACAGGTTGTGTTATTTAGGGATATTTTGCGTATAAAAGGTGTGTAAGTGAAATAGTGATCGGTTTTCTTGTGAAACTCTGGCCTTAATTCTCAGGAGCAGTATAGTCTCCACATGTGTTTTATCCCCAGAGAAACGGGTTTACCGTTTGCTTGAAAGAAGGGTAAGGTAGAGGGAAGTGCTACTTTATCGACGAAACTGAAAGTTCTGTGGTAGGGTAGAGGTAAGCGCTGCCTCCTGGAAAATACAGAATTCTTGTGTGAATGGTCAAAGCTATCTTTTTGGTTTAGCGAATCAGACAATGGAAATGTGGATAAAATGTTGTAACTAACAAGAATTGTTGAAAAAGAAATTGCCGATAAATTTTGTAAAGGAGGGGTCAAGAGCAGAAGTGACGTAGAAAAAAGCCGCGCTAGGATTGGACAGTGCGCTAGTCACATGAGAACAGGAGCGAAGTGACGTAGGCAAAAGCCGCGCTGGGATTGGACAGTGCGCCGTAGACAGAAATCGTTGTGATTGGAGCGTTGGTGTGAGTCGCGCTAGCATTGGTTGAAATAAACGCATAGGGAACAGAGTTGATTTGCCGATTGTTGTAGGAGAGAAAGGTTGTGAATCATGTCGTACTATGAATATGGAAAAGAGAAAACGTCTTGGATGTCGAAAGTTAAGAACTTCTTTAAGAAGGACAAAAAGGTAGTGACTAGAGAGGGACAAATAATTCCTCTGCCGAAATCACCAGCTTCACATATGATGCTGAAATATGGATATCATACATGCATTTGGTTAGAAAATTGGACAAAATACACCAAGAACGATGGAGCATTGGCTTTTCCTGAGAATGGTTCATTTAATGTTGGTGTATTACGGAATTTGAGAGAAAAGATGGTAATGTTAGAACCTAGACCTAGACCGACACAGTTTGAAGCTTTAGCGGAATGGGAAGATGAGATGTATGAATGACAGAGATCCAGAGGATTGAAGAATCATGAGTTTATACCTGGAAGGTTGTGGGGAATAAATCATGAGGATAGAGTAAAGCGTTGGAGATACGCTAATATGGCAGGAGGTTTGTTTCCAGCTTTTGCGGTTGAGGAAGAAGCAAAGAGAAAGTGTACTGAGAAAAAGAAACATGTAGTGGTAGAAAAGTATGTGTATGGTGGTAGTGAAACGGATGACGAATTGCTGGAAGATATTTTAAATAGAAACCCACCTCCATACCAACAGACTTCTGTAGTGGTGACACCTAATGCACCACAAATGGAAACTGGGAGGAATAAAAACCCGAACGAAGAAATGAAATAAATAGGTCACAAGAAACATTTAAATTTTCACAAAATGATGAGACAGAAAGTGACAATGCAATTGAACTAGCAAAAACGACAAAAGAATTGACTGAGAAAATAAGAGAATTGACAAAGAATATGGAAGCTGTAACTGTACCAGTAACGATAGGTCCAGTAATGCCAATTTTTGAAAATCAGAAAATAAATGAACATTCTTTGGTGATTCCCATGAATTCACAGTTGCAAAGAAAAAGAGAAGGGATGGAACTGAATAATGAAGGGGCACACAATTCGGCTAGTACATGTAGACCAAGTCCACCTAAAAATTTGACGATAAATGAGAGTGAGGTTAGAAGAATGCCTATGGTGACAGAGTCCGCACCAGGAACACCAGAAAGAACCAGTGATTGGATTGAATTGAATAGTACACCTGTAGGTCCGACTCCAGAAGAGTTAAATGAATGGATGAAAGCGCTAAAAGCAAAAGAACCAGAAGAAAAACCATTAGATGTAATTAGGTTAAAAATAGACATGGAAGAGTTGATTTTGGGAACAATTGGAACGGAAAAACTAAAGAATTATCAGGATGATGAGATTATGTTTTTGTGTAAGAGTCTTACTTGGAGAGCTAGAAATTTACATGACAAATTGGAAGAGATTGCAGGTGAACTAGGAGTGGAATTTGTGAAAGTGAGGAAGTTGCAGAAACCGTACAGGTTAGATTTTTGTGAGAAAGACATAGAAAATTTGAACACATCAGGAAGACTGACCCAGATAAAAGAACTGATTGTTTTATTGAGAAAGTGGGGTGATGTGGATAGATGGAGAAATAGATGGACAAAGAGGAATGAGAAAACAACAGATAAAGCATCTTTGGCTTTTGCAATGACAGATAAGGAACAAGTTACTAGAGAGTACCCAATGAGAGAAACACCAGGTGGTAGTTATGTGCATGTTCCGTGGACCAGACAGGATATACTGTCATTTACAAATGACTTCCCAAAATTGAGAGAGAAACCAGTAGAATGGTACAGACAAGTGGAGAGATTTGTTAAGGTGTCAAAAGTGCTGTGGATAGATCTAGATGGATTGTTTGACATAGTAGTGCCTGCTGATTTATGGACAGAATGTAAGATTACAATTGACTGGCCAACTGTAGAATATCCAAGGGATGCCAAAACAGGAGCGCCAGGTCCAGAAGTGATGAGGAAGTATGATCAGGTAGTTACCTTTTTGAAGAATAAAATTCCACCAAAAGAAACAGATTGGGTGAAAATAGACAGAACAACACAGGAAAGCAAAGAATCAGTGCATGCCTACTATGAGAGATTGTTGTTGGTTTTCAAACAGTATAGTGGTTATGAGACGCTAAGTGAGAAGGACATGAGTCACTTTGTATATAGGTTTGTGTATGGATTAACACCGGAGATAAGTGAAAGGATTAAGCAGCATTTGATAGGGTGGCAGAATAGCACAGTGGATGAGGTTTTGAGATATGCTAAGTATTGCAGTGATGAAATTGAGAGTAAACAGCGTAAATTGAAAGAAAAAGCCATGTGGGCACAGGTGAAAGTTGCAGAGAAGCAAGAAGCTCAATTGAATAATACTAGCAGTGAAACAGGACAGTTTAAATCCCGACCTAATATAGGTAAAGGAAAAGGACAAATGAGCATAGATGAGGCGAAGAAAAAGTGGCCATGCCACAACTGCGGAAAGCTAGGGCATTGGAGAAACGAGTGTAAATTTCCTCCTAAACCTAATGTAGAAAATCAATCATTAAATTCACAGGTGCAGAGTGAGGTAGTTACTCAACAAGGTCAGGTGCCACAACCACCACTTCCCAAGAGTGCTAATCAACAGAAATACAGTGCAGAAACAGGATTCTACGGAGGAGAACAGGTAAAACAGTTGTCACGTGCAGCTGAAATTTCACAATATTGGTTACGACAGAGTGAAGATGAGTCGTATGAAAGCTCATGACGGTGTCTGAAAGAGAGGGAAGAGTGCGTGCTTGGCGCAACTCTAGAGGTAGATCAGTCAGGTCCATTTGTGGATGGAGAAGTGAATGGTGCAAATATAACATTCCTTGTTGACACTGGAGCTACCCGTTCTACTGTTAGGTCAGTGGAAATTCCAAATCTTCCTCTCTCAGGTGAACATATACAAGTGGTTGGAGTTTCCAATCAGCAAATTGAAACACCTCTTACTAGATTAGTAAAGGTAAGAATTGGTCCATTTAGTGAAATGCACCGATTTGTGGTGTGTGATTGTAGTCCCGTTAACCTTTTAGGACGCGATTTGTTGTGTAAGATGAATTGCACAATTTATTGTACTCCAGACGGAATTGCATTTCAGACTCCAGATGAGGATGTGCTGTACAAAATGACAATGGTAAATTTAGAACCAGAAGTAAATCGTTTGTTTCCTGTATTTGATGCAGAGAAAATCCCAAATGAGTTGAAAGGGACAGTAAAAGAAGAAGTGTGGGACTTGACAGGAGAGGATGTAGGATTAATGAAAGGAGTAGATCCCGTAAAAATTTCAGTAAAAGAAGGAACGAGTTACCCAAATACGCCCCAGTATAAATTGACTCCAGAAATAATTGAAGGAATAACGCCAGTAATAAATAAAATGATTGAACAAGGGATTCTAAAAGAAATCATGAGCAGTCCATGTAATTCGCCAATAATGGGACTGAAAAAGCCAAATGGAACATATAGAATCGTACAGGATTTAAGAAAGGTAAACAAAATTGTTGTGCCTTGTTGCCCAATAGTACCGAACCCTGCCGTGATTCTATACCAGATTCCACGCGAAGCAGAGTGGTACACTGTGATTGATTTATGTCATGCATTTTTCTCTATTCCATTGCATCCAGATAGCCAGCCAATATTTGCGTTTAGGTTTGGAGAGCGTATTTTGGCATGGTGCCGAATTCCTCAAGGGTATACAGAGAGTCCCTCAATCTTTAATCAGATCCTAAAAAAATCGTTGGAAGATTTAAGAATGCCAGAAAAGTCAGTAATGGTTCAGTATATTGATGACCTACTGGTGTCATCAAAAACAAAGGAAGCATGTGTTAATGACACGATTGCTTTGCTGAATCATTTAGCAAAAAGAGGACATAAAGGGGCCGATTCCGATCTCGGCCGGTAGGGCTCCGAATCGGATTCGGCATAACCGGATCCGATTCGGAGCCCTATTTCCCGACCGATTCGTACGCGCGTCCGGACGAGCGAGTATGATGCAAAATCGTCGACCGACTCGTACGGGCGTCCCAACCGCTCCGACCGACTCGTTCCCGGGTCTAACCGCACCGACCGACTCGCTCGGACACGACTCGCACCGCGCAATGGAGACGTTCCCCGGCCGGGTAAGTACGATGCGCGCCGCGAGCAGTCCGACCAACACGCGCCGTCCGGCTCGAAAGAGCAGTCGGAGCCGTACTTCGGGGGTCCGTGTCGGACCCCCCTGTACGCGTAGCCGTGCGAGTCGCACACAGGGGGGACCCATGGGTCCCCCCTACCTGTGCGTGTACGGCGCGAGTCGCTTCGCCGCGTACCCGCTGTAGGGGGCATCCTTGTTCGCCTCGCACCCATTGAGGCAATGGGAGCCCGCGTACGCGTTGTACGACCGGGTCCCATTGACTTCAATGGGAGTCCGACCGACTCGAGTACGATAGCATACGGACGCATCGTACTCGTTCGGTCGGGCTGCACGGGTCCGATTCGGTCAGAAATCTCTCCGGGTCCGACTCGGTCGGAGAGATTTCCGGCCCGAATCGGAATCGGCCCCAAAGTGTCCCCTTCAAAATTGCAGTTTTGTAAACAAGAAGTCCAGTATTTAGGGCATAAAATTGAGAAGGGAGTACGAAAGGTAACGACAGAGAGAATAAAAATGATTCTAGGAATGAGAGCTCCAATGACACAAAGAGAGGTAAGAATGTTTTTGGGAATGGTTGGATATTGTCGACAATGGATAAGCGGTTTTTCACTAATTGCTAAACCATTGCAGAAACTGACAAAGAAGGATGTTAAAGATCCTTTTGAAATGAATGATGAAGAAATGAAAGCATTCAGAGAGCTGAAAAAGAAATTATGTGAAGCTCCAGCTTTGGGAATGCCTGACTATGAGAAAGATTTTGAGCTATTCTGCAGTGAAAGAGATGGATGTGCATTTTCAGTTTTGGTGCAGAGACATGGAACTATGAAAAGACCAATTGCATATTTTTCAGCTGTTTTAGACCCTGTAGCAAAAGCGTTGCCTGGATGTTTGAAAGCAGTTGCTGCTACTTGTGTGAGTCTGGAACAGAGTGAAGGCATAGTGATGGGGTATCCATTGAGAGTGTATGTTCCCCATTCTGTGGAAATTCTTTTGACAAGAACGAAAACACAATACATGACACATAGTCAGCTGACTAGGTATGAAAAGGTAATTTTGAGTGCAGATAATGTGACCATTGACAGATGTATGAATGTGAATCCTTCAACATCATTGCCAGATGAAGAGAATGTGATTGAAATGGATGAAGTAGATCACGATTGTCTGAATGTGCTCGAATACTGTACTAAACCAAGAGCTGATATACGAGATGAGCCTTTGAAAGAATCAGATTATATTCTGTTTGTGGATGGCTCATGTTTGAGAACGAGTGATGGAGTTCTAAGTGCAGCATATGCAGTTTGCACAGTAGCAACTGTATTGGAAGCATCTTGTCTGAAAGGAGTACGGTCTGCCCAAGTTACAGAATTAGTAGCTCTGATTCAAGCATGTAAGTTGGGAAGAAATGTACGGGTTACGATTATGACTGACAGCCAGTACGGCTTTGGGGTCGTGCATGATTTTGGTCAGATTTGGTCACAAAGGGGTTTCTTGACGTCTGCAGGGACACCCATAAGAAATGGAGATTAAGTGAAAAAGTTGCTTGAGGCGATACAGCTGCCTAAACAGATCGCTGTAGTGAAGTGCAATGCACATAAAAATGGGGAAGACTACATTACTGTTGGCAACAAATATGCTGACGAAATGGCACAGTACTGTGCAAAGAATGTGGTTTCTTTGAATAAATGCCACGAGAGAGAGCATATTTCTTGTCCATTGCTTTTTACTAACTCAATTGAAACATGGGATGAGGTAAGACAGTTACAAGAGGCTGCAGAAGATGAAGAGAAAGATACTTGGCTAAAAGCGGGATGTAGGAAACATGAAGAAACTGATGTATGGGTTTACAGGGATGAGAGACCAGTTATGCCTGATAGCATGATTTCTGACATGGCACGGATGTACCATGGGCAAGCCCATATTGGGAGAGATTCAATGATCAGACTTTTTAGACAAACATGGTTCAATCCAAAATTCAGAGCCATAGCTGAGAGTCTTTGTCAACAGATAGAGGAACACATTTCCAAAATGAATTAGTTAAACTGATTTGTGAAGCCCTATGTATTAAACAGAAACTGCATTGTGCATACAGACCAGAGGCTTCTGGAATAGTAGAGCAAGTGAATGGAACAATCAAGAACAGGTTAGGAAAAATGTGTCAAGCTACAGGACTCAAATGGCCAGATGCTTTGCCATTAGTTCTGATGACAATCAGAAGTATTCCGGAAAGGAAAACTGGACTCAGTCCACATGAAATAATCATGGGACGAGCAATGAGACAAGCACAAGTACCTGTCAACAAGCTACTGATTATAACTGATGATCTAGTACTGGATTATTGCAAAGGATTGGCTGATGTGGTGCGTTCTGTGTTTCATCAGGTTGGACCGGATGCGACCACTCTTGAAAGAAAACCAGCACACGACTTGAATCCAGGAGATTGGGTTCGAATAAAAGTCCACCGGAGAAGAAACTGTTTGGTTCCTCGCTGGGACGAACCACGACAAGTGATCCTAGTGACAACCACCGCAGTTAAGTGTGCAGGAGTGAAACACTGGGTACATGCCAGCCACACCATCAGAGTTCCAGACCTAAAGATCGACCTGTGAGTCGGCATCTGGAAATATCAGACAACAGTTCAGCATCAGAAAGAGAAGAGGAGACAAACAGGGTGCCAGAACTTGAAGATCGACCTGTAAGTCGACATCTGGAAGACCCAACTACAAGTGAAACGATAGAAGAAGAAGAAGAAATAGAGGAAATAGCTGAAGTTCCAGAATTTGAAGATCGACCTGTAAGTCGACATCTGGAAATATCTGATACCAGTTCAGAATCTGATACAGAACAGTCAGAAGGAGAAGAAATTTCAAAAACAAAGTGGAATTTTGAGAGCATAAGAGAAGAAACTGAGCCAGAAAACAGTGATAGTGAACAACCAAGTACAAGTTATGGTAAAATTCCTTCGAAGATAATATTAATAGATGAAGAAGGGAGAGTTTCAGACCAAAAGTTAGAAAAATCGGAAAAACCCCGAGGAGCAGTAGGGACAGATAGTCAAACACAAGAACAGGGAAATTTAGAAGCAGATAGAGAAATTGACACAAAATCGGAAGAACCTCGAGGAGGGACAGAAGTAGGTGAACGAAGGAAGATAAGAAAAGAACCACAAGTAGCTGAAAGCGAAATCATAAGCTTCAAGATAAGAGGAAATAACGAAAAGATTGAAACAGAATCAGAAGAAAGTGGAGAAGAAAGAAATGAAAAACTAGAGACAAGAAAAAGAAATTGGAAAACAGAAAGAGAGGAAAAAGGAAGTGAAGCAAAAAAGCCAAGAAAAGGAGACAATTGGCCTGACGAAGTAAGAAAATTAAGATACAGAATCGTAAAATTGGATGGAAAAAGTGCTGAACAAGTGAATGAAATAACAAGTCAAAAGGAGCAAGGAAAACAAGGTGGTAAACACTTGCAGAAAACAAAAAGAATAAAGAAAGTGAATCAGAAGTACAGATCGCCTGAATGGTTGTATCGTGCTCTGACTAGTCACAAAGAAGAATTGAACACTCACGAAAACCCAGAACAAAGAAACTTGATGGGAGAAAGTGAAGTGCAACAAACCTGAAGCAACAAACCTGAGGAGGTTTCTATAGATATTTTACCGGATTTGACAAAACACTGAACTAACAACTGTACCGGATGTGATAAAGAAAGAATTCTGAGAAAGAATTAAAAGAAAGAACCAAGTAAAGACAAAATATTGAAAGTACAGAGTGGCAAGCAAGTCATTTCTGAGGTGTAGTGACACAATTTTCTAGAAAACAAGTACAAAATGGAGAATATTAGAGATAGAAAATGTAGATGTGAGTTTTTAAGTAGATGGTGCAAAATGTGCTGTTTTTGTACAGGTTTATTAATAACAGTATGGGTAGTTTTAGCAATAACTATTCCAATTAGTTTAGCTGTAGTGGAAAAGTCTAATAATACTGAGAGAGAAAAAGGAGCTAACACTGAAGAGCCAGTTATTTTAAGGAGTAGTGCAGAATTACATAAGGACAAATCAATAACAGATTTTTCAAAGAATGTGTTTACTAAATTACTGTATGAGTACGTAGAAACAATGGATGTAAGGGATTGCTATGTTTGTATGCAGTTGCCTGCATCTGTAGCAGAGGGTGTGACTTATCATCACCTCCCTTTGACGTATGGAATAACATGTAGTGTATTAGCAAGTTTATTTTATAAAACAGGAAGATTAGAATATTATTACACTGATGTAGATAGGATTTTTGCAAAGGTTTCTGTAGTTCCCGAGCTTAACAAAATAAAAGAGGGAAAGACGTTTGGTGAATATTTCTTAGAAGATAAGATTTTAACATTAGATAATATATTTAGGTACAACCTTACCTGTGAGTTAAAGAAGGAAGAAAAGGTATTTCTAGAAATGGTCAAGGAGAGAAGAGTGAAATTTGAAAGAAAAGTGATAGAAGAGACAAAAACACCTCTTTGGGCGTTTGAGGAAGACCATCATGACAAGAAAAAGACAAATGCAGCTATGACTCTGGATTGGCCCCAACAGGGAAGGTTGTGCATTAGAAGAAATAAGACAAGATATGACAATTATTTTGTGGGTTCCAGTAATTGCCATGACAATTACCAAATTATAGGTGGATGGGGATTCAAAGGGGAAAAGATCCAATATTTCCAGGGATTTATTATGTTTGTGGGAATAGGGCTTATTATAGGTTGCCGGACCATTGGTATGGATCATGTTATTTAGGCCTGGTCTTTCCAAAGATTTTTCATGTGGATAGAAAAGAAAAAGGAACACACAAAATGATAAATACCTTTACACGTAGAAAAAGGGAAAGTTTTTCAGAAATAGTAGGTGATATTTTTGGTGCATTGATACCAGCAGTGGGAATATCTTTGAATGCATTCAGAATTCGGAAATTATCCACAGTAGTAGATCGTTTATCTACAGATACTGCTGGAGGGTTCTTAATGGTAAATACCGAGATGGTTGCCATGAGAGCTATGGTGATGCAAAATCGTCTTGCCCTTGACATTCTTTTGGCAAAAGAGGGCGGAGTCTGTGGAATGTTGAAAGTCCAACATTGTTGCACTTACATTCCTGATAAAAGCGAAAATATACAGAAGTATATAACAAATATTACAAATTTGCACAAAGAACTTGTTCCACTGGAGGTTGAAAGTGTTTGGGGAAAACTTGGTAAAGGGTTTTCTTCAGTAATAAATTGGTTAACAAGAATGAGTGGATTAATAATAGGGAAAGTTATAATAATAGCAACCATGATAATAATAATAATATTAGTACTGAAGCTTGCAATAACATGTATAAAGAGAAGAAGAAAGCAGAATAAGATAGAAAAAGAAAACATGATAAACAAGGAAAGAGAGAGAGAAATAGGTGAAATAGAGTTAGAAGAAATAAAAGAGAACATGTACAAGAAAACGAAGAAACAAGTTGAAAGCGATACAGAAGTATAAAACTAACAAAAGCAAATGGATAAAAGATATATGCTGTCTGAGAAAATTGTATAACTTGGGTTTTTGTGGTGATGTTAAAAATCACCAAAGGGGGAGTTGATGGAGCAGGGTAAATATAAAAATTTTAACCTCCTAATATTTTCGTATAATATTAATAAACATGTTCGTTTAAGTAAATAACCAACAATGTATGTAAAGGGTTAAGGATAACACGCAGTTTAATGTGCAAAATAATGAACTAATAATTGTTTACGTTTCTAACATAACATAATATTTTGCGTACTAAAATAATAATAAAATGCATGATTTGTGCTTTGAATAAAACGTGTGGTTGCAAAATAAAGCGATGGTAAGTAAGGGACAGCTTTATATGTTGCTTCTGCTAGGTAATACCTAATTGGGGTACGTAGAAAGACGGGAGGGAAACGAAAGGGTTTATATTTCATTGTTTTAATAACATTTTGTTTTCTTTAGAAATAGTGCGCTTAGGCCTGCCGAGCAGCAATATAAAATGGCCGCGAGATACTAGAGTGCGCATGAGCGGATGCGACCATGTGATAGAGGAGAGAGGCTGTTGCAAAGGGATGATCACGTGCTGATGCCGAGAGGCTAAGATGAAAGTATGGTCAAGGCTGCTGTGACCCTTCTGAGCAGATGTGTGCCAAGATGATCAGCAAGAAGCGTGAGAAGCCTGGTTGAATCAATAGAAAGAACTCTATTATACAAATTGTTGCAGAAAAGAAACAATTTGGACTGATCGAAACGGATGAGCAAGTGCATGAACTGTGGGAAACGATGCTTGCATGGACATTCCTCACGGAACTGGTTAAGACCAGGAAGTTTGATTAAAATGTATAGGGACCTGAGTTTTCGACCAAAGAGAATGAATCGCGCCATGTAAGAAGAAACATTTTATGCTGTAAGCTAGAATTAGGGTATAAGAAGACCAACTCTTGGTGGGAGGGGTTAGAATGCTGCGGGATGCTGCGGGAGATGCTGAAGAAGTTAGATGCTGTAGATGGGAGAGTTTGCGGTTGCTGATGCTGACGAGCTGATGCTGCTGCTGTGATTTTCCTTTTCCAGTTCAGTATAAGATGCTGCTTTAGGAGAACTAGCCTTTGCTACGATTTATATTAGAATTATTAGGGTTTCCCCGAGAGATAGATAGGTTGATCTATAGAGTTCTTAGTATGATAACCTCATTTTCCGTCTAATAAAAGTGTCATGCAATTTACAACTATTCTTATATTGATGATAAATGCAATGATCTGAATAATAAGATTAATCTCAAATTTCCTGCATTCAAAACTTTATATAAACTTTATTATTCTTTAAACAAATGACTCAGTGATTTTCTTTAGTATTATGACTAATAATGAAATGGTAAAGAGTTCTTTGTGATTGAGCTGGTCTTAATCACCATCAACTGATTCCTACTAGTTGGTCCATCGACCAATGAGCGGAATACCTTAAAAGCAAATGAGAATTATTGTGTCATTATAAAAGAGGTATCCGGTCTCCTTCCAGCGAATCGTTTTTCTCCTAGGTTTCATGTCGGAGGAAATCCAGGGAAACAAATGAGTATGTGAATGTATATGCGGTGTTATGGGCCCCACCGTCATATGGATATAGTGTGTGTGTGTGTTTTAGAGAAATAATTGCACCTGGATGACCAAAAGCATATTAGGAGAAATTATTTTTATTGTAAGCGCTGGATCACCATCAATACCGTCACTGCGGGGTACATTTGGTCCCGGGTAAGCACGGCCATCGGTTACTTGCCATCAATACCGTCACTGCGGGGTACATTTGGTCCCGGGTAAGCATGACCATCGGTTACTTGCCATCGATATCACGTTTGTGTGGAAGTTGGTTCTGGCTTTTGGTTGGTATGATCCTTCATAATCCATTTGAGAAGAACTGGGTCTTTTCCTCCTCCCTGAATTTGAAGTGGTTTTAGATATTTCCTGTTTTATGAGGGAGGGGAATCCATCATTGTTCTACCTGAACAGTAGGAGCATCCACCAATGAGCCCCTTCTTGTAGGATGGAACAGTCAGTAGGGATCCTCTTCTGTGAGTAGCTTTAAAGTTTTACTTCTTGAACGATGAGCATGTGCCATGGATTGCCACACGGAGAAACAGATCACTTTGAACTAAGAGCATCTGGTCAAGGGTGGGCAGTGAAGCACTTCGAGAGTTATCATGACTTTGGCACGCCGGCGAAGGTGTATTGCAGCTGAATTTTCAAATGTTTCCCTAGAATCGGGCATGAGGTGGCTCTGGTGTTCAGATCTTGCCTGTTTCCCTGCTTGGTGATCATACTGGTGTTACTGGTGTTGTTGTTACAGTTTATGTAGAAGGACTTGATAAGGTCCCGGTAGTGGGCTGACATACATGTATCAGTGGAGATGATCAAGCCTTGAAGCATACCAAAGCCCGGCGCTGACAGAGGTTTCTGTAAAAGAGGAGAGTGAAATGATGCTGGACCTATAAGAAAAGGAGGCAGTGATCCAGTCAAGGATGGTTCATTGGATGTCAAGTTCTTCTAGTCTCAGTAGCAGAGAGTGATGGGGGATTGTGTCTGGTCCAATGATAGCAGTGTAGTAACTCCGATTCTGTCCACAGTAGCCTTCCAGTTGTTCCAGATGGAGATCAAGGTGGTTCAGTGCTTTTGCTGGGGCAGAAACCTGCTTGATGTTTAAAGAATAAGTTGTTCCTTCCATGAGATCAGAGATCTGACTGGAGAAGGCCGTTTTCCCAAGAACAGGCCATTGCGATGGGCCAGTAGACAGCAGGTCTGCTGGACTGAGGTTCTTCCTCTTCATGAGTGACCTGCTGTAAGAGATCTCGAGGATGGAGGTGAAGGTTCCTAAAGTTAGGGAATTATGAGGATGGTGTTTGCTGGGGTCATGGCAGCGGTAACGAGTAGGCTTTCCTTGAAGGTTTGTGGTAGACATAGGTCTGAAGGGAGCCAGCTGGGCCAGTTGCCTTCAATCAATCAATCAATCAGGGGATTTTAAGCACGCTACTCAACCGTGAGGGTCTCAAGGCGCTGGGGGTGGGTGGGTGCAGCTCCGGTTCAGCCGAAAAGCCAGGTCTTGAGGCTCTTCCTGAAGGTGTGTAGAGTAGGGGAGCGTCTGATGTTGGCTGGGAGCTCGTTCCAGGCCTTGGCTGCGACGTATGAGAAGGCCCTTCCACCTGCTCTGGTTCTGCGGATGTGCGGGGTTTCTGCTAGGGCGAGGTCGGCGTTGCGGAGGTTTCTTTTGGCTACGTGGAAAGAGACTCTTTCGTTGAGGTATTTGGGTCCGATGTTGTGGAGGGATTTGTAGGCATGGGTGAGTAGCTTGAAGGTTACTCTCTTCTCGACTGGGAGCCAGTGGAGGTCTCGCAGGTGTTTGTCATGTGCTCATGGCGTGGGGTGCCGAGGACGAGTCTGGCCGCGGAGTTTTGGATGGTCTGGAGTTTGTGTAGCAGGGATTTGTTGATTCCGGCGTAGAGGGCGTTCCCGTAGTCCAGTCTGCTGGTTATGAGTGTATGGGTGACGGTCTTTCTGGCTTCAGGGGGGATCCACTTGAAGGTCTTACGGAGGATGCGGAGGGAGTTGAAGCAGGTGGTGGTGACGGCGTTGATCTGGCGAGTCAAGGAGAGGGAGGAGTCGAAAATGATGCCGAAGTTCCGGGCGTGGTCCGTAGGGGTGGATGGGTTTCCGAGGGCTGGGGGCCACCAGGTGTTGTCCCATGCGGTGGGGGAGGGTCCAAGGATGAGGACCTCTCTCTTTTCCGAGTTGAGCTTTAGGCAGCTGCTGCTCATCCAGGCTGCGATGTCTTTCATTCCTTCCTCGAAGCTGAGTCTGGTGTCTTCGGGGTTCTTCATGAGAGAGAGGATGAGCTGGGTGTCGTCGGCGTAGGATACTATGCTGAGTCCATGCTGTCTGACGATGGCGGCGAGGGGGGCCATGTAGATGTTGAAGAGCATGGGGCTGAGCGATGATCCTTGGGGTACTCCGCAGTTGACCTTGGTGGTTTCGGAGAGGAAAGGAGGGAGTCTGATCCTTTGGGTTCTGCTGGCAAGAAAGGAGCGGTTCCAGTCGAGGGCGGTTCCCCGTATGCCGGCATCATGGAGTCTGGCTGCGAGAGTGCGGTGGGAGACGGTGTCGAAGGCTGCGGAATCCGACTGGGAGGAGTCGAGGATGGCGTTCTCTTCGATGAAGGTAGTCAGCCGGGCGTTGACGATTTTCTCGGTGACTTTTGCTGCGAAGGGAAGGAGAGAGATGGGACTGTAGTTTTTCAGGTCCGTCGGGTCTGCCGGGGGTTTCTTGCGGAGGGGCTTGACCTCTGCCCGTTTCCAGTCGTCGGGAAAAATGCCGGATTCGAGGGTGGCGTTGATGGTGCAGCGTAGCTCGGGTGCTATGGTGGTGGCAGCTCTGTGGAAGATGTGCGGAGGACAGGGGTCCGTGGTGGCTCCTGAGTGGATGCTCTTCATGGACGTGGTGGTATCTTCGGTGGTGACCGGGGTCCAGGTGGTGATGGTGGGCTGGCTGTCAACGCTAGAGGGAAGGGTGGTTTCTGGAGTCTGTTCTGCGGCATTGGCGTCGGTCGTGGCGGAGGGGGGGTCATGGATGAGGGTGGAGTTGATGTGCTCCTGTGTGATCTTGCTCCAATTTCTTTGTGGTGGGCACGGCGTGAACTTGTGAGCGGTGGTGGTGATGAAAGAGAAGTGTACGCAGTGGTGATCTGTCCAGAGGGGCTGCGAGGTGTGGCTGAAGCGGATGTTGGTCCCTCCTGCGAAGATGGGGTCGAGGGTGTGTCCTGCCTTTTGGGTGGGGGTGGTGACGAACTGCTTCAGTCCGAGGTTGGCGAGCTTGGCCAGGAGGGCGGTGGAGTCGCTGTGGTTGTCGAGGTGGAAGTTCAGGTCTCCGATGAGTATGTAGTCTGTGGAGGCGATGGCGTGTGGTGCGATGAGGTCAGTTCACCAGTCCCTTGAATTGGGGCTTGGAGAGGCAAGTGCAATGTTCTCTTCCTCATCTTGGTCTATGGTGGCTGTTAGTTGGGCATCGTATCCCTTTGTTATTGTTCCATTTCTTTGCTTTCATTTTCGAAACATCTATTAATTATATTTTATCAATATAAAATCACCATCATATCTGCCACAAACCATGGCTGGGAGATAGTATGACAACAACAGGTCTAAGTAGTAACAACTCAAAGTACAATGAACTCTATGAGACCTCACACTATGCAAACACCTGAAACAGGGCAACCTAACCTAAGGAACTGGGAGAAATGGAGAGGGTAAGGAGGGAAGGGATGCGCTCAAGTGTCTGGTCTTTGCTTTTGATACCCGCTTGTCTGTGATGGTGTCACAGAAGGCTTGGGAGTGCAGGATCCTAGTGGTGGTGCATTCTGGCTTAACCAATTTTGTGAGCATCCTATCTAATTCCATAGAAGGGTATTTGGCTTTGAAAGTTGCCTACCATTGGGTGATATTTATTTAGAGCTTTTGTAGAGCACGCACTCCGCAATTAGATGTCTTGGAGCTTTTGTGGGTGGGAGTAATTACATATGAAGCATATGAAGCATAAATATGGGAGAATATGCCGAAAGCATGAACTACTTAGTGAAGAATAATGCATCAGTAGATGGAAAATCTCTGATCATGAGGACTGAGAAAACAACACCCAGTAGTTCATTGAGGGATCCGACAGGTCAGCTGACGTCATTTATGTCTAGGCCGCAGGAGGGGTGGAATAGGAAAGTCTTCTGAAGTTTAGAAAGTATTTTTCCAATCTCGGTGTTTAATGGATGGAGTTCCAATGAAAGGTGCTGTGTACATGAAAACTACTTCTCTCAAGTGTTTTCAGCCAAGTGGGCTTGGTTTCCTGTTACTGTGATGGGTCCAGATGGATAGCAGAATTTGGCTTAAGTGTGTCCAACTGTCACAGAACATGCAGCTTCCCTGATTCCTCCAACCTCTATTATTCTCCACCTTTTCCATTTACGCTTAACCCTGAATGGTGTCAGCTGGTGACTCTGGGAAAACGATAACGGATCGCCACAAGGCACTAAAACAACATCACTCCAGCTCGGCTCCGCTAGGCACATATTTGGGGAGTGCCTTTTCACTGAAAGTAACACCCAGACGAAATCCCTCTTACTGTTGGGTGGAATCCGCCCAAGAGTTTCCTTGAGTGGTACCCACACTTCTGGTTATCCCTCAAGCTAGGGCGCCCCAGTCTCAGCAGAGCCCAGGCACAAAGATCCTCTACACCATATGCTGGCCAAGTAAGTGAGTCACTTCAAATTGAGTGGCTCGTGTCAGGAGCCCTGCACCTAATGTGTGGCTT
The DNA here is from genome assembly GCA_963921515.1 of Calotriton arnoldi. NCBI lineage: Eukaryota > Metazoa > Chordata > Amphibia > Caudata > Salamandridae > Calotriton > Calotriton arnoldi. The sequence continues at coordinate 1,719,940 of CAWUFW010003566.1, read as the reverse complement.
ATAATTTATAGGGGGAGCCCCAAGACCTTACCACCTTTTCATATGGTAGGTGCTCTTCCTTGTTGGCCCACTGCTGAAATCAATGACGGGTCAGCCTGGAGACCTACTCTCTGTTTGTGTAAGAGTCAGAAGTATCCAGAAACCACTAGAAAGAGCAGTATTGGCAGGAGAGCACATACTCAACAAGTACAGCACTCAACCTCTCTATGGCCTTACTGCACCGAGACCATACCTACTAAACAAATCCTGTACAAAAAGGGAAACATTTTTTTGTAGAATGTTCAAGAAGTTGATATTGAAGCGTTTTTTTTAGAACTTTATCCCATGTAAAATACAGTCCTTCAAACATCCAATAAAGTAGGAACCATGACATTATGTTTCCATCCAAAGTTTTCTTTTATTGAATCATACAGTAATATTCCAACATCAGCCCAGCCAACGCGTTTCATCCCCAAAACGGGACTTCATCAGGCTTTTATTCAGTACATCCGATGAATCATCGTCAAAAGTATATATCAAGCTGTGCTCAAGTTTCCTGTTCCTCAGGGGGTCCTTTGCATCTTTGCAAAGATGGACGCAAAATCCCTTCCACGCGAAGCCCTCTTGTGTCGAGGGCTTCACGTGGAAGGGATTTCGCATCCGTCTTTGCAATATGCGCAGGACCCACTGAGGAACAGGAAACTCGAGCACAGCTTGATATATACTTATACTTTATGTGCTTCAACTAGATACAGACACATTTTCTGTGGCCATTAAGCAACTTTGTGGGGAAGCACAGCTTGGCGGGAAACAGGCGCTGTGCACATATTGCGTTGCAGAGCATCTTGATGAAATACCAGGCTGCAGGTTCAAAGACGCCAAGTCCTGGGCTCACTATTAAAGAACGACCGTTAATTGGATCCACACCGATCCCAACACCACCCTCAGAGGAACCCTCATCTACAGACCCCCCGGACCCCGACCACAGTTCAGCGATTCTATCGCTGACTTCGTCAGCACACACGCCATCGCCTCCACGGACTACATCCTCCTCGGGGACCTGAACTTCCACCTCGAGAACAACAAGGACACCAACTCCACCACCCTGATCGACAACCTCGCCACCCTCGGACTCAGACAGCTCGTGACTACACCCATCCACGCCGCCGGCCACACGCTAGACTCCATCTTTTCCGCAAGCCCACACGTCTCCTTCAACCACACCTCCGAACCCCACTGGACTGACCACCACTGCATCCACTTCACCTACAGGAAGCCCACCACGCACCACCGCACCGAACAAATGCTCTCGCCGCTGCTGGAGCAGAGTCACCAAAGACCAGCTAACCACAACCCTCGCCCTGAGCCCACCCGCCGAACCCTCCGACCCCGACACCGCCGCCCGCAACCTCAGACAGTGGATCGACGACTGCGCCAACACCCTCGCCCCGCTCAAGAATCCGCCCAACAGCCACACCAGCAAGAAAGCCACCGGGTTCACCGAAGACCTCCAGGCCTCCAAACGAACATGCCGAAAACTGGAGAAGATCTGGCTCCACGAACGGACAGCGGACAGCTACGCCGCCCACAAGAGCGCCACCCGCAGTCACCATCACCTCATCAGATCCGCCAAAAGGGCCTCACTCAAAGACCGCCTAGACAACAACGCACACAACAGCAAAGAGCTCTTCAACATCGTGAAGGAACTCTCCAACCCCAGCTCCAACACCAACGACATCCCGCCGTCGCGAGACCTGTGCGACTCACTGGCCACCTTCTTCCACCGCAAAATCGCCGACATCCACGACAGCTTCAACACCACGACCGCCCCGGCAACCACCGAGACCACTGCCCCCACAACCACCAACCGCCTGCTCTCCTGGACCAACATCAACGACGAGGACACCAGCGAGATCATGAACACCATCCACTCCGGCTCACCGCTAGACCCGTGCCCTCACCACGTCTTCAACAAAGCCAGTACAGCCATCGCGCCCCATCTCCGGAAAATAATCAACATCTCCTTCGAGACAGCAACCTTCCCGGAAAGCTGGAAGCACGCCGAGATCACCGCCTTACTCAAGAAACCCAAGGCAGACCCCAAGGACCTCAAGAACTTCCGACCCATCTCTCTGCTCCCGTTCCCCGCGAAGGTCACCGAGAAAATCGTCAACAAACAACTGACCCGCTACCTCGAGGAGAACAACATCCTGGACCCTTCCCAGTCTGGCTTCCGCAGCAACCACAGCACCGAAACCGCCCTCATCGCCGCCACCGATGACATCAGGACCCTGCTAGACAATGGAGAAACAGCAGCCCTCATCCTCCTGGACCTATCAGCCGCCTTCGACACGGTCTGCCACCACACACTACGAACACGCCTTCACGACGCCGGGATCCAAGAGAAGGCCCTGGACTGGACCACATCGTTCCTCTCCGGCAGAACACAAAGCGTCCGCCTCGCCCCCTTCCGATCCAAAGCCACCAAGATCATCTGCAGCGTACCCCAAGGCTCCTCCCTCAGCCCAACGCTGTTCAACATCTACATGGCACCCCTCGCCCACGTCGCCCGACAGCACAACCTCAACATCATCTCCTACGCTGACGACACCCAGCTGATCCTCTCCATCACCAAAGACCCTCACACCGCCAAAGCCCACCTCCATGAAGGAATGAAGGCCGTCGCCGAATGGATGAGTACCAGCCGCCTGAAGCTGAACTCGGACAAGACGGAGGTCCTCATCCTTGGTTCCAACCCTTCAGCATGGGACGACTCCTGGTGGCCAACATCTCTGGGAACAGCCCCGACACCCACCGACCACGCACGCAACCTAGGGGTCATCCTCGACCCCACCCTCTCCATGACTAAGCAGGTCAACGCCGTTTCCTCATCCTGCTTCAACACCCTCCGAATGCTCCGCAGGATCTTCAAGTGGATCCCCACCGAAACAAGAAAAACAGTCACCCAGGCCCTCGTCACCAGCAGGCTGGACTACGGAAACGCCCTCTACGGAGGAACGACGGCTAAGCTCCTGAGACGGCTGCAACGCATCCAGAACGCCTCTGCACGTCTTATCCTCGACATCCCCCGACGCAGCCACATCACACCCCACCTGAGAGACCTGCACTGGCTCCCTGTCAACAAGAGGATAACCTTCAAGCTCCTCACCCACGCACACAAAGCACTCGACAACTCCGGACCAGCCTACCTCAACAGACGACTCAGCTTCTACACCCCCACCCGCCAGCTCCGCTCCACCAGCCTCGCCCTCGCCACAGTCCCCCGCATCCGGAAAACGACCGCCGGCGGCAGATCCTTCTCCCACCTCGCCGCCAAGACCTGGAACACCCTCCCCACCAACCTTCGGCAGACCCAAGACCTACTGGCCTTCAGAAGACTCCTCAAGACCTGGCTCTTCGATCAGTAGCAGCACCACCCCCATCTTCCCCCAGCGCCTTGGGACCCTCGCGGGTATGTAGTGCGCTTTATAAGTGACATGATTGATTGATTGATTGATTGATTGATCAACTAGATATGTTATGGTTGCTATAGGGTCTTCACTGTTCTTGCACCAGGGCATAATTGTTGCCCCTGAATTGCAAGTGACACTTACTCCAGAGTGTCGAGGTGAAAAAACTACAACTAAAACTGTGCAGGCTAAGTATAATGAACTTGAGACAATGCTTATTGTGTTGTAGGTCCAGGATTTGAACCCATGACCTTCAGTTGCATTAACCTCCAGTCCCTAAAACAATGTTATTTCGAACGGGACCACCATGGTCTGAAAAAAGGAGAAGAGACATCCTGCGTCATCAGTTTTTTAGCGAAGTCCGTTGGGTGAGGGGAGCTTGATAAATTGATGCTGAAAGGTTTTTTCTGCTATAAATTTGTCACCACAAAAATAAGAAGCTTAACGCCTACGAAACAAACTAAAATTGCGACTTAAAAAGTCAGTGTGAGCCTAAAAATATTTAACAAACGGCGAGACAAATCTTTTGCGGTGTGAAAAGGGAGAAAAAAATGGTGCCAAAGGGCTCTGGGCCTTTTGCCGCCATTTTGCTGCCTTCGGAGGAGGGACCATTTCAGTCCCTGCGAGTAGGATAGAGCAATAACTGCAGAAGATCGGCATCAGCACCAGTGGGTGGATATTGATTCAGCGGTACTGATTGGTTGCTGAAGATTCTCAGGCGGTGGAGAATGTTCTAGCAGTCATGCAGGTCTACAGATGATCACTCATGGAAGCAGTAAAGATCAGACACTAGAAGGAGTGAAGCCCAAGCAATGACTGCAGAAGATGTACATCAGCACCAGTGGGTGGATATTGATTCAGAGGTACTGATTGGTTGCTGAAGATTCTCAGGCGGCGGAGAATGTTCTAGCAGCCATGCAGGTCTACAGATGATCACTCATGGAAGCAGTAAAGATCAGACACTAGAAGGAGTGAAGCCCAAGCAATGACTGCAGAAGATGTACATCAGCACCAGTGGGTGGATATTGATTCACAGGTATTGATTGGTTGCTGAAGATTCTCAGGCGGCGGAGAATGTTCTAGCAGCCATGCAGGTCTACAGATGATCACTCATGGAAGCAGTAAAGATCAGACACTAGAAGGAGTGAAGCCCAAGCAATGACTGCAGAAGATCTGCATGAGCACCAGTGGGTGGATATTGATTCAGCGATACTGATTGGTTGCTGAAGATTCTCAGGCGGCGGAGAATGTTCTAGCAGCCATGCAGGTCTACAGATGATCACTCATGGAAGCAGTAAAGATCAGACACTAGAAGGAGTGAAGCCCAAGCAATGACTGCAGAAGATGTACATCAGCACCAGTGGGTGGATATTGATTCAGCGGTACTGATTGGTTGCTGAAGATTCTCAGGCGGCGGAGAATGTTCTAGCAGCCATGCAGGTCTACAGATGATCACTCATGGAAGCAGTAAAGATCAGACACTAGAAGGAGTGAAAGTCCAAGCAATAACTGCAGAAGATCTGCATCAGCACCAGTGGGTGGATATTGATTCAGAGGTACTGATTGGTTGCTGAAGATTCTCAGGCGGCGGAGAATGTTCTAGCAGCCATGCAGGTCTACAGATGATCACTCATGGAAGCAGTAAAGATCAGACACTAGAAGGAGTGAAGCCCAAGCAATGACTGCAGAAGATGTACATCAGCATCAGTGGGTGGATATTGATTCAGCGGTACTGATTGGTTGCTGAAGATTCTCAGGCGGCGGAGAATGTTCTAGCAGCCATGCAGGTCTACAGATGATCACTCATGGAAGGAGTAAAGATCAGACACTAGAAGGAGTGAAGCCCAAGCAATGACTGCAGAAGATCTGTATCAGCACCAGTGGGTGGATATTGATTCAGCGGTACTGATTGGTTGCTGAAGATTCTCAGGCGGCGGAGAATGTTCTAGCAGCCATGCAGGTCTACAGATGATCACTCATGGAAGCAGTAAAGATCAGACACTAGAAGGAGTGAAGCCCAAGCAATGACTGCAGAAGATGTACATCAGCACCAGTGGGTGGATATTGATTCAGCGGTACTGATTGGTTGCTGAAGATTCTCAGGCGGCGGAGAATGTTCTAGCAGCCATGCAGGTCTACAGATGATCACTCATGGAAGCAGTAAAGATCAGACACTAGAAGGAGTGAAGCCCAAGCAATGACTGCAGAAGATGTACATCAGCACCAGTGGGTGGATATTGATTCAGAGGTACTGATTGGTTGCTGAAGATTCTCAGGCGGTGGCAGACAGCTGATGCAATGATGGATGGAAGAAACAGGACGGCTGATGAGGTCCCAGTTTACGAGGTATCCCATGCTCCCACAATGCTCATCCCTGCAATGACGTAGACCTCACGCTGCACCAATATTGTGCAAAGGAACTGATGCATTAGAGCAACTTGGCCTGGCCCTGGAGCCCAGCAGATTATTAATGTAGCAAACAGAGCTGTGAGACCTTCAATGTGGAATCTGTCCCTTGGTGCTGAGTGAGTGACAACATGGACTGCACTGCACTGTAGTCAGGTTCATCTCTTAGTCACATGCTCAGTGGTGGGTGGGGGCAGACCGGAGTCCTTACACGTGAAGCATGAGTTCACAGCGGAGGGCGGGAGAAAGAAGACCGAGCCAGGAGCAGGATGCGAAAGGATGGGGAGCTGTCGATCAGATCTTTAGCAAATTTAAGATTCTGGAGGATCCTTGATCACCCTCCAACGCCTTAAAAAACGTCTTAAAGTGCAGGAGCGCCTGACCTGCTACCGTCCAATGGAACCACAGCCCACTTCTACAGCGCCAAGGTCTAGGTTTTAAGAATATATATATCGCACCATAAAATAGAGGAGAAACAAGTCACACATCGTCTTTTATTCCGGCCACTTGTCCCAACTCACCCAGCCCCAGGTAACCTCCCCATCAGCCATCTCCGTAACGATACCGCCAATATTTACATCCACGTGCACAGAATATCATTAGGTTCAAGGCAGCAGACTTTGTGTCCAGCACAAACCTTTGAGACTATATGTTCATGCATGATAGATTGTGTACTTAGCACCTCCTTAAATATATATTATTCCATAGGTGCGATTCGCTCCTGTCCCAGTTTAGAGACTCCACTTGGATTCACACCGCAGGTACTTGCAGACCTAAATGATGGGTTTGTAAAGTCTTGTGAGTGTCACCATGTGTCTAGAACCCTTCCACAAAGTTGTTGAGGAGGAAAGTTCCTTAAACTCATTATAAGCCCAATGGATCTTTTATGCGCCCTTTGAGTGGTTATAGCTTTTTGTGTAATGCTAGATATACTAGATAAAAATGAACAGGTCCTGACAATTGCTAGATACATTTGTCTTAGAGTGCGCTGTATAAATGTCCTTGCTGAACTATGTACACTTCATACAAGTATAACTCTGTCTTCAGTCAATGCCTGAGTGCTGCGACTAGTTCTCCACATCATGACTAGGACATCCCTCCAAAGCCTTCCCACCCAAGCTATTCTTTGACCCACACCCTTTCAGCCATGCACAGCAAATGGGTAGTGTCTTCTGTGACCACCCAGAAGCGCTTCAGGGGCTGGACAGGGGTATGAAGAAGTACGTAAAAGCTACAACACAATATAATAAATTGAAATCCATTGGAATCCCTGACACTAACTCAGTGAACAGAGTCACCAGTGGCTTTGTCTACATCATGATGGTGGCACAACATGTCCTGCCGTCTGATTAACCTGGGAGCTGACGCAGATGTTGAACTTGGATGATAGCGCGGATCGTGGGTGGCCCATGGGGGCTAGACGGTAATGCAAGGCAACACTCAAATAACAAGGTGAGCTGCTAGAAACTGCTTTGGAAGGACAAAGACCCACTGTGATCCCTGCAAGGCGACTCTGGAGTCACTGCGGGAACCAGTCACTAAAAAGGGCCCCCATGGCTGTCCTAATCAGCCAATCAGGCGGCGAGTCCTACCTACCTCATCCGTAACACTTCTCATTTTACTCACACCATCTCCTAAAAAGGCCTGTTGGGATGGGGCAGGAGCTGGCAACCAATATTAAGCCGTGCCTTCTTCAGGAGCAGGATTCTAAGACCCTTTGAGTGCCCTGAGCCATGCAGAATGTAAGGGATCAGGTGACTGTACAGCTGCTGGTGCCATCGACCCACATCTGTTGAGGGAACCTCCAGGGATAGGGGTTGGCATCCTAGGTGCTCCCTTTGGTCTCGGCTGTGAGCTACAGTGGTCACTGGAGGAACACTGGCACAGAACTGTTCAGAAAATGGCCAGCTCCGAAACAAATGCTGCCCACAGTAGGGTAGAAAGGTAGTGGGGATGTACATACATGTGAACACATCTGCAGAACAAGAGTAATGTATGTAAAAAGAGATCTACATTTGTAGTGAGGAAACAGTGCAATAGTATGCGTTTGTAGTCAGCAGCTGTGTGTGATTCTCGACTACTTTACTACCGTACACACAGATGAGATCCACACCACGTGCAAATGTTGTGAAACTTTTCTTATCCTCTGAGTTAAACTTTATTATAAAGCGCTCTGCCACCCTTCGGAGTCTAGCAGCGCTATGCCACATAAACCACAGTACCAGGGCAAATATAAGTTATCTGTAATTGTGGACTACACCCTCGTGGGGATGAGGCCTTAGACACAAGACGGCCACTCCTGGCCTGAATGAGGGGAAATGGATGTGATATGTTGTGACTTGTCTGGGGTCTACCATCTGGTGGCGCTCACCACGGCTCCATAATAATAATAATGTGATTTCAGAGCGCATAGCTACCTCATTTGAGGTGTCCCAGCGCAAGGTAACGGCGTGGACACGCCTTCATGCAGTTATCAACCTCCCTCCCCCCCCAAACACAACCTGAACAAAAAAAAAAATAGGTTTTATGTTTTTTTCTGAACAGTTCTTCCGACTGAGCCTGGCGCATTGCTCCGGGCAGAGCCTTCCACGATTGTGGTTGCCTTTAGACCAGTTTATGTCAGGACACTGTCCAGCACCCTGCACTCCTTGCTTAGCGCATCACCTCCAGTCCTGGTTTTCACACCACCATGCTGATGCATTACGTCGACGTAGCGCCTTCTGTCATCAAACCTCGCCTCCATCACGTCCTGAGGTGAAGCCCTGTATCACGGTTCCCATGGATATCTTGACCCACACATGCAAGCTGGGCTTTTTTCTCTCCCAGCTCCAATCCGCACGCCAGTCCTGGTTTCCCTGTTTCCCTTCTGGTGCCTACTGGCTCCTAGATCTGTCCCCTCTCCAAGTCCCACTGCTGCAGCCACTGGCGTAACGACACTTGAGGGGGCCTCCCTGGCTGGCACGTGGAGGGGCCCCCTCCGGGCTCAATCAGGAGCCAGAGTGCTGTGGGGGCCCCCTGGAGCTTGGCCCCCCCCCGCACCGCGGGGGCTGCGGGGGCCTGTTTTACGCCCCTGGCTGCAGCTCCACCATTGATGAAACCCTGATTCAAAGCACCTTGTTAATTACTCACACCTCGCTCTCTCCTGCCAGCTGTGCTCTTCGCATCAGCGTCCTTTGGTTTATTTCATGTGTGCTCAGTACTCAAGGTTCTTGCAACTTGAGACTGCATGAAACAAGGCTGTCTTGGTGCTTACTCCTAGATTCTGTGTCCTATTGCCATTCTTTGCTTTATTTTCAGGTATCTGGGTTGCTGGTAAAACTTCTCTGTTGCTTTCCTCGTGTGCAGTACTCCAGTGTTTTCCTTGTGTGCAGTACTCCAGTGTTTTCCTTGTGTGCAGTATTCCAGCGTTTCCCTTGTGTGCAGTACTCCAGCGTTTTCCTTGTGTGCAGTATTCCAGCGTTTCCCTTGTGTGCGGTACTCCAGTGTTTCCCTTGTGTGCAGTACTCCAGTGTTTTCCTTGTGTGCACTATGCCAGTGTTTACCTTGTTTGCAGTATTCCAGTGTTTTCCTTGTGTGCAGTATTCCAGTGTTTTCCTTGTGTGCAGTATTCGTGTTTTCCTTGTGTGCAGTACTCCAGTGTTTTTCTTGTGTGCAGTATTCCAGTGTTTACCTTGTTTGCAGCATTCCAGTTTTTTCCTCGTGTACAGTATTTGTTTCCCTTGTGTGCAGTATTCGTGTTTTCCTTGTGTGCAGCATTCCAGTTTTTTCCTTGTGAGCAGTATTAGTTTCCCTTGTGTGCAGCATTCCAGTGTTCACCTTGTGTGCAGTACTCCAGGGTTTTCCTTGTGTGCAGTATTACAGTGTTTCCCTTGTGTGCAGTATTCCAGTGTTTTCCTTGTGAGCAGTATTCCAGTGTTTCCCTTGTGTGTTGTACTCCAGTGTTTTCCTTGTGTGCAGTATTCCAGTGTTTTCTTTGTGTGCAGTATTCCAGTGTTCCATTGTGTGCAGTACTCTGGGGTTTTCCTTGTGTGCAGTATTCCGGTCTTTCCCTTGTGTGCAGTACTCCAGTGTTTCCCTTGTGTGCAGTATTCCAGTGTTTTCCTTGTGTGCAGTATTCCAGTGTTTTCCTTGTGTGCAGTATTCCAGTGTTTTCCTTGTGTGCAGTATTCCAGTCTTTCCCTTGTGTGCAGTACTCGTGTTTACATTGTGTGCAGTACTCCAGTCTTTCCCTTGTGTGCAGTATTCCACTGTTTTCCTTGTGTGCAGTATTCCAGTCTTTCCCTTGTGTGCAGTACTCGTGTTTAAATTGTGTGCAGTACTCCAGACTTTCCCTTGTGTGCAGTATTCCACTGTTTTCCTTGTGTGCAGTACACCAGTGTTTTCCTGTGTGCAGTATTCCAGTGTTTTCCTTGTGTGCAGTACACCAGTGTTTTCCTTGTGTGCAGTATTCCAGTCTTTCCCTTGGGTGCAGTATTCCACTGTTTTCCTTGTGTGCAGTACACCAGTGTTTTCCTTGTGTGCAGTACTCCAGTGTTTTCCTTGTGTGCAGTATTCCAGTGTTTTCCTTGTGTGCAGTATTCAAGTGTTTTCCTTGTGTGCAGTATTCAAGTGTTTTCCTTGTGTGCAGTATTCCAGTGTTTTCCTTGTGTGCAGTATTCCAGTCTTTCCCTTGTGTGCAGTACTCCAGTCTTTCCCTTGTGTGCAGTATTCCACTGTTTTCCTTGTGTGCAGTACACCAGTGTTTTCCTTGTGTGCAGTATTCCAGTGTTTTCCTTGTGTGCAGTATTCCAGTCTTTCCCTTGTGTGCAGTACTCGTGTTTACATTGTGTGCAGTACTCCAGTCTTTCCCTTGTGTGCAGTATTCCACTGTTTTCCTTGTGTGCAGTACACCAGTGTTTTCCTTGTGTGCAGTATTCCAGTGTTTCCTTGTGTGCAGTTTTCCAGTGTTACCCTTGTGTGCAGTACTCGTGTTTACATTGTGTGCAGTACTCCAGTCTTTCCCTTGTGTGCAGTATTCCACTGTTTTCCTTGTGTGCAGTACACCAGTGTTTTCCCTTGTGTGCAGTATTCCAGTGTTTTCCTTGTGTGCAGTATTCCAGTGTTTTCCTTGTGTGCAGTATTCCAGTCTTTCCCTTGTGTGCAGTACTCGTGTTTACATTGTGTGCAGTACTCCAGTCTTTCCCTTGTGTGCAGTATTCCACTGTTTTCCTTGTGTGCAGTACACCAGTGTTTTCCTTGTGTGCAGTACACCAGTGTTTTCCTTGTGTGCAGTATTCCAGTGTTTTCCTTGTCTGCAGTTTTCCAGTGTTTCCCTTGTGTGCAGTACTCGTGTTTACATTGTGTGCAGTACTCCAGTCTTTCCCTTGTGTGCAGTATTCCACTGTTTTCCTTGTGTGCAGTACACCAGTGTTTTCCTTGTGTGCAGTATTCCAGTGTTTTCCTTGTGTGCAGTATTCCAGTGTTTTCCTTGTGTGCAGTATTCCAGTCTTTCCCTTGTGTGCAGTACTCGTGTTTACATTGTGTGCAGTACTCCAGTCTTTCCCTTGTTTGCAGTATTCCACTGTTTTCCTTGTGTGCAGTACACCAGTGTTTTCCTTGTGTGCAGTACACCAGTGTTTTCCTTGTGTGCAGTATTCCAGTGTTTTCCTTGTCTGCAGTTTTCCAGTGTTTTCCTTGTGTGCAGTATTCCAGTGTTTTCTTTGTGTGCAGTATTCCAGTGTTCCCTTGTGTGCAGTACTCTGGGGTTTTCCTTGTGTGCAGTATTCCGGTCTTTCCCTTGTGTGCAGTACTCCAGTGTTTCCCTTGTGTGCAGTACTCCAGTGTTTTCCTTGTGTGCAGTATTCCAGTGTTTTCCTTGTGTGCAGTATTCCAGTGTTTTCCTTGTGTGCAGTATTCCAGTCTTTCCCTTGTGTGCAGTACTCGTGTTTACATTGTGTGCAGTACTCCAGTCTTTCCCTTGTGTGCAGTATTCCAGTGTTTTCCTTGTGTGCAGTACACCAGTGTTTTCCTTGTGTGCAGTATTCCAGTGTTTTCCTTGTGTGCAGTTTTCCAGTGTTTCCCTTGTGTGCAGTATTCCAGTGTTTTCCTTGTGTGCAGTTTTCCAGTGTTTCCCTTGTGTGCAGTACTCGTGTTTACATTGTGTGCAGTACTCCAGTCTTTCCCTTGTGTGCAGTACACCAGTGTTTTCCTTGTGTGCAGTATTCCAGTGTTTTCCTTGTGTGCAGTATTCCAGTGTTTTCCTTGTGTGCAGTATTCCAGTCTTTCCCTTGTGTGCAGTACTCGTGTTTACATTGTGTGCAGTACTCCAGTCTTTCCCCTGTGTGCAGTATTCCAGTGTTTTCCTTGTGTGCAGTATTCAAGTGTTTTCCTTGTCTGCAGTTTTCCAGTGTTTTCCTTGTGTGCAGTATTCCAGTGTTTTCCTTGTGTGCAGTATTCCAGTCTTTCCCTTGTGTGCAGTACTCGTGTTTACATTGTGTGCAGTACTCCAGTCTTTCCCTTTGTGCAGTACACCAGTGTTTTCCTTGTGTGCAGTATTCCAGTGTTTTCCTTGTCTGCAGTTTTCCAGTGTTTCCCTTGTGTGCAGTATTCCAGTGTTTTCCTTGTGTGCAGTATTCCAGTGTTTTCCTTGTGTGCAGTATTCCAGTCTTTCCCTTGTGTGCAGTACTCGTGTTTACATTGTGTGCAGTACTCCAGTCTTTCCCTTTTGTGCAGTACACCAGTGTTTTCCTTGTCTGCAGTTTTCCAGTGTTTCCCTTGTGTGCAGTATTCCAGTGTTTTCCTTGTGTGCAGTATTCCAGTGTTTTCCTTGTGTGCAGTATTCCAGTCTTTCCCTTGTGTGCAGTACTCGTGTTTACATTGTGTGCAGTACTCCAGTCTTTCCCTTGTGTGCAGTACTCGTGTTTACATTGTGTGCAGTACTCCAGTCTTTCCCTTTTGTGCAGTACACCAGTGTTTTCCTTGTGTGCAGTATTCCAGTGTTTCCCTTTGTGCAGTATTCCAGTGTTTTCCTTGTCTGCAGTACACCAGTGTTTTCCTTGTGTGCAGTATTCCAGTCTTTCCCTTGTGTGCAGTTTTCCAGTGTTTCCCTTGTGTGCAGTACACCAGTGTTTCCCTTGTGTGCAGTACTCCAGTGTTTTCCTTGTGTGCAGTATTCCAGTGTTTTCCTTGTGTGCAGTATTCCAGTGTTTTCCTTGTGTGCAGTATTCCAGTGTTTTCCTTGTCTGCAGTTTTCCAGTGTTTTCCTTGTCTGCAGTTTTCCAGTGTTTTCCTTGTCTGCAGTTTTCCAGTGTTTTCCTTGTGTGCAGTATTCCAGTGTTTTCCTTGTGTGCAGTATTCCAGTGTTTTCCTTGTGTGCAGTATTCTAGTCTTTCCCTTGTGTGCAGTACTCGTGTTTACATTGTGTGCAGTACTCCAGTCTTTCCCTTGTGTGCAGTATTCCACTGTTTTCCTTGTGTGCAGTACACCAGTGTTTTCCTTGTGTGCAGTATTCCAGTGTTTTCCTTGTGTGCAGTTTTCCAGTGTTTCCCTTGTGTGCAGTATTCCAGTGTTTTCCTTGTGTGCAGTTTTCCAGTGTTTCCCTTGTGTGCAGTACTCGTGTTTACATTGTGTGCAGTACTCCAGTCTTTCCCTTGTGTGCAGTACACCAGTGTTTTCCTTGTGTGCAGTATTCCAGTGTTTTCCTTGTGTGCAGTATTCCAGTGTTTTCCTTGTGTGCAGTATTCCAGTCTTTCCCTTGTGTGCAGTACTCGTGTTTACATTGTGTGCAGTACTCCAGTCTTTCCCCTGTGTGCAGTATTCCAGTGTTTTCCTTGTGTGCAGTATTCAAGTGTTTTCCTTGTCTGCAGTTTTCCAGTGTTTTCCTTGTGTGCAGTATTCCAGTGTTTTCCTTGTGTGCAGTATTCCAGTCTTTCCCTTGTGTGCAGTACTCGTGTTTACATTGTGTGCAGTACTCCAGTCTTTCCCTTTTGTGCAGTACACCAGTGTTTTCCTTGTGTGCAGTATTCCAGTGTTTTCCTTGTCTGCAGTTTTCCAGTGTTTCCCTTGTGTGCAGTATTCCAGTGTTTTCCTTGTGTGCAGTATTCCAGTGTTTTCCTTGTGTGCAGTATTCCAGTCTTTCCCTTGTGTGCAGTACTCGTGTTTACATTGTGTGCAGTACTCCAGTCTTTCCCTTTTGTGCAGTACACCAGTGTTTTCCTTGTCTGCAGTTTTCCAGTGTTTCCCTTGTGTGCAGTATTCCAGTGTTTTCCTTGTGTGCAGTATTCGTGTTTTCCTTGTGTGCAGTATTCCAGTCTTTCCCTTGTGTGCAGTACTCGTGTTTACATTGTGTGCAGTACTCCAGTCTTTCCCTTGTGTGCAGTACTCGTGTTTACATTGTGTGCAGTACTCCAGTCTTTCCCTTTTGTGCAGTACACCAGTGTTTTCCTTGTGTGCAGTATTCCAGTGTTTCCCTTTTGTGCAGTATTCCAGTGTTTTCCTTGTCTGCAGTACACCAGTGTTTTCCTTGTGTGCAGTATTCCAGTCTTTCCCTTGTGTGCAGTTTTCCAGTGTTTCCCTTGTGTGCAGTACACCAGTGTTTCCCTTGTGTGCAGTACTCCGGTGTTTTCCTTGTGTGCAGTATTCCAGTGTTTTCCTTGTGTGCAGTATTCCAGTGTTTTCCTTGTCTGCAGTTTTCCAGTGTTTTCCTTGTCTGCAGTTTTCCAGTGTTTTCCTTGTCTGCAGTTTTCCAGTGTTTTCCTTGTGTGCAGTATTCCAGTGTTTTCCTTGTCTGCAGTTTTCCAGTGTTTTCCTTGTCTGCAGTTTTCCAGTGTTTTCCTTGTGTGCAGTATTCCAGTGTTTTCCTTGTCTGCAGTTTTCCAGTGTTTTCCTTGTGTGCAGTATTCCAGTGTTTTCCTTGTGTGCAGTATTCCAGTCTTTCCCTTGTGTGCAGTACTCGTGTTTACATTGTGTGCAGTACTCCAGTCTTTCCCTTTTGTGCAGTACACCAGTGTTTTCCTTGTCTGCAGTATTCCAGTGTTTTCCTTGTCTGCAGTTTTCCAGTGTTTCCCTTGTGTGCAGTATTCCAGTCTTTCCCTTGTGTGCAGTACTCGTGTTTACATTGTGTGCAGTACTCCAGTCTTTCACTTTTGTGCAGTACACCAGTGTTTTCCTTGTGTGCAGTATTCCAGTGTTTTCCTTGTGTGCAGTATTCCAGTGTTTCCCTTGTCTGCAGTTTTCCAGTGTTTCCCTTGTGTGCAGTATTCCAGTGTTTTCCTTGTCTGCAGTTTTCCAGTGTTTCCCTTTTGTGCAGTACACCAGTGTTTTCCTTGTCTGCAGTTTTCCAGTGTTTCCCTTGTGTGCAGTATTCCAGTGTTTCCCTTGTCTGCAGTTTTCCAGTGTTTCCCTTGTGTGCAGTATTCCAGTGTTTCCCTTGTGTGCAGTATTCCAGTGTTTCCCTTGTGTGCAGTATTCGTGTTTTCCTTGTGTGCAGTATTCCAGTGTTTTCCTTGTCTGCAGTTTTCCAGTGTTTCCCTTGTGTGCAGTATTCCAGTGTTTCCCTTGTGTGCAGTACACCAGTGTTTTCCTTGTGTGCAGTATTCCAGTGTTTTCCTTGTCTGCAGTTTTCCAGTGTTTCCCTTGTGTGCAGTATTCCAGTGTTTCCCTTGTGTGCAGTACACCAGTGTTTTCCTTGTGTGCAGTATTCCAGTGTTTTCCTTGTCTGCAGTTTTCCAGTGTTTCCCTTGTGTGCAGTACTCCGGTGTTGCTGGTTCTGTCTGCAAACCTCCAGTCCTGTCCTTGTTGGTGTGCAGAATTCTTTTACTACATTTCAGGATTCCTTGATCTTAGTACCATCTGGTCCTGTTTATTCCATGAGCCCTCTTTCCGTATTCAGCTCTTCTTGCCAGATTCCCCTTGTCCTCTCTTGTGTTTATGTCATTAGTACCAGTGAGTTCTTGCAGAGTCTCACTCAGTGCACTTCTTCCATAGGAGCTGCCGGGTGACCTCCAGGACTCTGACACCGACTGCTCCTTGCCTTACTGTTAGGGAAATACTGGGCACCCTCCCAGGAGCAAATGAATGAAACTCGCCAGACACAGCAGGTTGCTCAGAAACAGAGTGAAATTCACTTATTGGTGCCCATGCATGCATCATTGCTGATCAGCAAGGAAGAAGTCGGGTCTCCTGCTTCTTCCCAGAGTGACTGGTTTCTGGGTGTTATATACATTTTAGTAATGCCATGTCAGCAGAACTAGAATAAGGCACCAAGCTAAATATGGCTAACGGGGATGTGCAAGATCTGCACCATGCCAATTATAAAGAGCCAGATATGGGCAGACCATGAAAGGCTGGCTCGGCACTGTGCCAAAATACACTGCAAATTGCACAACCAGATAATGAAACTAACATGAAGTCAGGACAAGCAAAGTGACCTTTAAGGTGGTTCAGAATAGCTGTTGAAGCTTGTCCAGTCAAGGTCAGATAGGAAGCCCTTTGGAGCTCTGGGCCTCATGTTAGTGTGCTATATCTAAGCATGATATTTTTGTAGTGCATACATATGAATTTATATGGAGATATATATTTTTTTCCCAACATCTTGCCTTACTCTTGGAGCCTTCTCTGCTGTAAGGCAGATCACATTCCATGGGACATAGAATCTATTATTTATGGTAGTTTGTCTATGGATCTTCAGGTTCTCTTCCTAGTTTGTCTTTTCAGGAGTTATACAGTTCATGGCAGGTGTCCAGATCCCAATCCATTCCAACCTGCTCCAGTCCTCATCCTCTGTCCTCCAAGATTTCAGGTATTCCCTTGTCTATACTACGCTTTTCCTCCTAAATTACCCTCTCCCAGGAGACGGCAAGCTCTCCCTAGGGGTGGGCGGAGCTACAAAAAAACAGTGAGATTCTGCGGAGTTCCGTGAGCGGGCAGAATTCAGCATGTAGTGCTGATGTTTAGCACCGGGAGCTTGTTTCGCGCTATAAAAATCAGTGCAAACTGCACCACATGGTGCGCCAGAGGACGCTGCTTCTTTCTGGGACTCGAGTAGATTTTCAACTCGAGCGGCAGTTTTCTCAATGCGAACGGTCGTGACTTGCTGCGACCGCCCGTATTCAGAAATATCGCTGGGAGGTGTTCTAGCACCTGAAAATCATGCTAGGGGATGCAAATTCTCGCTCGCACTCGCCAACTTAATGTTGGCGAGCCATGTGTGAGAAAAAACAGCCATGCGGCGGTTGGTGGAATTTTGCCGGAACTCGGAGTGGGCAGAACTCTGCGTTCTCCGCCGGTGGAGCAGAATTTTTCACCCACCCCTAACTCTCCAGGTTCGTCTAGTCCCAGTCTCAGCAGTGGTCCTGACCTGCACAGGCGTTGTCCCACAAGTAGAAATAGTCTACAAGTGTAATAGTCCGCAGCAATACACAGTGGGCCATGTAGAACAACATATCTTCTGGTTCAGTGGCGTTAGTGCATGTTCAGTAAATAATCCCCGTGCATGGATTTGAAAGGGATCGGATCTTCCACGTCTGTGGCGTGCCTTCCAGATCCTGGGTGCGTCCATTAGACGTTGAGTTTGAGGATGGATGTTTTGAAGCAATGCGTCTTGAGAAGCAATGTGGAATGCTTCTTATTGTTGTGGGAACAAAATCACCAGTGACTGAAAGATGGATTTCAAGTAGAGTTTGGGGGGTGAAGGGTCGAATGTTAGGGTGATCCTCCAGTGGAAATCGGTAATTTCTTAAATATGGAGGTGAAGCCTGACAGATTTAGCCAGCATAAAGCACAGCAATTTGCCCGATTTCATTAGCTACAGGAATACTTTTAAAGTCCATAGTTTAGCATTTAAATCGGGGGCAAGGGTGGACCTTCCAACGGTTTGGGGGTTGTAGGTGGAACTCATTTGTGGAATAAGTATGAGTTTCTTCGGGGATATCCGTGAACCAACAGTGAACATGCATTCTAGTTCTGCACACCGGTGGAAATTGACACCCACTATGTGGACATCAAGATTGTAGTAGGCGGTTCAGAGAGAGATCATTGTGATACTCCAAATGGTGCTGGAAGACGATAGGAGTTACCTGCCGTCATGCAATGTTCACTTATACAGGTGTGAATTGAACCAGCTCCGTGCCTTCAGCACCGGTCCTCTTGCGTAAATTGTGTGGGAGGTGGTCAATGGTGGGAAGGCTGTAGATCAGTCAATGAGTACCAGCAGGTAGAGTTGATCCTCATCAAATATCCACACGGTTATCTTCGAACTTTAACAGGGGCTTCGGTGCCGAGGAAAGGTCTAAGATCCAATTGGTGCAGCCTGTTATCTGTTCTCTGGTTAGCTGGTTATGCATTCCACTGATGTTTGCACGGAAGGGTCTGTAGATGGCAGGGTCAACCTGTGTTCTTTTTTTTTTACTTTCAATAGAGGGCGGACATAACTTACTTCCGTAGCAAACAAGATGGTGCCCTGTGCACGAGGGACCTTTGATTTTCTGCCAGAGGCATTAGTGTGTTCCTTGGCAAGGGAGGTGCCACCTGCTACACAATCAGATTCTTTTTTTTTTTCTTTCTAGTTTTGAGTGGACTGGTAACTAAAAAGAAAACAAAGGGCAACAGTGATTTTTTTTGTGTGTGTTTGAGAAGCAGGTAGTGGGGCAACAACATGGGAGAGGAGGAAAAAACATGGAGGCGTGGTGTGTGGCAGAGGCAACACCGGGGTATGGGTTGAGAGAGGCATAACAATAGGTGTGGGGGGTGGAGGGGTTAACAGACAACAGAGCAAAGTGGAGTGCTGGGGGAGCAAAAGGGCAAGAAAGCAACGTAGGGCCGTTAGAACAATCAACATGGGTGAGAAAGCAATGGGGAGAGTACCGGAGCACACGGGTGACAGACATCAACATGCAGCGCAGGGCGAGAAGTACATGAAGGAGATAACTGGAAAACAAACACTAAAACGGAGTGCTTAACCCAAAAGTAAAAAGTAGTGCTTCAAAAAAGGAAGCAGTGGAAGCACAGAAGCCAGCCAATCAAAAGAGATGGTAAAGAGGCTATGCTCTATGGGAGGAACAAATAGAAGATAAACAAACCAGGACTCAATAAGCAAGAAAATGAGTGACAGGCCAGCCAACCAATGGGCTAGTATCAAGACCCTCTATGTTCACAATAAGTCTACAATGTCTTGTAACAGACCACACATGCGCGGTCTAGTAGGTAAGATCTAACAAACAGCTTTTTGAGAGCATAGGGTATTTAGGGATGTTAGTGTGTCAAGGAAAGGGACCGTCGCCACCTTCCCTTATGGGAGCGGCAGAATATGGACGCAGTTAATTTCTTTGTTGAACCAGGGTTCAGTCCAGTCATCAATGAACAGATAATTTAGTTGAGAGGACTCAGAATCACATTTTAGTATGGTCCACGGAGACTACGGCTTGTAGTGTAATGCCCATCATATGAGCTGCACTCTGCTAGGCATACTTATTGCTCACTACCTTTCTCAGTCGGACTCCTCAGAGCACACGCCATGGCTGCTGCATACTTCCTCTTCCATATGTAGTTCTTTGGCTGATGCACAGTGAAGCCCTCGGACCATGTACTATGGTTAGCAGCATGATGCCCATTCCTTTTGGCTGCTCCGCAATCTTTAAAAGGAGGTGGCACTGGCAGTTAAACGCCCTCTAGTCCCACAGGGGAATAAAGGAACGGCTGTATACAGTGCTGCATTGGGACAGGTGTTTCTAGCAGGAATGGTCTTGAAAGGAGCGGAGGTGGACAGTACCTACAACAGGTCTTTCCTGGTTGTAAAGTCCCACTGCTTTATCACCACCCTTCTGGGCCCCTTCCCCTCTACAGAGGTAAAAGGGCTTCCACCTCAACTTACCTCTGCGTTCATTTCTGCCCGCTTTTTACTGCAACACTCCGCCCTCAGACCATTCATAGAATCAATAACAAACATTTCCTCTACTTAACGCCGCGATTGGAACTCCGCTCGTGTGCTGTACATTCCGATCGCGGGCGTGGTCGTGACTAGCTCAGCTCGTCATGCGCACACACCCACCGCGCAGCATGACGAGCTGAGCTCGTCATGAGAATCGAAGGGGTTAAAAGATAAGCCTCTGCATCAACCCGGAGAGGATGAAAGGCAGAGCTGGACATGTTGGTCTGAACTAGGCAAACTGATCACACATCCCTGGAGGCACTGTACCGCACCAAGTGACAACACCACACCAACCCCAAACTCCTCCCATAAATCCCAAGGATGTGACATTAAAACCCTGGACTGGGTGATCTCAGGTAGGACCACGAGAACTCTGCACCTGGTTGGCTCAGACCACCCAAAAAGACCCCAGCGCCTCATTTCTGCAAACTCAGTAACGGAGTCCTTTCAAAACAGTACTCTACAAATTGCATCCAATAGTTTTGCTCAGAGTTTACAAACTTGATTGACAGACGCATCTTAAAGATGCTGAAGCATGGAGGCCAATTTATTTGAAGAGTTTTATAGCACTGTCTAGACCCGGAGGTATCAGAGCGCTTTACAAGAGGATCAACGGGATTGCAAGTTACAATTTTTTTTTTAAATAAGTTAGTGTTACAAAGTAAAAACACGAGTTACTAGAGAACGGCAAAATAAAGACAATGAAACAACGTTACACAGTAGTATGACATTATTAGCGCATGGCGAACAGAGACAAAACATCTTAATGGGCAAAGAAGGTAAGGGGGAAAAGTAAGAAGAGGAAAGGAAAGCAGATCAGGAAAGTGAGAGATAAACAAACCAGTGTTGGGACCTATTTCAGCAACAATAATAGGAATTGGAGACAGTAGTAGGTGAGGAGTGTAAGAGACCTAGGGAGGGGGGGGTTAGAGGTAAAGGTCAGTCGGACGAAAACGTGGAGCAGTCCAGCAGAAAAGAGAAACGTCGGAAGGTCGCCCAGATGGAGACCAGTGGGGAGGAGGAACGGACAAAGGTCGCTAAGATGGCGGATACAGGTCATGAGCGCCGAAAGAAGATAATCCTAAAATGGCGGGGTATATTTAAATCCAAGTCCAAAACCAAGAGAGCTGATTCCATGGAGTGGAACTAGAGGGGGGAAGTAGCCAGAGTATCAAAGGAGGGCTGGCGATTGCCAAAACACAAACGGGCCGGCCGCGTACACAAGTTCTGGGCAGCGGGGGCAGCAGTGTCCGATCCGTATTCCGCAGGTCAAGGGAAGACTGATTTGGGCGCCAGGGCAGCAATCCAGTGAAAGGGAGGCAGCAGCGTGGACCAGGAGGATGCGCCTCCCAGGCTCGGAAGGAAGATGACAAGCTCAAAGGGCACCGTATCGCAGTGCTGTAATTCTCACCACCGCTACACCCCCAAATTTGGAAAAACCAAGACATTAGGTGGCCCAGTCGTCTTACGGGAGGCGAAGCTGGAGGTCTGGCAGTAGGGAAAGCAGCGGCATTCGAACCCGGAGGCAGGGGGACGGTCAGGAGGGGAGAACCTCAGCCCATCGACAGCCATCCGGAGAAATCAACGAGGCATCAGCAACGCTGAGATAGGCTCCGTCGAATGCAGGTCATCCGAGATTCCAAAGAAAGGCAGGGGAGGAAGAAGACAAGCAGCGGAGATGCGAGGAGAGCTGTGCCGGTTGCGCGGCTGGGTAGGTGACAGCCGCGGCGAGAAACCGGAGCCAATCTCCCCTATAGCTGTCTGGGCGGCTCCCCCGGGCATCAGCCATGCTTGCTCGGTCTCCACGGGAGAAAGCATCGATCCCGTTTTTTTCCACGAATCTCGAGCCCACAAGCAGGAGATTAGAGCAACGAGGACCGCAGACAAACAAGACCTCAGGTGAGTAAGAAAGTCCCAGGAGGATGGTAGAAATCTGGGGATTTAAGCCAAAAAAAAGGCAATGCCTGGCCGGAGCTCCTCACCGGTCGGCCATCTTGATCGTCTCCTAGGGTGCTTACTTTGACACCTGCTGCCAGCCAGGACAAGCATAACAAGATACATAATGTGGTGGGCGATAGACTAACAGTAGTGTTGCCAGCAGCAGTAGATCCGAGCCCACTATGGGGTCTATTTCAAGTTTGGTGGCCGCAAAAGACTTTAATAACGGTGGCCACGACCATCCCCTCCCTACAGGTACCTTTACTGAAATCGCTAGTAAAACCCGCACCTTATTATGGCGGGGGAGGGGGGGAACACCCCAGAGTAGCGCTTAAGACACTACAACGTAATCCGTATAATGGAGGGATTGCACTCCCAGATATAGAAGCCCATTATTGGGCCTCGCACCTGATACCCATAAATGAGTGGATACATAAGAGTAGACTCCACCCCACTTATCGCCTTGAAAGGGCAGAGATGCTGCCGCACACACATTTACACTATCTTTATGGAGGAAAGGGAAGCGCCCGACTGTTACCTGCAACTCGAGTGACTCTTGTCGGCATGGACAAAGGCGACTAAAACTATGGGTTGGACGGCTCGGGTCACGCCGCTCTGGGAGGGGGCATGGTTTAAAGAGCTAGGGAAGCTCAGAGGATTTGGGTCATGGGATCTCCTCGGGATCTCCACAGTAGGGGATGTCATAGAAAATGGCGAGCTAAAAACATGGGCAAAGCTCAAACAAGAGTATGAGATGAATGACTCAATTTCTTAAGTATGCACAACTGCGCCTTGCCTGGCAGAAAGACTATTCCCAAAGATCAACTTCCGGAATACGCTCCTCTGGAAGGTAGGCTTCTGCAAGAGGAACTAACTCATAAGGCGTTCTCCTTTACTTATAAAACTATTAATAACATCCCGGACGGACTGGTGGGGCTTAGAGCAAGATGGGAGAGAGGTGGGACCCTAGAAGATAGAGACTGGGAAGCGACGTTAATGCACCCCAGAGAGGTAGCCATAAAGGCGAGGCTTCATCTTATCCAATTTAAGATACTACACCGTACAGATTACGATCGGCTACACAGAATGGGGCAGGCTGACTCATCATCCTGTCTGACTTGCTCCAGGGTTAATAGTGACTTTTTCCACACGGTTTGGATATGCCCCGAGCTGCAGTTGTATTGGATGCAGGTACTCAAACTACTGGGAGACGTTCTGGGGGTGACGCTACCCTTAGAGCCCCGTTTTGTGATACTGGGGATACCAAGCGACGTAGATATCACCAGAGTGCAACTAATTTTCGCTTTCCTGGGGTTGGTGGTCGCTAAACGGGATATAGCGCGAAGATGGGGGGGTGGCAGAAACACACCATACAGGAATGGACTTCTATATGGCGGCCGAACGCGTCACATATCATAGATGGGGATGTCCCCAAAAATTCCATAAGATCTGGGACCCATGGAGACGTTACTTTGGGGATGACACAACAGTCCGTAACGCACACCACACAAGGAACTCCCATGGCTGGGTCAGGATGAGAAGTGATGTAGGCATATTACGAATGGACATATGAGGTCGCCCTCCGATCTCAAATACACTCACATGACGGTCGATTGGAAATAAGAGCGATGTTTATACTTTCACATGTATCAGCAGGGGGAAGGGAAAGTGGATAGGTTATCAAAGATGGCTTACCATAGACGTTTAATTATTGTAGATGCATCATGCAATAACTGTATTCTGCTAACTGTTCAGTTGAAAAATAAAAATAAATTTAAAAAAAAGTGGCCACGCCCCCCCCCCCCCACAGTGCACTGTTGCCCAATCACATTTAGTAAACAATATCCATCAGGAAAAGACTAACAGAGAAGGCGCTGAGGTTTCTGGTAGCCATGTTTCCGTTGTAACAGAGTATCCTGCTGCCCGTAGCAGTGTATGAAAAATCTCTATACTTTGCCATCAACCTGGTATTCTCAGAAATATTCAATACATTGAGGTTCTTTTTTTACGGAGGTCTGCAAGGGAATAATATTCGCCTTTTCCCATTCTGATTAAGTATCCCATTGTGAAACGTCCCTAGTGAAGCAGATGAACCAGGTAAAGCCATCTCCAAGACTTGAAGCTTGCTCAACCTCCTTGGGTGCCGAGGATGGCCTGAACGGTCCTGAGCCGTGGTGGGCCCCCCCACAACAGGCCTCTAGTGGGGTCGGCAGCGGAAGCACCCCCTGCAGTCAGCGCATGCATGGTGCGCCGTCATCAGATGGTGCAGGAAGCCATTTGCGTCCAGGAGAGGAAGTCTCCAGGTATGACCTTCTTCAGGGGTGGGGGTAACAGAGAAAGGAGAGAGATTTAAGTTTTTGTCCCCAGTCTGTTATGGATTCATGCTCCATGATCACAGGTGGGGCCCATGAACCTTGGAGCAGAAATCCACTCCACCAGGGCTTTTGTTGCAGAGGCAGCGCCCCTGGGGCAAAGGTAGTTTTCCTAGGTGCAGGGGGCAAGTAATCCATGCTCCACCCACCACCCCGGGGGACTAGTGAGTCTGTTTCCTTCAGCCGATCTCTCCCCAGGTGGGGTCAAAACCCGCTAGAAGCCAGGAATAATTGTGAGATAATTGCAGGGACCCTGAAAGTGTGTAGTTGTGGTAGGGAAGTAGTTGCTGCCTTCAGATTCCAACTTTCCATCACAGAAAGTGAAGGAAAATGTGTTTTCTTTAGGTCAAAGTTTGACGTCTGCAAGCTTAGTGGACTAATGCGTCCACTGTAGGGTTCCATGTTCAACCTTATGGTCACAGGTTCAAAGCCAGCTGGTCCACTCAGCCTTTCATTCTTCCGAGGTCGATAAGAGTACCACCGAGCTGGGTAACAAACATCTGTAATTCAGCCCCAAGATACCCTTTGGGTTAACGTGCGCTTTACAAATACTTTAGGTTTGCAAGGGCTTCTAGGAAAGAAAACTTCATGAGAGGTTCCCTTAATTCCACTACTCAGAGACCAATCTACACCTTTATAACCAGACAACTTTTAAAATAAGATACATGACATGTTCAACACTCACTTATCTCCTGGGTGGCAAGACAGTTCCCATGATAAACCATACACAACACCAAAGCACATGCCACAGGTGGCGCACTCCAATTCAACACTCCTCCAGCCAAGCGCCAGTACGGCTCAGCATCTGCTCTGGGGTATGTAGTGCTGTATACACACAATACCATTACCTCTGAAAATCCCCAAAACACCAGGGGAAGTGTCAGAGTACTTGGAGTCGGGGGCGACCAAGCAGAGTCCTGAAGTTATATGAAGCAAAGAAAAGAGACACTATGCGCCCTAGAATCGGACGTAGTGAAGTCCCGTTCACAACAAAAACGATATATACAAACACAGAAGAAAAGAAAAACCCCACACATTTTATAAGACTTAGACGTTGGACAGATCACGTCTTCATGCATGAAACAGCCAAAGCTCCTGAAACATTAAAGAATTACACAAACACAAGTACTATATATAAAAAAAAAATAAAAAAAAGTTTAATAAGAATCAGGAACACCATAAATAAACTGACAGGAACTGCATGATGTAACAAAAGATTCTCATAAATATGGATCACATTTAAAAACAAACCCAACATTGTTATAAATAACTCATGTTTAACACGCCATAAATCACTAAAAACAGTCTGCAACAGAGCAACAACTTTTGAAAGACACGGGAGGGGAAAAGGAAAAACAAAAAAACAAAAAAAAACAGCCTGTGAACTACTTGACCAACTGAAACGAAGTATATCACATGTAAAAGTTCTTGTACCCTGGGTGCCCCCCCTTGCAGCCACTGCTGTGCAGGAAGGGGGCGGGGACACTGATAAGTGCCCCAAGAAGCTGGGTACACTGGTATAGGTGGGTATAACAGATTAGGAGGCTCGCCGGATGTGCAATAGGGTCTGTGCCCCACCAGCCATTAACTAGTAGATGGACCAGAACACAAATGGACCACGGATCTGACGGAATGACAGTGCAACCAGAGGCCGCAGGTACGGCAGTATAGATGTACGTGTGATAAAGGACGGAACACTGGGTTCTTGGTACCCTTATGATTGGGCAAGTAGCAACAGCAGCTATTGCTTGCAAGCTGCATTCCCTGCCAAACAAAACATCCCAAATAAATTAAAGTACAACTCTTGTTTGAATGCATCCACTGCTTCCTGGCTCATTGTGGCACATTCATGGGTAGTGGGTGCAAAATTGCGCACACCTGTAAACCCTTCTCCTCACTGCACAGTCCGCCAGGTCTGCAGTGTGCGGAGAGCCTGCCTAGCTCACCGCCCACAAGGAATGGAGGAACATTAAGACACGTTAAACTTCTCCAACATTGGCCCTTCCATTAATGCTCGGGCTGCTTCGAGGGATGCCCTCTTACCTTGGCATTCACTGCAGCGGGCATCTGTGGGAAGAGCCCACAGAGGACCCTATAGGTAGGCCAGTAACGGCATAGATGCCCTTGGTAGAACGTTGACAACTTCTCCACTGCCACTTCCCTACCACCACATTGTAGAACCCCTGCTCTATGGGTGACAGTTCTCCCCAGAACTTTACACCCTTCAAGACGGTTCAGAGGTTCTGGCAGAAGACGGCAGCTTCCCGCCAATTTGGAATGGAGGCCTCACTTCAATTCTAATTAGAACGACACCCTCCCCATCCTGCAGTCTACCGCAGAAGTCAACACCTCCCTCTGTACCACCCTCCCCTCCCCCAAACTCAGGCAAGTAGAGACAATCTCCAACTGAAGGTTTCTCCCTGAGATTTTGTTTAATAAAAAAATAAATTAAAAAAAATGCAGCAGCAATGTGCTTCTGGAGATTGCTTTCACACCCACCCTAGAAAAACGTACAAATTAAAAATAAAGTATGCAGCTTTACATGACAGCAGCATCATTATTATTGGCACACACCGGGCCAATATGGGTGAACATGATTTGTGCTTCATCAAGGAGTGGTCCCTTGCTTTTTGGGAGAGGACCACCGTAGCATTGTACCAACGTGCAGGCACAGTATCTTCAAGCCATTTTCAGGCCTTGAGGCAGATTGGTGCAAGTTTGCGCCCCTCGTAATGTTCAACGGGCCTTCTTTGTCCCTGCGGCAGGAAAGCCCACTCTCCGAAATGTGTTGCCTGGTCATTGGCATGGTTCTACTTTGTAGACGCCGGTTCAACTAAACAATCCATCAACTCTGAAACAAATGAGGTCACACGGCACTTTTATCTTGATATGAAGGGACCTCTTGCCCGAACAGTCATGGCGACCAGGGAACCTTCAGATGCCCCCGACAGAGCAGTTCAACAGGGCCTGCCCACAGTCCATCTTGTGCAGATTCCTGTTGCTGTGTTTTCGTGCCATATGCCTGGCACACCGTAGAGACGATCTGTAGGCCACGCTGTGGCTCTTGCGTGGCTCACACCACTGTGGAAACCGGCATGTGTCCCCTACACTGAAGTGGTTCACCACCATGTGCAGTCTACGTGGCTCACCACAATCCCCAGATGTCTGCAGGCGACCCTGTGCCATGATCAGTCCACACAGCGCCCTTCGGACACCCAATCCTTAAAGCCCTCTGTGGCTCCTGGTATGTCTTATGTCCCAGTGTTACAGACTCTCCTGGCTGTTGGTGGTCTCTTTGGAGATGTTCAGCTCTGCCAGCGTCTTTCCAGTGAGCCATGGGTGAGACAGGATCTGCTCCACAGACGGTCTCTCAGACGGGCGTTTCGATAGGCACCATTCCACGAGATGCTGGCATTCTGTCAAGCAACAAAGAACATGCAGGTTAGTAAAGTGAGTGTCACCAATTCTGCACTGCTGGTGGTGGGCCGGGTCGACTGCGCAACAACGCCAGTGTAGACGATGCAGGGCAGACCACATTCTAATTGACCCGGGTGCACCAGACACAAAGTAGGACAGGGTACTCATCTTGACCCCTCCCGCAAGGATAACGACTACCTGAACCAATGGCTGCTCCAAGAACAGTGACAGACATGAGACAGTCTGCCTTAATCAAATGCTGTCCTACCGTCTACACTACATCAGTTTTAGACCCACACAGTGGCCGGCGGTACTATTTTATGGTGGCCACTGCAAGTATGCATTAGTCAAAAATAGCATCTGACCAAATAGTAGGAAAGTGGGCAGTTCACAGGCTTCTCTGTAGGAAGACCAGCCCTGCACCTCACAGCTACAGCACCCCTATATTCCTGCACAAGAGATCTCCCTGGCGCAGTGAGCTCACCTCGCGTCAGCCGGCATCGGTACTGGATCTGCCCCTGTAGAATCTCGTCGTCGTGCTCGAAGGGGATGTCCCCACAGACCATGTCATAGAGTAAGACGCCAAGAGACCAGACCGTGGCTGAGCGCCCATGGTAGCGGTGGAAGCGGATCCACTCTGGTGGGCTGTACACGCGGGTGCCTGTGGTGGAAGAGGGTAAAATTATTAATATCCTTCCAGATCAACCATTGCAATATTATCCAATACATCCATGCCAAATGATGCTGAATCACTGCCTCCCTCCTCCAATCAAAACAAGAACATGGTGCTAAAGTTATCTGCACAAGAGAACACATTTCCTCAAGTAGGACACCAGGATTAGAACCCATGCTTCCAGAATAGCACTAGTGCAGTAAGAAATAGTTTGAGGGTTATATTGGGGGGCTTCTTTCCTAGTGCACACAGCAGAGCTAGGTTCTACACCATGGCAGCTCCCACACAAAGATGCGCTACTTTCTGACTTGAAATGATTTCACCACCGCATCAGCGAAGGAATCCAGCCACTGGGATGTCAGTTTTCATAACCCACACAGCAAGCTGGGCAACACCAACCACCCAGAGTGGCCACACCAATGCCTCATTTGTGTTCGGCACCAGCACTTATTTCTGACAGTTCACCACACAGTGACACAATCTTTCTACCGTTCGAGTTAAGCCAAGAGTCTGATATATATATATATATATATATATATACACACACACACACACACACACACACACACACACACACACACACACACACACACATCCTTAAGGTAATAATACCTCTTCCAGGCCATTCTTAGATCTTTGGGTGACATAAAACAAATCAAATTGACATTTCATGGAGTGCTGGTTTGTAGATAACTGAGGTATTAGCATTCGGCAGTGCTGGCGGGTTCAGGGGCAGTTCAGACTACACTCGCTTCCTGTGAAAACCTTGGGCATTGGTACTTTACTGTATCACACCAATTAAGCACAGTGGCTAACCATAGCCCGCAGCTGAGGGCTATTATCTGTTAACGGCCCTGAACCAGAGTTAGAGGCCTGAGCTAAAGTTGAGGGACTCCAACGAGGGGGGGGTGGCCTTTAACAACCGGTACAGCACAAGGCAGAAGGGGATATAATAACATTCCAATAACTAAGGGTACAATGCTCCAAATTTTTAAAAAAAGGGAGAAATAGGAGAATCATTGGAATTAGGAGCAGGATGCTTATACCGGCCATTAGACGCCCTGGGCAACTTTATTGTCTTCAATGGAGCTCCCGACATTCCACAGACTGGTGCAACTTGCTCCGCCTACCATTATTGGAGCGCCCAGCTTACGTTTACTGTATTTCTACTGCACACGCATCAAACCAATTGCTTCTAGGCACTGGGACCAATGGGTAAGTAGTTCCTTAAGGCCCTTATCCTCTCACTGTGTGAGATGTGGGGTAGCCAGAGTTAGACAGGACAGGACGCCAGACTCACCATCGAAGTCCGTGTAGACTGTGTCCCGGAGCAGCGCCCCCGAGCCGAAGTCGATGAGCTTGAGCTCGGCCGTCCGCAGGTCCACCAGGATGTTCTCGTCTTTGATGTCGCGGTGCACCACCCCGCAGGCGTGGCAGTGGCGGACGGCGTCCACCACCTGGCGGAAGAACTTGGCGGCCAGGTCCTCGGAGAGCGGGCCCCGCTCCGTGATGAAGTCGAAGAGGTCCTGCACGGACTCGGGCCGCTCCAGGACCAGGATGTAGCTGTCCGAGCGCTCGTACCAGTCCAGGAGGCGGATGATGCCGCGGCAGCCCGAGGACACCTTCTTCAGGAGCAGGATCTCCAGGGGGACCATCACCCCGTTCTGTGCAGGGGGAGAGGCAGCCGGTCAGCATTCCATTCCACCCCTTTACCATCAACTCTACTAAAAGCAATCGGTCCGCATTCCATTCCACCCCTATACCTTCAACCCTACTACAGGCAAGCGGTCAGCATTCCATTCCACCCCTTTACCATCAACTCTACTAAAAGCAATCGGTCCGCATTCCATCCCATTACCTTCAACCCTACCAAGGCAAGCGGTCCGCATTCCATCCCTTTACCTTCAACCCTACCAAGGCAAGCGGTCCGCATTCCATCCCTTTACCTTCAACCCTACTAAGGCAAGAGGTCAGCATTCCACCCCTTTACCTTCAACCCTACTAAGGCAAGCGGTCAGCATTCCATCCCTTTACCTTCAACCCTACCAAGGCAAGCTGTCCGCATTCCATCCCTTTACCTTCAACCCTACTAAGGCAAGCGGTCCGCATTCCATCCCTTTACCTTCAACCCTACTAAGGCAAGCGGTCCGCATTCCATTCCACCCCTATACCTTCAACCCTACTAAGGCAACCGGCCAGCATTCCATCCCACCCCTATACCTTCAACCCTACTACAGGCAAGCGGTCAGCATTCCATTCCACCCCTTTACCATCAACCCTACTAAAAGCAATCGGTCCGCATTCCATCCCTTTACCTTCAACCCTACCAAGGCAAGCGGTCCGCATTCCATCCCTTTACCTTCAACCCTACCAAGGCAAGCGGTCCGCATTCCATCCCTTTACCTTCAACCCTACTAAGGCAAGCGGTCCGCATTCCATCCCTTTACCTTCAACCCTACCAAGGCAAGCGGTCCGCATTCCATCCCTTTACCTTCAACCCTACTAAGGCAAGAGGTCAGCATTCCACCCCTTTACCTTCAACCCTACTAAGGCAAGAGGTCAGCATTCCACCCCTTTACCTTCAACCCTACTAAGGCAAGCGGTCAGCATTCCATCCCTTTACCTTCAACCCTACTAAGGCAAGCGGTCCGCATTCCATCCCTTTACCTTCAACCCTACTAAGGCAAGCGGTCCGCATTCCATTCCACCCCTATACCTTCAACCCTACTAAGGCAACCGGCCAGCATTCCATCCCACCCCTATACCTTCAACCCTACTACAGGCAAGCGGTCAGCATTCCATTCCACCCCTATACCTTCAACCCTACCAAGGCAAGCGGTCCGCATTCCATCCCTTTACCTTCAACCCTACTAAGGCAAGAGGTCAGCATTCCATTCCACCCCTTTACCATCAACCCTACTAAAAGCAATCGGTCCGCATTCCATCCCTTTACCTTCAACCCTACCAAGGCAAGCGGTCCGCATTCCATCCCTTTACCTTCAACCCTACCAAGGCAAGCGGTCCGCATTCCATCCCTTTACCTTCAACCCTACTAAGGCAAGCGGTCCGCATTCCATCCCTTTACCTTCAACCCTACCAAGGCAAGCGGTCCGCATTCCATCCCTTTACCTTCAACCCTACTAAGGCAAGCGGTCCGCATTCCATCCCTTTACCTTCAACCCTACCAAGGCAAGCGGTCCGCATTCCATCCCTTTACCTTCAACCCTACCAAGGCAAGCTGTCCGCATTCCATCCCTTTACCTTCAACCCTACTAAGGCAAGCGGTCCGCATTCCACCCCTTTACCATCAACCCTACTAAGGCAACCGGCCAGCATTCCATCCCACCCCTATACCTTCAACCCTACTAAGGCAAGCGGTCCGCATTCCACCCCTTTACCATCAACCCTACTAAGGCAACCGGCCAGCATTCCATCCCACCCCTATACCTTCAACCCTACTAAGGCAACCGGCCAGCATTCCATCCCACCCCTATACCTTCAACCCTACTAAGGCAAGCTGTCCGCATTCCATCCCTTTACCTTCAACCCTACTAAGCCAACCGGCCAGCATTCCATCCCACCCCTATACCTTCAACCCTACTAAGGCAACCGGCCAGCATTCCATCCCACCCCTATACCTTCAACCCTACTAAGGCAACCGGCCAGCATTCCATCCCACCCCTATACCTTCAACCCTACTAAGGCAAGCTGTCCGCATTCCATCCCTTTACCTTCAACCCTACTAAGGCAAGCGGTCCGCATTCCATCCCTTTACCTTCAACCCTACTAAGGCAAGCGGTCCGCATTCCATCCCTTTACCTTCAACCCTACCAAGGCAAGCGGTCAGCATTCCATTGCACCCCTTTACCTTCAACCCTACTAAGGCAAGCGGTCCGCATTCCATCCCTTTACCTTCAACCCTACTAAGGCAAGAGGTCAGCATTCCATTCCACCCCTTTACCATCAACCCTACTAAAAGCAATCGGTCAGCATTCCACCCCTTTACCTTCAACCCTACCAAGGCAAGCGGTCCGCATTCCATCCCTTTACCTTCAACCCTACTAAGGCAAGCGGTCCGCATTCCAGTCCACACATTTACCATCAACCCTACTAAGGCAAGCGGTCCGCATTCCATCCCTTTACCTTCAACCCTACCAAGGCAAGCGGTCCGCATTCCATCCCTTTACCTTCAACCCTACCAAGGCAAGCGGTCCGCATTCCATCCCTTTACCTTCAACCCTACCAAGGCAAGCGGTCCGCATTCCATCCCTTTACCTTCAACCCTACCAAGGCAAGAGGTCAGCATTCCAGTCCACACATTTACCATCAACCCTACTAACCAGGACGCACGCCCCAAGCGGTCTTCAGCACACTTACCATCTGTTTGTACTCTCCGATCCGATCCTTGGCCACGTGCTTAACCGCCACCTAAAACAGGACCCAAAAAAATACACTTATAAGGGGAACCCCAGAATTCAGATCAAATCGAATACATTTAAAAAAAAGTGTGATCCTGGAGGACAGTCTTGTATTCAGTTAAAAGCGAACACAAAAGGTATTCCGATTATGCAATGTTCCGTTTGTGAAACGGTTTACTAAGGAATTGTTAGGAAATGGGCAGCGAACGCATTTGGTGCCTACAGGTAGGTTAACCAGCGGACATGTGCTCCTGGTTTCGGAAGGGATAGCAAACTGAAAGATGTATTCATTTCTCCAGCGACAAAAACTTTGCGTAAGGGGAGGGTGCCACGAAGTAAGCGGCCTGCGGGGTCCGAGTAATTTGCTTGTGCGCAATTATGCAAACGTGCCAAGTGGTGCTTCTCAGTGTGAAATACACTCTTTGGGCACATTTGTACAAAAAAATAAAAACACTGCAAACAGCTGTCCATGTTAGGTTTCTACCGTGAACTGTGCGCAATTGTGGAGATGCAACGGCGTAATTGTAGGAGTTGTGCATAGCAAGAGACTACCAAAATTACAGTCTATAGTTGACAATTAGCATTAGAGCCGTCTGCTGTTAGCTAGAACACCAATTAATTCCTTTCTAGGGGCAGATAATTTAGTTTCCCTCCAATTGTTACGTAAATATTGTTTATGTTCCATTCGAGAAAGCACTGACGCTGTGACTAACAGATATGATATGGCTGCGTTAAAATTAACTCATGCAACAAACTTTGGAATGTGGCTGGCGAAGGCTCACGGGGCCCGCAGGGGCCAGGATGACCCAAGTCACTGATACAGGAGTTCACTCACCGGTAAGTCATCGCTGAGCCGGACCCCGGAGTACACCGTTCCAAAGCCACCGCTTCCGATGACGGAGCCCACCTTGTAGCACTTCTCTAAGGGTTCCTTCACTGCGAGAGAAAACATCACAAAATGTCAAAAATATTCAGTGCATAAACAAATCCTGAAACAAGTCATATTATGAAACAAATGCAGTCGTTGAACGCGCTAGTTAATGGTACTGCAGTTAAATGCTGGAATGTGTACTATATAAGAACACGGAAAGGGGGGGGGGGGGTTATTTGCCTGGGGTCACTATGATTCAGCAGAGACGCCAGGATTGATTTCTGCATTCAAGCGCCTTCGCGTGAAGAGAACACGTGCAAAACACCCCACTGGGAGCACCGCTACATACAAGGGGGACCTGGAAATTAAAAACTGGATCAAGTGGTCGAGCAACATTCCAGTGGCCGGCCCACATAAGAAGCTAGGTGGTCACCGGGGGTGATGGGGAAAACCCCCGCACCTCCCCGCGTGGGCACAATCAGTCCTCCCTGGTGGTCTCAGCCTGGAAGGATGATGCCACCTAGACCAACAGTGGGCGGAGCTCAGCCCTCCACCGCCCCCTCGTGGACACAGGCGGTACTGCAGCTCGGAGCTTAGCATCAGCGTACGGAGACCACCCTACCGATGCCGCCCCCAGCGTGCACGCTTCCTAGCCAGTGAGGATCCCCCCATGCAACAGCCCAGGCACCCCGTGCAATCACCAGATTACAGACTAGCGCACCCCTCATCAGAACAATAGCATGCATGTAGTAAGACAATGGGATTTAATAGCATCTGCTTCTAAAATCATTAGGGGGGCGCTCCAAACTCACCACCCTATTGCAGCGATATGAAATTCGCACAATTACATAAAACATTATATAGGTGCACCCCCCTCAGCGGGCACCACTTACAGAAGCAGCTAGAGCCCCGAAAAATGATGCACCAGTCTGCAGCAGAAGACGACCTCCCAGGAGTAGATGCATGACCCCCACCCCCGGACAAAACTGGACTATTCCACCCACTCTCCTAGATGCCCCTCCAGGAGACATGCACGGCAGGGATGGCAGCCCCCACTCCGCGCGGCACACCACCCTGGCTCTCCCCTGATCTAGCAGAAATGCACCGGCCCGCTCCCCACCTTACCTGCCGGGCAGGGCCCCGGCGTGGGCGGCAGCAGACTGGGCTCCTCCTGGCGGTAGTGGAACTGCACGAGGCAGGGCAGCGCGTGCGGGGCGAGCAGCATGGCGAGTCGGTGCGGACGGGTCGGAGAAGTAAGCGCGTGGTGCTGGCTGTGCGGTCTCGTGCAACAAACCCACGCGGCTCCAGCCCTCGTGCGTTCACCCGGCTGCTACAAAATAATGCTCGGGCGCCAGCAAATGGCAGCGCCGCGCCAAGTACGAACAGTAGCTACACCACCCCGCCCCGGCCAATCAGCGCGGAGCGGGGCGCGGCCT
Source organism: Calotriton arnoldi (assembly GCA_963921515.1). Taxonomy (NCBI): domain Eukaryota; kingdom Metazoa; phylum Chordata; class Amphibia; order Caudata; family Salamandridae; genus Calotriton; species Calotriton arnoldi. The sequence goes on along the minus strand of CAWUFW010003566.1, from coordinate 1,685,057 downwards.
TCGTTTCCCGCGCGGTTCTGCGAGCCCCCTTGCGTGACGTCGACAATGGGAAGCGCGCGCTGCCATTGTGTGGCCTCGTGGGGGCGGAGGAGCCCAGGGTTCAGCCCAGGACTCGGGCCCGCACCGGCCATCTTGAGCCCCTCCCAAATCAGCCCTGCACACGTGCACTGATTGCAGCAGTGCGGGGTCCCTGGAATGGTGTCCGAGAGTATGCACGTTACATTGCAAGCCTGCATCCTCGAATTTCATCCCTCAAATTGACCATTTTGCATTAATGGCCATTTCTGCAGAGTCAAGCACTAGAAATTAACACTGATCATTACAGTCCCGGGATGCTTTGCAGTGGTAACTCCACTTTCTCGCAAAAATGCTTCATGCAGTGCACACGTCTGTGCACTCTGCAGTACAATGTACACAAAAATGTGCATTGCAGATTTTTGTGCATTTCGAAGGGACATTGGGTTGCAAACTAACCTGCACTTTCCCTGAAATCCCCAGTTCCATTTTCAAGGCTCAGTAAAACAAAAAAAAAAAAAAGGAAGTGAAACGTTTCGCTGAAGTTTCTTTCCCTTAAACTTCTAAGTGCATTTTACATAAAAGTGTCCCCAAAGCTAAAACTGTCTATCCAGAATTGTAAAGAAAATATTAATAACTGATTCCAAAAAATGCCAATGTGTTTTACAAGAAGCAGCCGGGTAATTAGGCCTAAAACGTCATACCGGCATTTTGCCCATCGTTTGCAGGTAAATAGAATGACTGCAGTGAACCTACTCATTAGCCCCAAAATACCCCTCGTTTTCACTTAAACGTCGGCTCCTGTTTGCATGTAAATGTCCACTATTTGCATTTAATCGCCCTTCGTTTAAAAGTGAAAGAGCCTGCAGCACTCGTGGGAAGTTGATCCTAACGCCCCACCACTTGTCAGGTCTTGTGATGTTCTCAGCCACTGCTCAGCGCCACCAGTGGTAACTCACTCAAGGCTCACGCCCCAGGCCTCACCCGTGGCAAGTATAACACCATGCGCCTATACTGTAAAGAGTGAGATTACTCCACACTGGTATTTTCACGACGGAGGTGACAATTTCAGGCCACGCCCACTCATTTTTATAGTGCTGCACTCCTAATGACCAATCGCATTGTCTCACCTCCCCTCAGAATTGCTCCGCTTGAGGTTCACTCTTAACTGAGTCTGTCTTAATTGCTTCCTTGATTGGGGGGGGGGGGCTCTTGGGGTGAGTTGTTGCATTCGTTATTTTTCATTAAATCACCTACGTTTTTCCAAACCCCTTTCACACATGCATTTTCCTGCGCCCTTAATCACCGCCCAATGTTTGTTCAGCCTCCTTGTGCATATGCAGTGTGAAGGCACCAGTTGCTGTGTTTCACCCCCACCCCAGTTTGGTTTTAAACTGCCTCCTCCCCACAGTGGTGTGTGACAAACATCCGACCACACATACAATTGGCACGCACACATAAAATAAAAACTGACGCTTTCAATGCTGTGCTACAGAAGGGGGCCAGGTGGAAATATATTCAGCTCATACTTATAAACGTTTGTAAAGTTTCGTTTTCTAATGTGGATCACGGTGAAAAACGGAGCAAAAATGCACTTCTGGAGGGCGAGAAGCCCCAAAAAAAATGTTTAAAAAAATGGTAATTCCCATTTGACCTTTAGAAATGTTCCTACCCACCCTTGCAATACAGCCCTTGCTGTACTCCGCATTTGTGTCCACGGCCCCCCCCACCCCCGCTAGTAGCAGTGTCTGCCACAATCTCGCCATCATCTGTCCTGGGCAGTGCCCGTGTTTACTCGTCATTATCTGCACCAGCCTAGCCTGGCTGCGAGCTACTGATGCGACCGGTCAGCCAGCAGCCCCCGGCCAGCACATACCGGAGCTGGGCGGCCTGCTGTCCATGCACTCTGAAGGGAGAGGCCACAACAAGCTAGAGAAGGCATTTTAAAGCAGAAATTAGCAAAATAATGCCGTGGGCATGACGAGTTGTTTTTGTACAGTGCTTGAAGGCCCACTGTAATAGCCAAGCGCTAAATCAACGGACGGTACTTTTAGCAAATATATAATGATGCACCTGTTGCAGGACGGGTGGGCACTTTTAAAAGAAGAACCCGCAAGAGTGGAGTTTTAATAATTAATTGCGCGTGAGCCGCCAACTGTTGCCGTTCCATCTGAAAGGACCAGTGCGATACCATCTTCAAAGAGAGGTATCGACCCCCACACCCTCTCCTACAAACCACCCCCAGGCGCCCTACAAAGCCAGACCAAACAGAACCCCCAAACGTCACAGGCCCATATGCCGCATTCCGCAGTATCCACAAGACGCGACAGCTGACGTGTGCAAATAAAACACGACTGGCGCCGAGGGTGGCCCGTGTGAGCGCTTCGCATATGTCCCGTGGGACTTCTTACGAATCACACAGGACCTGGTGGGCTTTTTGTAGGTTGAATTTAAACCTGTGGGACTTGCCATCTACCAGAGCAAGTTTTGGATCAAAAGTGTGTTTTTCAGAAAAAAAGTTGTGAAATCCTCGCCCGAGCAGCGAGTTTGTGCTCTGAAATGTGTGAGCCTCACACACAAACAGTGACTGTGTTCCGTAAGGTGTGAGACTACACAAACATCGAGTATGTTCCCTGAGGTGCGAGACACACACAAACAGTGAGTGTGTTCCCTGAGGTGTGAGACACACAGTGCGAGTGTTCCCTGAGGTGTGAGACCCACATTGGTGCCCTGTGCTTTGAGGTGTGGGTCTCACACCCCAATAGTGAACCTCTGTTCTCTGAGGTGTGAGGCTTACACCCAATGGGCGAGGCCTGGGGGCCCTCACCCCCAGAGGCTTGCAGCTCCCCAGGGTTGAGGGGAGGAAGCTGCCTCCTCACTCTGTGAAGAATAGTGAAAAGGCCCTGGAGTGGGTGGACAGACGTCGCTCTGACCCTCCACAGGGCTAATGGCCGCGGCACTTAAGGCCGACAACAACTATTCGTTACTGATTTACTGGGCGAGTAAAAATAGCCCACGGCCTGCCGAATGTCAGCGTAAATCTGCTGACACCCCTTCCTCTGGTTACACGGCCGATGGGGGGTGGGGGGCTTGACCCCTGACACCCTTTAATGTCCCCAGGAGGGGAGAGGGAGACACAATTTGGGTATCTCGCTTTATTGCTCCCCGGGGCCCTGGCAGCTGTCCTGTCGGCCCCAAAAGGCGATCAATATCGACAGATTAATCAATAGCCGGCAGCTGACACTACAGCACGCGATGGGGGAGGGGCCGCCATGGGGCCAACATCTCACGCAGGACTGCACTTCTTACAAAAACAACTATTTAATGCAGAACAATGTCTTATCGCTGCAGCAAACTGTCTTCTGCGCACTCCAGCCCATGGCAGAGTAAGTCATGCCATGGAGAGACGGGGGGGTATAATGCACTGGGTGACAACAATAGTAATTAGCGCAATAAAGCCACGAGACTGGCAGCAAGCGCTATAATAAAACAGCAAAATAACGTAAATGTTATTGCTTTAAATTACTATGAATTAGCTCTGAAGTGTAAAAATAAAAACCGTGTTCAGATGGTGCCACCGGGTGGCGCTGCAGGCCACGGGTCACGGCTCCTTTGCACAACGCGCGTTATGGGAACCGCGCCTTTTAGGGGCCCAAAGAAGGGATCTAAGTGCACAAGACACCAATGAGGTCCTTATTCAAATGTGCGCAAGAAACTGTTCTTTCAGCGCCTTAAGTGACGTGCAAGAGTTTCGTGACACTTTGTACAAATGTTCGTGCTACCTGCTTACATGTCCACGTGCCGCTGCCAATAACCGTTCCCGGTGAGCTCCCTACTACTAATAAACAAAACGAAGTGTTCCGATATAGTCCTTGCTGTCTTCTCGCTACGAACACCGGACATATTACTAAAGGTCGTTATTTGATCAACCTCGGTAGGATGAAAGGCTGAGTCGAATCAGTGGACCCCACCCCACTTCTCAAACACCTCCTTCTAAGCACGAGTTGCTACCCTAACCCTACCTGCCGCCGGAAGAGCACACAGGACACTCAGGGTGGTAGTGTCACGGGTGGGGGAGGGGGGACTTTAATCGTAGATGGTCCCAGGAGGCACCGCGGTGTCAGATGCACTCTTTGCATCCACCGCAAAAACAAACACAGCGCTCCCCCCTTTCCTGCCACAAAGTCGTGATTCCTTGGCGATGAGTCACCCTGGCTGTGAAATCCTCCAAACCCAGCCTCTCACCCAAGAGTGTTCCACATTCCTCTCAGTGCCTGGGAGCAGCTGCTGGGGCGCGGCCCGCTAGCCACAAGCCAACTGTGGGCCACGAGCCCCTCGACCCAGCCTCATCTGCCCCTGACACGACTCCCCTTAATGTGCAGGGTGGCTAATTGCCCCCCACGTCCTGACTGTGGGAGCCCTGTGGCAGAGAATAGTTTCAGGACGGACGGCTCCATCTTTTTTCTTCTTGAAAAGGATAAAATTAACACCACTGAATTGGGTATTTACAGCAAAAACACAGTCCTCATTTTATCAGAACAGTGAAAAACTGAATAGGCCATGCTGGATTTCGAAAGTTTGGACTCCAGCTCTCACAGATGCATATACCCCGTGCATTCCCATTTCCCTGTCTTCCCTAACGCACGCAGACTCAGAAAGGGTCCGGACCAAACTGCTCCATGCCAACGCACTCCATTTATGACTGACGCGAGGCATGCTGGGATAGCGTGCTGTCAAGTGTCCGTGATGCCTTCAGTCACTCCTGGCTTGACATCTAACAGCACTATTTATGCTTGGACTGTCAGCCCTTCATATAGTGTGAAAAACAAACTACAAGTCCCAGAATGCAACATGCCACTGGCTGACAAACCAGGACTGCAGACCTTTTGCACAATCATCTGTCTCGCGTTTCCCTGTTGCATCCCTCCAGCACTCTGCACTCACCGTTGCTGGGCCCTCTTCTCTGTCCTGCACTTCTTCCCCCCCACCCCCCACTTGCCGGCAGGTCAGCGCTTTATATGGCACAGAGATACTCATGACCGGTCCCTTGACAGGTATGCGGCAAAGCACCATCTTTCATCCTTCCACTGCACGCTTTAAACTGCACTGCAAGTCACTTTCGAAACATGCATCCTACTCCTGCAAAGCTGCGCGCAGAGAGACAGTTCTGGACAACCGCTGACGGTGCACATTATACATTTACGCATATAAAATTGCAGCAGTAAATACATATTTGCGGCATGCGCGTGCAGCCTGCTTTGGGGCACCGCCTGTCGCAGAGGTCCGAGTGCAGGATGCAAGGTACAGGTTAGTATCTCTGCTGGGAAAGAATCCCCCACCACTCCCGAGGTCGATAAAGGGAATGCCGATACGAACTACTGATATTTTAATAGCGCTACAAATTCGGACAGCTGTGACCGCAGGCGCTATGTGTTAAGATCAGGCAGCACTTACCGACTGGTAGCTCCTCCTTGGATAAGACGGAGTTGATGATGTAGTTGTGAAGTTTGTGTTGGTAGATGACCTGCACGGTGGACATGGTGGTACGTCTCCAGCTCTCGTAATCCCTGGGTAATGTGGGCGCTGTACAGTCGGTCCGTCTGGCTTCAGACTCCCCTTGCTGCCTCTCAACGCTGCCTGCTCTGACACTGTCTGACTGCTGCTTCAAGGACTCCGCATCTCCTGCTGCTAGGAGGCTCCGCCTCGGCCAATCACAGCCCTGGGGCTGGGGCAGGGGCGTGGACTGGGTCAATAACAAACCTCTGTTTGTTCCCAGCCCTACTGGTGCCAGGCTGGTGGGCGACCTCCCTCCCTCCTGCTGGTGCCAACCTTTCAAGTGAAGCCACCCTAAAGAATACAACTTACACTCTCCTTCGCACCCCACCACTACTGATATTTAAAACCCTACAAAATTCCGACTTCATGAAAAAGTCAAGTCTGACGTCAGCTGGCGAAAAATAGTCCCGGGCAGCAGTTGTTCTGCGAAAGCTCGCCGCGGCTGAGGGCTAACACTGCACTCTGAACCCAGCGCGCGCCTGCAGTGACGATAGCGCCTGTTCCATATGGGATTTACTTTCTAAGCGCTATATAAATACGTTTACATTAATTATTACTCTTTTAAAGATCAAAATATACAGCGTGCCTTTGTTGCTAATTTGTAGTGTCCGCTGGTCGTACGAGTGCCTTAAAAACAATACATCAAATACTTAAACCAAACTTGCATTCTTTGCCAGAGCCCATGAGATTCAAATCTCGTCTCCAGAACTTTCCATCCGGTTCCATTTGTAAGATAGAAGAGACCCGAGTATCGGTGTAGTACCAGAACATCCAGTCTGAAATACTGTACTGCAAAAATAGGTGAAGGAAACTACACATAACAGGGTCACTGGAATTATGAGGCAGAGGAGGCCCAAGTTATGCGGCAGGGTTGGCTAAATTATGCAGCAAGAAAACTCAAATTCTGCGGCGTAACGCTGTACATTTTGTGATGGTATTGCTTTATTATTTTGTAATTTTTACACATTCCAGCACTGCCTGGGAAAAGCGTTCACCTCATTAATAGCACTTTAACACCCAAACACAACAATAAGCGACAGAAAGGTGAGCAGTCAGCCTTTGCGAAGAGCCTTCCACTTTGTGGCAACACGTGTTGCTGCGTTTTTATTAACTTTTGATCTATTTAAGGAAGAAACGTTTTTTGGAACAAATCTGCAGATTATGCAGTAAAAACGCAGCGACCGCAAAATCGCTTAATTCCATTGTCCCTGGTAAGAATGGCTTTACCCTTCTTAACTCCATCTAGATGTACCTTGTCCTTGGCGATATATATCTTTGATGCGCGTAGATGTGCGGTTCAGAATAGTACATTTATACTTACCTACAAGCTCTTTACCTTCAGTATGTTTGGCAGCCAGTATTCTGGCTGCAATATTTTGTGGCGCAAGACGTTTGCGCGGAATATTCAGACATGCAGGCAGCCCCAGAGACAGCACCCACAGTCAGAGTGCAGCACAGGGCCAGTTACTGATGCTCGCTCCAGTGACATCACGTGACATCACAACATCCAAGTAAGATGACGCTCTCTCTCCATAACTTCAACAAACGTCTTTTGAACTGTGAAGTCCTTGAACAATGTTCACAACTTGCACATGTACAAGGTCATACCCTTTCCGGGAGGAAAGTTGTGGAGTCGTGTGACAGACAGTAAATATTTGCCCAAGAGCACACATGTGACGACTGTGATGTGGAGCATGAGCTGGCTGCATGTCAAAGTGTATACTTCCTTCTATGCACGACAAACTGTGCTCTATGCAGCAGGGCCCCAGGACCCGAAGGAAGACCCCTCCCCCTCCAGTGCCAGCCAGTGAGGCTGCTGCGGTCCATCATGGCAGGTTAGAAGGTGGCAGGAGCATGGAGGCCACTGTGGCCTGGAGCCCATGAATTTGAAAGATTAATAATGCCCCAATCATAGGAGCTCTTCAGTGCTTCGTTGTGGCTTGTTCGTGCATTGTCTCACCCACAATAAAGGCATTTTACCTCCTGTTTGACTCTGTGGTCTCACCAAGCTGTTGCCAGCTCCTTCCAGTGGGGTTTTTGGAGAGACACTGAAAGTTAAAAGGACACCCCAAATCTGCGTCACTGTCCGAATTACCCCCAGAAATGTTTTTTGTGTAGGAGAACACATCTCTTGCACGTGGGAGTGAGACCTTCTGTCTCCAGAGTGAAAGCAGAAAGAATATTTGGAACATCTCCAGAAAAAAACACACACACACACTCTCTCTCTCTCTGAGACAAGCAGACTTTCCAAGGTGGGCTCGTGTCAGCTGCCCATCAAACAACATCCTTATCCGACACTCAAAGAGTTCTCAGAGAATACCATTCAACTACTCTGTGCCCTGTGACTATCCCATCAAAGTATCCTACTATGATTTTAATACATAAGGCACTCTTACTAGCACTAGTACAAGATACCGTCACTGTGCAGTCCACATTCCTTGTACTCTCATGAAAAAATACGTCTGATAAAAAGTTCTGTATGTAGGCGTATTCAGGTAGTATCAACCTACTGTGCAGAGTACATCTGAATTGCATCATATTTTTACAATTCCATTGTGCAACTTTACTTTTTGTGGCACTGGAAAGCGAAGTCCCAGAATCACACAACATTCATTCGTGCGCAGCGGGTGGATATTAATGTTTATTTTCACAAATCTCCAAAGACGTCTAGCAGTGACTGTCTCACAGCACCAGTGAGAAGGGATGCCAAGGCGCCTGGGTGTTGTGGCCAGGGCTGTCTGAAAGTTGAGATTGCTCTTAATGTTATACTGTTGAAGAGTCTTGGCTTGAAGCCCTCCAGATTCCTCTCATTAAGGTCACACAAGCGAAAAAAAAATATTTCTCAGTAAAAGTCGCAAATCTCTCCCTGCGACCAATGGTATTCGCACTGGTTATTGTGCCACTGGTGTGCTTGTTGCACTCTAAGTGCCCTGAATGGGAATCAAGAGTGGCCAATACAGGGCATATCATATCTCTATATGTGGGCGAGGCACTAATTTACCTCTGCAACGTTCCCAACATTTACTGAGCAACTATAAGCCCAGTGCTTAATTTGTGCCGGTGTTTTCCAGCACTCAGCACAAGCGCTTATTTCTAGACACTGACACCTATCATGGGGTTACACCACATGGTGGTGCTGTGTGTCTATTCTTCTACTGAATTTGTCAGTGAGGTGTTTATTTAAAACTGATAAATGTAGCACAAAGGTAATGCCAGTCGCGGCTCGTGCAGGTAAGGGGGTGGGGCGGGGGTGAGGGGAGGGTGGAAGTGGCAAACAACGGAATAGGAAAAATTAATTAAATAAATAAATAAAACCACTTACCTTGCGCTCTCCGTATCGCCGCAATCTAGTGGTTTTATTTATTTATTTTTCCCATTCCGTCGTTTTTCACTTCCACCCCCCACCCTGCCCGCCCCACTGCGCTTACCTGCACAAGCTGCGACTGGGTAATGCTGGCACTGGAATTCGGCAGCAGTGGCCGGGCTGTTGAGTGTGCCAGCTGGAGTGGACTCCTATGAAGTGCCTTGGGCCCTGGCAGTGGCGTAACAAAAGCCCCCGCAGCCCCCGCAGTGTGGGGGCCCCCTCCGGCACTGGCAGGCCTCTGGCCTTCGAGCTTTGGACTGGGTCCGGAGTGTGGGGGGGGCCCTGTAAGTACTTTGCATGGGGGCCCACTCAAGTTTCGTTACCACTGGGCCCTGGCACTTAATACTTTACAAATTATGCACTGTGATAGGCCTGTCTCTTTGCTCCAGTTATTAGGTAATATTATGGAAAAAAGTTTATATAAAAAAATTACACACCTACGTGGAGAAAAATAATATTTCAGTAGGACACCAACCTGGGTTTTGACCTCGTAACATCACTGAACTGGTGGTGGTTTCTGCTCATGGCGACCTCAGAAGTGGACACCGGAGCGCTGATCTTCCTCGACCTCTCTGCAGCGTTTGATACCACTGACTATTCTATTTCTAGACTGGGGGAAATCAGAATTGGTGGACCTCCAGTCAGTTAGCTAAATCTTTTCTGGAGAATCAATATCAAGTGATTGAACTCCAGCTGTTCCAATCCTAGCCAATGGTCCTTAGTTGTGGCGTGCCGCAGCGATCGATTTATCCCTCCTGTTGTTGAACATCTGCACGCGCCCACTGGCTGAAGATCTCCATCAGGTGGGTGGATTGTCACATGTATGCTGATGGACACACTCCCTTTTCAGTCTGGAAGGAGTTAAGGATGGAAACTCACTAAAGAATGTTGCAATGAGGGAAAGCCTCCAGTTCACAAGATGGGGGATCCTTCAAAACCTTCTCAAATGGAACCCATCCAATCAGAGGTTTGCTGACAGATAATTGCCCCAAAAAAGTAAGTTTGTCTGATTGGCCTTGAGTTGTGGGACCCTGTCCAGCTCCATCAAAAGCAGTTTGTAACCTTGAATCACAATTATGTCAAACCTTTCAGTGAAAGTTCAGGCTGGGACATTAGCTAAAAGTCACTACTGGAAGTGAAGACGATACAGTCATGACTTCCATTCCTGGATGGTAACTTCCACTCACTAGTAGCAGTGGTTAATTTGTAAAAAACATAAGTGCCGGGGCTCTCGTCAGGAGGCAGCTTGCGCCAGCTCATTTCTCCTGTTAGCGCCGCCTAAAACACAACCAACTACTAACCATGAAATTTAGGAGAGGATGGGGCGTAATGGCCAGAGCTTCCGACTTCGGAGCTGGGGAACCAGGTTCGAGTCTTGGTATCGGATCAACATCCTGTGATTCTGAACAAATCACTTAATCTGCCTGTAAATGAATGTGCCCTTAACTGGTGCTCATGAAAAGTGCAGGTGTTGATGATTAAGTGCCGGTGCTGAGCACCAGAAACCACAGGCTCAAATTAAGCACTGACTAGTTGTGAATATGTTCATCCAGTCAAGACCTGACCATGGTAATGCTACATATCTTGTTTGGACACTGTAGCGTCCTCCCCAGCCTGGGAGCGTGCAAATGAAATAAACCGCACACGGAGCTCTGCAATACACGTCTTTATTCTTCAACATACAACCACACACTGCACGCATTGACCGTAACACCTCCCAGCAGATTGCGTAATCCTGTTGAGAGTCTGCCCAGAACCACAAGGGTCTTAGCGCTCATAATATCAAGACCAGTGGCAGCCGGCATGGATCGGGAGAGGAGGGGATGGGGCGCGGGGGTGGGGAGTAGGTAAGGCATTGTAAAAAAAGAAATATAAAAAAGTACCACATTGCCGCGTCTCTCCTCTGCGTCGGGCGGGAACCGGAAGTACACAGGCTTTCCTAAATAAACCAGAACACACTCCCCTTAGACCTATATTGCTTTTACAAAGGATTCAATCTAGTATGGGTTTGCAAAATTGGCAAACATCAAATATTTATAACATTACAACATGATCATTTTTTTAAAGCCATATTTATTATTGTCATTAATTTCTTATTTCCTTTTCCTTAATGCATTGAATATCATTTTTATAAATAAATACGAAACTTTTTTTCATTTTTTTCATAAAAATTGTTATATACATGTAACCAATAATACAACATTAGATACAATATGATAGGTCCCCAAAATAACAAATCTTCTTACAACTCATACATTCCTCACACTCGTTCACATTCATACAAAACACTTATGCACATCTGGAGTAAATGGGAAACATAAGATGTAAATCATTTCCACCGAGATGAAAAATAATAAGGTCTGGACACACGAGGTCGACGCGCATTTCGGTGGGTTAACACAGGACGTGAACCACCTTCTTCAGGACCTTGTCCAAATCGGGCACAATACCATACAGACAAATATACCTGGGGAACCTAAAGAACAATGAATAATGGAATTTTAATAACCCATACATAAGAACCAAAATTTGAAACTCTATGTTTGATCAGACCACAGCGCTGCACAACATTGTCAGCACTTAATACATAAGCATTGTGTAATACTTTCACCATAGTGATACTAGTTGTGGTGTAAAGATTTCTATATCATAGATGAACATGTTTTTGGTACCTCTCCTACTCACTTTGAGGGGTTCCAAGAATAGAAAATAAGGTGTATTAGTATAGTGAAGAAGAAAGGCCAACAATCAACATAGTGAAAAGTAGACTCTCCCATACGTCTCTTCCAAGGTTCCCACCATGCGATATCACCACTGGTGTCTGTAGAATGTTAGGAAAGACCAGAGCTTAACTTACAAGTTTCCTATAATGAGATTCCGATATCCTAGACCGGGACGCTGGAGTATTTGATCAATGATGGAGGCTATTATGCCTCTTATTCTACAGAGGGTATAAAATATCATATTACTATCAAATAACCGCTAAGGACACTATGTGCTTCGTATTTAGCGTTTGAGTGACCTTACCAATGTAGGATATACGTGTAGCTTTCAGCGGATCTTATTTACGTAATTGCAGGGCCGTAGCAGAGATAAAAATTCGCAGATTATCTAAAGAAAAAGTATGATATACTAATGAGGACAATTCCTAGACCTGTGATGGTATGTGATGTCGTACGATCATTCTATACTAATACTCACATCAAGGTATATATTGCTGGGTTTATTTCTCTTGCAACATTATTTCGTACCAGCTTAAAGGACGTAGTATGCCACCACAAAGGGTGGCAGCACCACAAGATGGTCAAAATACTGAGAAGGTGAAGCTTTTAATGAAGGTTCCTAAAAGACAAAGTGACCGCGAATTGTGATGTTGGTTATTGTGATAATAATAAATACTAACTGCAATTACCACTAGATAACCGCCTATAACCATTGAGTAAGGCAGCGACTTAGGAACGGCCAATAGTTGTGTAGATATACCAGCCACCCAACAAGCCCATAGATCGGAACGTCATTGGTTTATAAATATCATTTGGTAATGCCATCTGATGTGCTAGTTATAACAGAGCATATATGGACTGCCTATTTCTAACCTACGGACTCGTTCCCTTGCTGTTAAAAATAGTGTAGAGACAAAGTTTTAACGTGGTGTCTACATAGTAATGAAAAAACGACCCAACACCCGCTAAGTAATCGGATGAATGCGTATAAGGGGCAAGGAATCCCTACCCGGTCCTATGAAGAAGACTCACCGAAATTGACGATTGAATCCTGCAAGGTGCTCCGCGTCCCTCGATGGTAGCAGCTCTAAGCGATTATGGAATCGATCTTTAAATAATGGGCTGCGCATGCACAGGACGCCTAGCAAGTGATTATGGATGTACGTAGGGATCACATGTAACGAAAACAGCGCGATTTTAACGTAAAGGTGTCCGCCATCTTAGTGTGATATGTGCCTAACACAAAAAGAGGCAAAATTCCTTAACAGGAAGTAATGTTTAATACATATTCTGTCGTTACCATTATGTAAGGAGAAATGTAAAGGACATATCAATTGAAAACAAGTGATATGCTAATTGCAAAATTTGAATATTGGTATGTGCGCACCATCGGTCAATAAAGGAGTACCCCTCTGGTATGATTGTTGTGGATGCCTATTCCTATATGAGAAACCAAATGAAACACAACAAAACTGCCGTTTTGATTAAACTTTGGCTATCACAAAACCGCAAGTGGGGGATTGGTCTCTGCAAATGGTAGCAAATTGCGGGACGAATGCATAGAAAAGAAAAATTATTGTCCACCAAGGCATAATGTAACAGTCACAATACTAATACAGACGAATGTTCAATAAGGCCCGTCCAGAATATGTGATCCATGCTAATAAAAAAAACAAAATGCCGGCAAATAAAGATAATAATCAGCCTAGGGCAGGTATGAATGCTGGCAAAGATGCCGAAGAATGTAACAAAACTCACTAATAAGTGGCAATAATACAATAAGCCAACACGAGAATGAAACTGGGTACCACCTGCTGTGGAGAGGAGGATACAGGTAAGACAGGCAATCTGCATGATGCATGCATTAGCAATATACATATTGCCTAATATGCATGCTGAGCCAGTTGGCATGGGTCCCTGGCATAGGAATGAAATCACTAATAAACATATGTCATAATAGACATGATGGCAGGAATACTGAACGAACCACTACAGGCAGCAATCCAGCAAACAAAAAGAATACGGAAATGTACCTTCATTATGTAAGTCAGATTGCTGCTCGTGCTGGAGAACAGCAGCGAGATACTAAGACCTGTATGAACAACACATAAGTGTACTCCCTATGTGTACCGATCAGTAATATTCCAAATTATCTCTTCGTTTAATCCCTCCTTTACACTATTGAGGGTGAAGATCCAAAAGGTTTCCCTCCTTTTCCGGATTATTTCAGTAGAAAATCCTGGTTTTGGTTTCACCTTTTCCAGAATGCACCACCGCAAATCTTTTTCTGCATGGCCATTTTCTAAACAGTGTGTAACTATCGGAGCCGAAAGTTTATTTGTACGGATAGCCGATTTGAGCTCACTGTATCTGGTGCGAAACTCCCGACCCGTCTCACCTATATAGGCCAACTCACATGGGCACAAGATAATGTAAATGACGTTATGACTCCTGCAGTTGCTGAGCTCTCTAAGTTTGATATTTTTCCCTTTGTAAGTGAGGGTGTCAGTAACCATGGCAGTGTCAGATGCATGACAGCAGCCACATCTGTGGTTACCTAGAATAGGGGGAAGGCCCGTGAGTGCAGTCTGTTGATGCGTGTTATGGACTTCTTGTCTTGTGTGTACAAGTATATCACAAAGATTTTTGTTTCTTCTGTAAGCTACCAAGGGTAATCTCAAGTCGTCATCTCCATGTGCATTAAGAATTTTCCAATTCTTAGTTATGATGTTTCTTATTTTGTAGTTTAGCTGCGAATGATTGACTACGCATACTGTTTGGTCTTTAGGAGTGCGAACATTACCCTGCAGTAGAACTTCTCGGTTGTAATATTTGGCCCTTTTAAAGGCCGTCGAAACTAGACGACGAGGGTAACCTCGAGCAAGGAGGCGTTGTTTAAGAGCCTCACCGTGAATCATAAAGTCCCTCATGTTCGTACAGTTACGACGTACACGCAAGAATTCCCCGAAGGGGATAGAGTCCTTTTGGTGCTGTAGGATAGTATTCTTTGCCGTGGGTTTTCTGAAAAAGTCTACTTGGAGCCCTTCATCAGAGCTTCTAATGACTATATCCAAGAACTCCACTTGTCTGGAACTATGGTTAGCTGAGAACTAATTGTGATCGCTGGCATTGAGCCAGGTGATATATTCCAGTAGGGTGTCATTGTCTCCTCTCCAAATAAAAAAGATGTCGTCTATAAAGCGCTTCCAAGACTGCACATTTTCAAAAAAAGGAGCTGCTTCATTAAAAATGTTTTTGAGTTCACACTCACCCATATAGATGTTTGCGACGCTGGGCGCACATGAAGCGCCCATGCTGGTGCCCTTTATCTGCTGGTATAGCAAGCCATTGAAGTCAAAATAGTTATTCAATAAAACTATTTCTAAACATTCGAGTATGAAGGTATCCGGTCTGTCCCCTGGGGTTCTACTCAGGAGCGTTGCCACTGCACGTAACGCTTGACATTGAGGAATGTTGGAGTACAGAGCCTCAATGTCAAGCCAATCACAATGCTGCAATGCAGCGTTGTGATTGTTCTGAGCACCGTGGTTTGGTGCTCAGACAGGCAGTGGGAGCCTGTAATACAGCCTGGGTGGAGAACATGCAAAGTGCGCATGACTGTATGGCCGGCCCGAGATGGCAGGCTAAACAGTTATGCGCACTTACAGTGTGACACCACTCCTCCCCCTGCTGCTCTGTCATCAGAGCAGCCCCTCCCACCGGCAAAGCTGCCACAGCAGGAAAAAATAAAATGATAATAACCTCGAGTTATTATCATTTTATTTTTCCTTTATTTCACTGCTGCGAGCAGTGAGGCGACGCTCCTCCGCCTTAGCGGAGGAGCCGCCGCTGCTTCAAGACACTACAGACACCATATTTGATTGATCAGTTACAATTAGTTCAATATACGACTGCACGTCTAGTAACCACGTTGCAGGTTCAGGTCACCCGTGAAACACCAAATTTTGTTTAAAGCCCTAACACTTGTATTCAGAGCCTTAAATTACCAATGTCTTCTATTCTGCACAACTACACTGATGGTGCACCCTAGCCATGCGCTATATTCGGTCTCCCAATGTCTAGTGTCAATTCTTAGAACCCGAAAAGTCCGTAGGGGAGACAGAGGTTATTGGGTGGCGGCGGATAACCTTTGTAAGGGGTGATCCATCTTCCTTTGAGCGGAGTTAGATCTATGGCGGTTTACGAAAGCATTAAAACCGACTTTTTTACCATCTAGATTCTGTCTACCTCGGTGCATGCACAATTTACTTATCAACTATTGCAGTAGGTCAGCGCCAAGAAGCCTCAGTGGTTGTGCGCTCGCCATGTTCCATAGTCCATTAACTCATTCCTGGACCCTCGCAAACCCAAATCTAATAAACCACACGTTGCCCCTTTTTTGCACTGTTGCCCTCTTGTTAGAGGCTTTGCTTCCCCAACAACCTCTGTAGATCCCAGTTAATGCCCACTTTAGGCCAGCTCTTTACCAATCTTAACTTACAGCCTCACATGCCAAGTTCAAGAACCTTTGTGGTGCCCGTGACTTTAAGTATGCAGCGGATACGGGCACCTGGATTTCTTCTTCCACACTATCTCAGGTATTTTCATCTGCACAGGCCCTACTACTTTAGAACCCGTTCCCAGGCCTCGCCCTATTATATTCTGATGCATTTTACATACCGTCTGTCTTTTCCTAATATTGTTCTGCTGAGGGTCACATTTCATCTTCTCATGGGCCACTCTGCTATTTTGTGGCCGCCTTACTCCCGGTAAGCTGTTGGGGTTAGTGCATTATACCCAGGGCTACTGGAATTATGTGGCAGCGGAGGGCCAAATTATGAGGTAGAGTTGACTAAATCAAACTGCAAGAAGAGGCAAATTATGCTATGTATAATGACACATTTTTTGGTAGCATTACTGTACTATTCTGTCATCTTTACACAAGTTAACGCACCTCAACACGCTCCGGCCAAAGGGTTTACCACATTAGGGTCAGTTTAACACCTGAATAGAGCAATCAGCAACCGAAAGGTGGACTGTTAAACTTTGCAAATGACCTGCTACGGTGTGACAACATGTCTGGCAGCATTTTAGTAACTTTTGGTCCGTTTGAGATAGACACTTTTTTTTGTTCAAATTTGCATATTATGCTATGTATGATGGATAATTTGACAAGTGTCACAAATCCACAATTAAGGAGGTGAAAAAGCCACAGTTGCTGAATCACGATTCCATTGTCCCTGATTATTCTCAAAATGCCTCCTGGACAGACACTTTGCATTCTAGTCCACCCATATGTTCATCTGTAAGCTGCGATTGACTAGATGATTGAAACTCTCCCCCGACCATCAGCTTGCAGATAGTATGAAAAACCTTTTATGAGCAGCAGAGCACATTCATAGGAACTCTCTGATCCCTTTAAGCCACGAATTGTACCCTCTCTCTGTTACACAGCTGAAGGTGGTCATAAGAAGCCCAACGCCCACAGAGGTGCCCCCAGCAAAACTAGCCCCTACCCTAGATCGCTCTCACATGGGTTTGGCCTCAGGCACAACATCCTCCTCACCAATGTAAACGCTTTTCTTTGTGCAAATTTGGGACCCATAAAGCGCTATCTGATACATTGAAATCCACGACTGAGGTTAGTCATCAAATCAATGCTTGTAAATTTCTTGAAGCACTTTAGGCTCCACAAGGAAGCCAGAAAGTGGTTACGTTTTCAAACTATAAAGGTTTATTAAAGGTTAAAAAAATGTTCACAGATTCAAAATCATTAATATTAGTGTCAATCAGTAATCAATACATGAATGCATTGGTAAATATGAAGTTGATATCAACTCAAAGCCATATAAGTAAGAAGATGAACTATTATAAAGCCGCCTCAATGGAACAGTTAAGTAAAATCAGTTCTCCCAAAAAATCAATCAATCAGGATTTATAAAGTGCGGCTAATCACCTGATAGGGTATCCAGGCGCTTGCAGGTCCCGGAGGCTCATTCAAACAGCCAGGTCTTGAGGGTCATTTGGAATTCTTGAAGTGAGGGGATGGTCCGGAGTTGCATCAGGAGGCTGCTCCAGGTCTTTGCTGCGATGTGGGCGAAGGAGCATCCTCCACCTCTGCTTCGGTAGATGCACGGAGTATAGGCAAGTGAAAGGGAGGCGGAGCATAGTCTTCTCTATGGTTGGTGGAAGTTCAGGCGGTGGTTAATGTAGGCGGGACCTAGGTTGTGTAGAGCCTTGTGTGCATGGGTCAGCAGCTTGAATTAGCATCTCTTCTGTACGGGGAGCTAGTGGAGTTTCCTGAGGTGGGGTGTGATGTGGGTCGAGGATGAGTCTGACTGCAGCGTTCTGTATGGTCTGAAGTCTCTGTAGAAGGTGTGCGGTGATTCCTACGTAGAGGGCATTGTCGTAGTACAGTCGGCTGGTGATGAGGGCTTGTGTCACGGTGCATATCGTGTGTAGGGGTAGCCACTTGATGATCTTACGTAGCATGCGCAGAGTGAGGGAGAAGGTAGAGGAGACAGTGTTGATCTGTGATTTCATGATGAGCTTGTTGTCAATGATGATTCCGAGGTTTCTGGTGTGGTCGGAGGGAGTGGGTGCGGGTCCTATGTCTAATGGTCACCAGGAGTCATTCCATGTGTTGCTGCTGTTGCCAAAGATCAGTACTTCCTTCTTGTCTGTGTTCAGCTGCAGGCAGTTGTTCCTCATCCAGTCAGCCATGTTTGTCATGCATCTGTGGAAGTTGGTTCCGGTGGTGGTGGGGTCGTCGGTAAGTGAGAGGATGGGTTGGGTGTCGGCCTCGTAGAGTACCCAACTCTGTTCTATGCTGCCTCGAATGTGGGCAAAGCATGTCTGCAGAAGTCCTGGAAACGTTCTGAGGTCTCGTCTACATTGCAATAGCATAAAGCACACCATTCTAATATTTGCTTCACCTACACAGGGTTCCCATAAAACCTCCCACGCCAATGCTCACTATCCTTACCCAGAGTGGCTAGGGATGGCCCGCAGGCACCCCCCCACTGAAGATGCCCAATTAAATGTGCAAACTCAGGCTCTACAACAGGGAACACCAGGGAGCCAAGTAATAGGAAAAGATGCGTGAGGTAAATAGGCATTAGCAAAGCCAATAGGTCTTGCCTTGTTGACTTTTTGGATTGCCAGTGCTGTGCTGCGTTGGCAAAAAAACAGAGACAGAGAAACGAACAATAACATCGCTGCTGCTGACAACTGTGTCATTCTCTAGGCTTGTATACGTGTTGACGTTTGCATGTGCATGAATCACAACACGTGCGTGCACGAATGGAACAAGTACCGTTTGTTTTATTTACTGATCCAAGTGGCGTCTATTTACCCATCCAAGATGGCGGACAGCACTTTGATCGGTAAACTATAATAAAATTCAATTCTGTTCGAGCAAAAGTGATTTTTGCAGTGCGAAGCAGCCCAGCAGCAAATTGCAGCTGCTGAAACCTCAAAACAGTTAAGATAAAAAAGTGATTGGAAGGATATTGAGGGGTGAGGGAGCCACGGAGGAGGTGGTGAGGAGTGGGTTGGGGGAAGGAGGAGGCGAGGCAGCAACGGAGGCGCACGAGCCCTTTTTGGAATGCAGATTATCCAGGCAGCAACTGGCAGCTGTGCGACCCGCCCAAAAAATAAAATAAAGCAATGTATTTCATGGACCGCGTGAGGCCCATAGCCAGGTCTATATGTATTGGGGGCATGCTCCTCCTAGCAACATCTGAGTGGAGGGATGGACAGAGTTCTACTCAAAAACGTCAGGTAACATGGTGCACTATTTAACATTTTTAAATAGCACTTCACATTTTTATGAGCATTTTACTCCAGGGATATTTTTGAAAATTAGTAGCAAATGTTGCGTTTGAAGCACGCAGGCACAGGAACATTGAATGACACTGCACCGATATTTGCATGGAATTGTGGTCTTCCTCACCCGAATTTCTTGGAGCTGTGTAGCAATTGGCACCTTCTAAAGTCTGATGATCCAGTAACACCACTGAAACCTGAATGTGATAGAAGTAAATATTTCAATATCATTCCCTGGTGCTCTCACTTCACTATCACCAATTCACAAGCTACATTGATAATACCATCAGTGAAAAAAAGCAAACCTATCAAAGCAAGCTTCCTCCTGCCATGCTCTAAGGGTAGGTACCTCTTTCACCAGGTCTGTTGGCTAAGTAGACGAAAGCTTCCACTCCAAGGATCTGTGTTCCACCACCAGCCGCTGGTGTGAACATTGGAATATCTGCTCAGCCTTTCATCCCGAGGTTGATAAAATGAGTAGATTGAGTTGGGGAGCAATAAACATTGGATAACTATCTGCAGTGACCTCCTCGGTGGTGAACATGTGCTCTCTAAATACACCTGTTATGTGTACCCGCCACTAAGAATGGGCCCAGAGTGATCGTTTTAAGAAGAGCCGTAAAATACATCAGTTAAAGCTCCCTCTTCCCTAACAGTGAGCTGCCTTTTTCCAACATTAATTGTAACTTGGTAGACTATCTTTCTAAGCTTATCTGTGTTTTGTATCCTTCTTTATAGTGCTTTGTATAGCGGTGCGATACCTCTAGTCAAAGTTGGTGCAAAACAGTTGTATGCATAGATAATGGAGTCTTCAGAGGGCATTTGGGCGCTTCTCACAAGGCCTGTGTTTGAAAAAAGTAATGTGGTCTGTTCTAATGGACAGAAACATGGGCAACCAGTAATCAGAGGTTAAATACAGTTCTAAAAGGGAGATTTGAGGATTGACTGCCTAGAAAATCTAGTCAAAATATGAGGCAAATGCTGTGGTTTCAAGCACACTGGACCAATTAATTAAAACAAAGATTCAGCCACCTTCCCTGAAGACTGGAAACATGCAGAGATAAACCCCCTGCTAAAGAAACCCCTGGCCGACCCAACAGAGCTCAAGATCTACAGACCCATCTTTCTGCTCCCCTTCCCAGCCAAAGTCATTGAGAAGGCCATCAACGCTCAACTCGCAGAATTAATTGAGACAAACCACACCCTGGACCCCTCCCAATCTGCCTTCAGGGGAAACCACAGCACAGAGACTGCACTCCTCAACGCAACTGACGACATCCGCATTCTTCTCGACCGAGGCAAAACCACAGCCCTCATCCTCCTGGAACTCTCTTCCGCCTTTGACACCTTCTCCGACCACACCCTCAGCACAAGACTCCACGATGCCGGCAACCGCGGCAAAGCGTTCAAGTGGATCCACTCCTTCCTCACCAGCTACAACCAGCGAGTCAGGCTCCCACCGTTCTCCTCAAATCCTACAGAGATCAGCTGCAGAGTCCCCCAGCGCTCCTCCCTGAGCCCCACCCTCTTAAACATCTACATGGCCCACTCGGAGCCATCGCCAGAAACCACAGACTCAACATCGTCTCCTACGCCGACGACACACAGCTGATCCTCTCCCTCACCAACGAACCCACAGCCACTACAAACAACTTCCACGACTGGATGAAAGCAGTAGCCCCCTGGATGAAGAAGGCTTTCCTTAAACTCAACTCAAACAAAACCAAAGTCCTCATCCTGGGCTCCATCCTCTCCGCTTGGGACGACTCCTGGTGGCCAGCGGCACTCAGAAACCTCCCCCCTCCACACCTACCGACCACGCACGCAACCTCAGCATCACCCTTGACTCCTCGCTCTCTATGAACTGCCAAATCAACACCGTATCGTCCTCCTGCTTCCACACGCTCCGCCTGCTCCGAAAGATCTTCAAATGGTTCCCCACTGAGTCCAGGAGAACGGTCACCCAGGCGCTCTTCAAGAGCAAGCTCAGCCATGGGAACGCACTCTACACCGGCATGACCCTAAAACTAAAAAAGAAGTTGCAGCGCATCCAGAACGCCTCCGCTAGACTTATCCCGAACATCCCCTGCCAAAACCACATCTCCGGTCACCTGAGAGGCCTTCCGGTCAACAAAAGAATCACCTTAAAGTTCTGCATGCATGCCTACAAAGCCCTGCACAACACCGGACCCGAACACTTCAACCACCGCCTCTCCTTCTACACACCGACCAGACACCTCCGCTCCGCCCATCTGGCCCTGGCCACTATCCCACAGATCCAAAAAACATTGGCTGGAGGAAGATCCTTCTCCTACCTCGCTGCGAAGACCTGGAACTCCCTACCTCTGCACCTCAGGCAATCACCGTCACTGCCTCAATTCAGGAAGGACCTTAAGACCTGGCTCTTCGATTGAACAGCAGATCCCCCTCCTCCAGCACCTTGAAACTCTTAGGGGTGAGTAGTCACGCTCTGTAAGAACCCAGTTTGGTTTGATTTGAATTTGGTCAAAACTAGGTAGAATTTAGAGATAACTCCTATGGAGTTTGCGGGACGGAGACCTTCTTCAAGGACATTTTGAGGATTGGTTGAGAAATGATGGTTTTTAAAGAGCATTTAGTCAATAATATTTGTGGCAATGAAATGTGGATACAATTTTACAGAGGGTGTTGTGTGTTCTCCACCAAGGGAGTGTTATAAAGATGACTATTGCAGTAGAAAGTGCAAGGGAACTGCAGTTTTGGAAAGAAAAATGTACTCTGGGAGCTCATTATTATGAGAGGAGTGGTTGCAGCAGACTAATAAGGTCAAAAGTATTTCTGGCATCCATCATGTCACCACCATAATAACCCCAACACCTCTCAGAATGGCTTCTACACATTTGTGGGCAATAGCAACAAGCACCCTTGCTTGATATGACTGAGGCCGGACCAGGACCTAACCCTGGTAAGCATATTTCAACCAACCCCGCATTGCGCCAGTCTAAATCCGTATTTGTAAAGCGCAAACTACTCACCCTTAGGGGTCTCAAGGCGCTGGGGGCCGTCGTGGAAATTAAGTGAGCTATTGCCCAGAGTCACATGGTGCTGAGCTGAGCTGCCGCCGAGCCGGGGATCGAACCGTGAGCCCTGTGCTCCGAAGTCAGCTGCCCTGGCCGCTGCACCACACCTCTCCACAGTCAAGTACATCAAGCAGGCCTAACATATCGAGAGGTATTGAACGGTCGCCCCTCGAAGCACATGGATAAATTGAATCCAAAACGTGCCTTTTACGGCACATATTATGTTATGTTATGTTATAATACACTTATAACGCGCACAGATACTCAAGAGTGTCCCGGCGCGGGAAGTGACCGTAGCCGTGTGAAGCAGGGATTTAAATGGGCAGATTGAAAAGAAGGGTTTTTAGTTGTTTTTTGAAGAGCCTAGGATCCTGGGTGTTCCGCAATTCCACAGGAAGGGAGTTCCATGCCAACGCTGCTTTAACGGAGAGGGAGTGACCCCCAGACGCATCCTGCGAAAGCGGGGGACCACCGCCCGTCGATGGGTGACTGAGCGCAGAGATCGACTAGGAGCATAAAAGGCAAAACGCTTCCTTAGGTACATCGGCCCTAGTCCATACAGGGCTCTGTGAGCCAGAGTGAGAGCTTTGAATTGCACTCTATGGATCACAGGGAGCCAATGCAGATCACGTAGATGCTGTCTAACACTAGACCTTCTTGAAATGTTCAACAGAAGTCTGGCGGCTGCATTCTGTATTATCTGCAATTTTTTATCAGGTAGCCTGGTATGCCAATGTACAGGGCATTGGCATAGTCAATGCGAGACAAAATAAGGGCACGGGTGACCATTTCTTTCGCTGACCTAGGTAACAGGCGAAAAAACTTTCTAAGGGATTTGAGAGTACCAAAACATACCCCCCAAGTTTCTTAATTTGTGCGGAAAACCTGAGGTCCTCACCAAACCAGACCCCCAAGTTCTTCACTGGATTGCCCACTGAGTTGGGCCGAGGGTAGTCTGAAGGCCACAGGGTCTCTCTGAAAGAAGGAGGGAAAGATCCATACAGGAGGACCTCCGACTTGTCCTCGTTGCACTTCAGTTGAGCATGTGCGAGCCATTTGAAGACAGTCGAGAGGCATTTCTGGGCAACTTCCGAGGACAGGTCATCATCCTTCCAGGTAAAGAGGAGCTGGGTATCATCGGCATACGCTATGATCTTGGCTCCCAGCTCCTCCGCAAGATAGATCAGGGGTGTTATATAGATGTTAAAAAGTAAAGGGCTCAAAGTAGAGCCCTGTGGAACTCCTGTGGACATTTTCCTGGGAGCCGACGAAAAGGGTGGCATCCAGACCTGCTGGGTGCGGTCATCTAAAAAGGATTTAAGCCAGTCCCAAGCAAGACCTGTAACGCCAATGTTCGAAAGTCGAGCTAGTAATTGTCTATGGGGCACCGTATCGAAGGCGGCAGAGAGGTCCAACAAAATCAGGGCCGCTCTGCCACCCGCATCCAGGCACTCCCTTATTGCCTCTGACATTTCGACCAGCGCAGTCTCTGTACTATATGTAGCCCTAAATCCGGATTGGGCAGGGTGGAAAATGCCAGATGACTCAACATAGGCGTCTAGCTGTCTGAAGACAGCTTTTTCACACACCTTTGCCAACGCCGGTAAGAGAGAGATAGGGCGGTAGCTTGCAAGTTTGGTGGGATCTAGAATGGGCTTTTTCAGAAGTGGCAGCAGTTTAGCCTGTTTCCAGTTCAATGGGACAGTGGCAGTCTGTAAGGATAGATTAATAATAGTATTTACTTCAAGGTTGACCACCTCCGCAACCCCTGCTAGAACCCTCGCCAGACACGGATCTGTGGGAGAGCCCGACTTAAGTGATTTAAGAATAGCCAGTGAATCTGACATAGCAATGGGAGAAAAATTCGTCAGAGCGGGAGCTGCCAGGGTAGGGGCTGTAATGTAAGGGGAATGGGAAACTACCTGCTCACGGGATCCCATCCCCAGACTCTCTTGGATAATCTGTATTTTCTCAAAAAAGAAACATGACAGCTCCTCACACCATTGTGACGAAGCCGGCAGAGCAGTATGTTCGGCGCATGGTGATAGAAAGCTCTGGACAATCGAAAAGATTTCCTTGCAGTTGTTATTAGATTTAGCAATGCGCTCCCCATAAAAGCAGCTTTTCGCCTCCCCAATAGCTGCATAATAGTCTCTCTGAGCCTTTCGAAGGGTGATTTTGGCCAGGGGACAATACTCCAGTCTCCAGCAGCGTTCAAGTTTTTACAACCCTGCTTGAGCTCTCTAAGTTTAACCGAGTACCAGGGCTTTGAGGGAGCATTTCTCGCTCGCCTATTAGAGAGGGGTATGGATACGGAATTAATACCTTGGGAGATCCAATTAACAAAACCATCTAATGCTCCTTCTAGATTAGGGGTGACAGTCGGCCGAGAAGCTAGTAGAGCCCTAGAAAAAGCAGGGATATCTATCTTCCGTGATGGTCTGCCTTGGACCGTGGCTGTAGGGGGACGGGGCTTCGCAATAGTCCAAGAAAACTGGATCAGGTAATGATCTGACCAAGAGACCTGGAGAGGGTCCCTAATGGACAAAGGAAAGTTGGAGCAAACCAGGTCTAACGTATGACCCCCTTATGGGAAGAGGATTTGATCCATTGGGACAATTGTGCTAAGTTGAACGAGTCCACTAATTCCCTAGAGTCATTTGCCTCCGGGCAGTCTAAATGGATATTAAAGTCGCCCAGAAGTAAGAAATTCGAAAAGTGTAAGGCTCGGGAAACAATAACTTCATCCAGTGCTTTCAAAAATGCTCCAGGGGGGCCAGGGGGGCAATACACGAGTGTACCGCCAAGCGTAAAATGTGGTGTCAAAATGATGGTTAAATCAAGAGCCTCCCCATCAACTATGCCCAGAGTTTCCTCGCTGGAAAAAATCCAAGTGTCCCTATACACCACAGCGACCCCTCCCCCTCTGCCAGTTTTACGGTCAGCCCTCGCTATTTTGTATCCCCTAGGGATGGCTAACTCAACCACTGGGGCACAGAACTCATTAAGCCAAGTTTCAGTTATAAATAGCAGATCTAACTGCTCATCAAGAAGAAGCTCATAGATGTCTGGGGCATGCTTGACCAGTGAGCGGGAATTGAGGTTAACTTAGACCTGGAGTCTAAGTTTACCCTTTTGAATCGGGCCCTTAGACTTCACGTCTAAGTTTGCCCTTGTGAATCGGGCCCTTAGACTGTACGTCTAAGTTTGCCTTAGTGAATCGGGCCCTTAGACTTCAGGTCTAAGTTTACCTTTGTGTTTTATGAATCTATTTTACAAAGAGGCAACTTTTTATGAAATATGTTAACTCGGACTTGATGCCATTTTACTCAGTTTGCAAAGGTTTTTAATTAATCATACAATAAAGTCTTAATAATAACCCTTGTGAATTGGGCCCTTAGACTTCACGTCTAAGTTTACCCTTGTGAATTGGGCCCTTAGACTTCACGTCTAAGTTTAGCATTGTATTCGGGCCCTTAGACTTCACGTCTAAGTTTACCCGTGTGAATCGGGCCCTTAGACTTCACGTCTAAGTTTACCCTTGTGAATTGGGCCCTTAGACTTTACGTCTAAGTTTACCCTTGTGAATTGGGCCCTTAGACTTCAGGTCTTAGTTTACCTTTGTGAATTGGGCCCTTAGACTGCACGTCTAAGTTTCCCCATGTGAATTGGGCCCTTAGACTGCACGTCTAAGTTTGGCATTGTGAATCGGGCCCTTAGACTTCATGTCTAAGTTTACCCATGTGAATCGGGCCCTTAGACTTCACGTCTAAGTTTGGCATTGTGAATCGGGCCCTTAGACTTCACGTCTAAGTTTGGCATTGTGAATTGGGCCCTTAGACTTCACGTCTAAGTTTGGCATTGTGAATCGGGCCCTTAGACTTCACGTCTAAGTTTAACATTGTGAATCGGGCCCTTAGACTTCATGTCTAAGTTTACCCGTGTGAATCGAGCCCTTAGACTTCACGTCTAAGTTTGGCATTGTGAATCGGGCCCTTAGACTTCACGTCTAAGTTTGGCATTGTGAATCGGGCCCTTAGACTTTACGTCTAAGTTTACCCATGTGAATCGGGCCCTTAGACTTTACGTCTAAGTTTACCTTTGAGACTCGGGCCCTTAGACTTCACGTCTAAGTTTAGCATTGTGAATCGGGCCCTTAGACTTCACGTCTAAGTTTGGCATTGTGAATCGGGCCCTTAGACTTTACGTCTAAGTTTACCCATGTGAATCGGGCCCTTAGACTTTACGTCTAAGTTTACCTTTGAGACTCGGGCCCTTAGACTTCACGTCTAAGTTTAGCATTGTGAATCGGGCCCTTAGACTTTACGTCTAAGTTTACCCGTGTGAATCGGGCCCTTAGACTTCACGTCTAAGTTTGGCATTGTGAATCGGGCCCTTAGACTTCACGTCTAAGTTTACCCATGTGAATACGGCCCTTAGACTTCACGTCTAAGTTTAGCATTGTGAATCGGGCCCTTAGACTTCACGTCAAAGTTTAGCATTGTGAATCGGGCCCTTAGACTTCACGTCTAAGTTTACCTTTAAGACTCGGGCCCACAGTGTCTAAAAGATATCAAGGATTAGCAGACCTTTCTGAAGACTTTTCTCTGTTAATTCAAAGTCTGCAGCAGTACTCTGGAAAGCTATTTCTCGCTCGCAGCATGTTCCTGTGAGAGAACTGTGCATCCAACACAAGCACTGGGTGAACAGCAGATGATTACAGCAGTGAATATCTGATAAACCCATTCTGCACAGAGAAGTACCACTGATTTTAAATACTGTGCGAGGGCACAATTGCCTATTGTTGTTTTTCACATAATTTAACAATTTAACAGCCCATTACAATTTCTGTACCAGAAATCAAGATACCATCAGAACCGAATGAAGCCAATATATGCCAGGGCAAATCAAATATATATATATATTTGATTTGCCCTGGCATATATTGGCTTCATTCAGTTCTGATGGTATCTTGATATATATATATATATATTTATATGTTCTGCTTGAATTTTTCAAGGGGCTGCTAGCGATAGAATGTTCAAAGGGTATACCTGTCCAGGGTGCTGCTCAATAACATCAGAGATGTATTCAATGTGCCAACCTGCCAGGAGGGCCACTAATGCTCACATATTCCAGGACTACTTCCTGTACCAAGGGACTGTTTATTGTGTGGTGGTGCAGGGGGAGGTGCGGGCATAGCTCCGCGCACTAGGACTATTGCTGAAGTGCTACAGCTTGTGCACTTTTTACATTACCCACAGGTTACTCATCATGCAGGCCTCTTCAGAGTAGAATTACATCAGCGTCGAACATACAATGACATAACAACATCACAATTACCCCACCAATATGTAACACACATTGCCATGCCAGTAGTCACATTTCCACACAATATATAAAGCACACGTGATCATGCCAGTTTCAGTTCTGCATGTTACGTCCATTAAAAACATGCCATTCCATGCTTTCCCCATGCACTTACATCTTTATTGCCTTCACCCAGCATGCAAAGCGCCCTTGCATAACAGATTCCCCAGTATGCAAAGCTCACCTGACATACATACAGCTTCCCAGCTTGCAGACACCCCTTTCTGTACCAGTTCTCACAAGAGTCCCAGTATGTAAAGCTCAGTTTCCTTGTCTATTGTTGTCCTGCTTCTTCCTCTCATCTCCCTCATTGTCTCTTCTTCTTCTCCTCCCCTTCCACCATCTCCACTTCATTATGTTCATCTCTTTTTCTCCTCCCCCTCCTCATACATCAGTGGCGTCAATCCGCAGAGACTGAACAAAGGTCTATTGTGAGACTTTAGTTTGACATAGTGTTGCCTCGACTCCTCTCTCCGATGCCCATCATTAACTATGTATTAAAAACCTAAGCAGTGTTTAATTTGAGCCAGTGGTTTCCGGTGCTCGGCCCCAGCACTTTATTGTCATCACTGGCTCTTTTAACAGCCTGCCACGTGGTGGTGCTATTTGTATAATTTTGTGAGGCACTCAACAACAGCTGTTTAATAATTAAATATACATTAAAATCACTAATTACTGCCACCGAAAGCTATAAGAATAGCGTGGGTAGCATGCAATAGGCATGTTTAATGTATATTTAAAGTGTGAACTGTCACCCTTGTATGAGTGGGATGGTTAGTTGAGATGGTAATGTCGTTGGCAGTGCTGGCAGGGGCAATGGGTGGTGCCTCTTGACAAGGGCACTCACTGGCACTTATTGTTTTACAAATTAAGTACTGCACACAAGTCCACTAAATAGGTGGGACCGGAGAGAAAAGTATGGTCTACTACTGCACCAAGTGCTCTAGGATTGGGCCTGGAACAGAAGAAGGAAGCAGCAGCCCTTGCTCTCTCCTACACTTCCCCCAGAAGCACTGACGGGCATCCAGACCTACCCCCCCCCCCATCCTGCAGTCCCATAGAAATGCAGGTTATCCGGCATGCCAGTAAGAACACAAGCCACAGTGCCATGCCCAGAAGGCTACTCACTCATCATCAACAGTACCTGCACTTTTGAGAAGGGTAGCCATGTTTCTGATGGAAGTCGCAAAGTGTCAGCACATGCAGGTGTACACTGCACTAACATGTCTCACCAGGGCGGCCGTACCTTTATAATTATAATTTGCATACAACACAACAGAGCGTTTGTAGTTCCTACGTGCTGCAAATAACACTTGAAACTATTATCCAATTTATCAACCTTGAAGGATAAAAAGCTGAGGTGGCATTGCCAAGGTTTGAACCCGTGACCAGCTTTTCCCATCTATTATGAATCACAGATAAGAGGGGGCATAAAAGGGCCCCCCCTCTCCCATTTGGGATTTGCCAAGGAATTCAACAGTGACTAATGCGACAGTTGCTGTTGCAAGCCATTGATCAGTTACTGACCCCTAACTGGGGTGGTAAGTCATTCGCAAAAGGGAAGCAGCCCCAGTAGACACAAATGTGGGCGCCTATTCACAAAGGTACATTTGTTCGTAAACATAAGTTCAGGACTAAATGCGAGGAATTCACAAAGGGATTACAGGCAGACGTAAATGATTTTACAAGTTTGGATTTCGCTGCCACAAGTGTGGGGAAATCCACACTCTTAAATCTCACCCTAGAAGTGGGGAGAGGGCTCCCCAAGTATGGTTTGCCTTGTAAGTATGGGGTATGCCTACAAACACGTATATCTGTTGGCATTTCCAAAGTCTGATCCGACCCCTTTCTAGCCTAGAGCTCGTCGGAGAGTTATTCCAGCACAGAGCTGGAGTGACTCCTCTTCAAGGGTGGGAAGGAGAATGGATCACCACCACATTTGGTGGAGGTGTATGGAAACAAATGTGTGTTTGCCGCGATGGCTGCATTCCCTCTGTATAGATTTCTCCACAATGAAGAATTTACTGTAACTCTTCTTTCTTGTGTTGATATTTTGGGGGAGGCATTTGTCCCATTGAAAAAATATCCCATGTGCAGACTTTTTCTAAGTTACTTGTGCAAAAATAGAATCTTGCAATTGTTACCCCTGCACCACCTACAGAAATCCAAAAGAGTAAATTTATTGGAGAATAAGGATGTGTATTGATCTACGCTTCTTCTGGGATATTTGTGAAAACTGCACTCTATGGAAATTGTCAGAGGAAACCTATGATGCCTGAATGTCCACATTTTATTATGCATATGAAAGGAGCTCAAAGTGATTGTGTGTAACCTACACACCTGAATAAGCAAACTGGGCACATATACAAATCACATAGAGTCCGATTTAGAGTTTGGCAGAGTGGGTACTCCGTTGGAAAAGTGACGGAGTGCCATCTCCACCAAACTGAAGGTCTGCCCGACTGATTTACAGACAGCCTGACCTTCAGTATGTAGACGGCAGGAACTACTCGTCTCTGCCACTTACATACCCTTCAGACAGCCTGACAGAGTAAGGGCCATCGAAGGTTTGACCATGTGTCCCCCCTCCTGATTTAGAGTGGGCAAACACATGAGCAGTTTTTACTTTTATAAACCGCTACTTTTCAATGACCTTCACGCCATGGGAGAAAACTCCCTTAATGAGGCAGGTCATTGTTTCATTTTCAAAAACAAAATGCCGCTTTGGGATTTTTTTCTTGAAAATAAAAAAAGAAAATTCTGTGCAGTGCGGCGCCGTCAAGTTGACGGAGCCACATATCAAACTTTCAATGCATTTACAGGAACCACAGTGAGGGCGGTTTTTGTAGAAGCAAGAAATTTATGCCGGGCTGGTGGATGTTCCTACATTTGGTGGGCGGAGTGCACTTGCTAGGGCTGGACTAGAGTTCTACGTCATGGCGATGGTACTCACACCTTCTGTCAAAGTCAAAATCATGCTCTTAGTCATGTCCTTATACCTTTGTACATGGTTTCTAAATTAAACATGAGTAAGTTGCACATTTTAATAGGTAAAAGTCAGACTTTCACCTGGAAATGCCATATGTAAATGTGCATAGCATATTACTGACGCACCACAGACCAGATTTGTTAAGACTTTGCACCACCACTGCAAAGTGATGTAAAGCAGCGAATAAGACTTGATGTGGTATTTTCATTCCAGTGTCGAACTTTTTTTCTGCAGGAAGAATGGCCGTTTTTTTTAGCACAAATAGGGCCAGATGTACGACCATTGGCAATTGTGACTCGTAAATTGCGCCAAATTGCGAGTCGCAATTGCCAATGTACAGCCCAAAGGGGTCGCAAATTGCATGCCTCATGCATATTAATGAGGCTGTCG
Organism: Calotriton arnoldi; assembly: GCA_963921515.1. Classification (NCBI taxonomy): domain Eukaryota; kingdom Metazoa; phylum Chordata; class Amphibia; order Caudata; family Salamandridae; genus Calotriton; species Calotriton arnoldi. The sequence goes on along the minus strand of CAWUFW010003566.1, from coordinate 1,653,764 downwards.
CAATTTGGGACACCATTAGGAATGGCTGGCACTTTTTGATAATTGAAGTCAGAGGCCCGTGTATCGGTGCTAACTGATGATATAAACTGATAAAAACTTTTGATAATTCAAGGCCAGGTTAGTCATGATACATCATGGATCAGTGCACATGTACTATTCTGATCAACAATATTAATAATATTTTTGAACAAAGATGGGTAATCACCATGTATAGGTGAATATAAGTTGGAAACTGTATAGGATTGTGGATCTAAAAGAATGTCATATAGGCAGGATGCCTTTTGTTTGATATAAGTACATTTTGGATGAGTCAATGATAGTGGGGCATCACTTATCAGATGAGTATAGACTGTTCCATAGGAAGGTTGTAATGAATAAGTTATTAAAACACTTTGGTATGTTGTTGAATATAATTTGCAAGTACATTTTTGATGTGCCAAAGATAGTGGGGCATATCTTTACAGATGAGTATAGACTGTTCTATAGGCAGGTGGAAATGAACATGTTTTCTAAACATTTGGGTACTTTGTTTTAATTTGTATGTACAATCTCGAATTGGAATGGATTTTTATTTTTTGCTTTCTTTTTACAGCCCTGATGATGTCCCATGGGGACGAAACGTGTAGGCTGGCTGTATTGAAATATTGATTGATCTGTGTTTTGAAGAGTTTGGAACGAGTGTCAATAAAGACAAGTGGACAAGGAAGCTTGCATTGGAATATTGATTATTTATGGACTTCAATAATTAATTGTGGATGAATTCATAATAACTGTACGCTCCTTCTGTGTGGATTTAATATATATATATATATATGTGTGTGTGTGACGTTTTGTAGAGCACACATCCTATTCAGAATTACTTCAATGTACATTCAAACTAAATGGTTACCGAAAATGATACATGGTGAAATAAAGCAATGCCCTGTGAACCACACACGTTGGTCAAGGGGTGACGCTGGAGTTTGAAACCTTGATTTCTTACTGTGCAGTTCACAGACTGTAGGGCTACCTCCTTCTCTCTTTCGATTAACACCAAAGGTGAATTAAATTAGGTAATTATTCAATACATACACATATCACACCTTAAATCAAACTAACACTATTCACACATATTTACAGGTGAGCATTGGTAGATTTAAAAGTCTGATTTTTTTCTTTAGAAACTTTTCATAGACACTGAACATTGAATATAGTAACATAACATGTGTGTCTGAAATCATTTATTTATTTGAAAAGTTTTATAGAGCGCGAACATGACCTTTACGGGTATCAGAGCGCTGTACAAAAGTGGCGAAAGCAAGAGTAACCAGACCACAATGTTACAGAGGGTGTAGCTAAGTAAGTCATACATTGACAAGCAAAGGGGGAAAACACACCCGGTCAGGGGTTGGGGAGTTGGCTCAACCAGAACTGTATCAAAAGAGCCCTAGAGCGCGCTAACAATTTAACAGACAAGCAGACAATAAATCGCAACAACGGAGAACAATAAGAATCAAATGTGTAGACAAAGCATGAGAACAGGTTGATGCTGTTAATGTTCATTCAAGAATAGCCGTTTGACAAGTTTCTTGAAGGATGCAGTGGAAGGATTGGATCTGATCTCGGGAGGCAGGGCGTTCCAGATTCTTGGAGCAAGACCGGTGAATGTACGATTGTAAGATCTTTTCTTTTTGAATTTGGGAGGTTTCAAAAGTAGGGTGGACGTACTTCTTAGGTTCCGGCCTGCGCCCGAAAGTTCAAGCTTATTTGCCAAGTAGACCGGGGTGTTGTAGTGTATGGCTTTATGCGTCAAGCAGGCTATAAACGTATCCTAGCTTCGATAGATAGCCAATTTAGTTGCAAAAGGTCGGGGGAGATGTAGTCATGCTTTCTGGAGCCCGTGATGAGCCTGGCCGATGCATTTAGAGTAGCTCTGAACGGGGACAAGCTAGCTTTGGGAAGTCCAGCAAGGGTCACCAGTCCATATTCCAGTCTCGAGATAACCAGGGATTGTACAGCCGGCCTGATCTCTACGGCGGGAGGAAAGGCTTGATTTTCTTAAGGGTGTTGAGTTGAAAGTTGGCTCCCCTAATAGTTGCACTGATGTGAGCTTGCATGTTTAAGTGTTTGTCCAAGGTGATGCCTAAAGATTTAGCAGAGTCTACCACATGAGGGGTGCAGTTAAGAGCAGTGAGTTGTTTAAGCCATTCCAGGGTAGGTGCAGAGTGGTTGGGGGGGCAACCAGAAGGAATTCAGTTTTGAGAGTGTTTAACAGAAGATGGTTCTGAGCTAACCATTGTTGCGTTTGTGCAAGTGCAGCATTTAGCGTTTTTATGTCCTCTTGAGACGAGATCTTCAAGTACAGTTGCGTGTCATCCGCGTACATGTGATACTGAATGTTAGAATGGTTCAGAATGACGGTGAGAGGTTCCATAAAAAGGTTGAAGAGAGTGCGGATCCTTGCGGCACTCCGACCGTAACTGGGGTACTGGTTGCAAGGGAGTGGTTAACTTTAATTCTTTGTGTGCGGTTATGTAGGAAAGAGGCAAACCAATTAAGGACCGGGCCAGTGAGACCCATCCTATGTTGAAGAAGAGCAATCAGGTTTTCATGTTTGATGGTATCAAATGCTGAGGACAGGTCCAGAAGGATCAGGAGACAAGGGACATTATGATCAAGGGATCTCAAAGCGTCATCCACAATGTGAGTTAGTGCCGTTTCAGTACTCTGCCCTGTTCTGAAACCCGACTGGTAAGGGTCAAGGAGTTGATATTTCGCTATGTGGTTGCATAGCTGCGAGTGGAAGCATTTTTTGAGCAATTTAGCTAGAGTCATGATGCTGGTGATAGGTCGTAAGTTGTTAGGATCAGATAAATCCGAGTTGGACTTCTTAGGAATGGGAGTAACTTGCCCCGCCTTGAGGCAATCAGGGATCCTTCCCTGTATGAGAGATTCATGAATGATCCTGGACCACAGAAGGAGAATGGCTGAATTGAGATCTTTAAAAAGCTTAGCAGGTAGAGGATCGCTGAAATGGTTGGAGGGTTTAAGGGACGCCATGTTGTGTAGAAGCTCCGAGACATCTGGAAGGAGAAAGGAATTCCAAGATGCGTCATTTTTGAGAGAACAACCAATGGGGGAGGATATTGTCGAGAGTTCCGCTAAATCAGCTGATGCTGCGGTGAGGTTCAGAGGCCTCAAAATAGGGGTGGCAGGTAGTAGCTCCAGCTCAATTTTCCTTGTTTTTTCAGAGAAGTGAACTGTGAAATCCTCTCCATTAGGGAGCAAGGAGATGTGAGTCGAGATCGGATTGGGAGAGTGGTTAGCTTGTTGCTTGATGATTTCAAAGAGCTTCTTAGGTCTATTTTTAGCGCCATCCAGCTGAGCCCTGAAGTGGTCTGTTTTAGCAATGCGGATGTGTTTGTTATAGATACTTCTCACCTTCCTTAGCTGAGTGAGACCTGTGGTGGAGGGCGTGTTTCTCCAAAGCCTCTCCGATAGTCTAAGATTGCGTTGCTCATCATTTAGGGCACCATTAAACCAAGGTTTGGATTGTTTGACTGGAATCCTTTTGAGTTGCTTCGGTGCAATAGTATCAAGGATGTTAGCCATAGTGTTAATGTAGTGATCGGAGAGATCGTCAAGGTTGGTCATGTTGGGAGGGGGCTGAAGTTTATTATTGGTGATTGATGTTAGAGTGTTGATGTTGAGGTCTCTCATATTGCGCGTCAGTTGTTTGGCTTTAAGAGATTGGCCCTGTCTACACGTGACCGTTTCTAAGATGTGGAAGGAAATTAGATGATGATCCGACCAGTCACAGGGTAGGATGTCGCCCAGTTGTATGCTATTGTCTTTGGCAATGATAAGGTCGAGAGTGGCGCCTTTGTTGTGGGTAGGACCATTACAGACCTGTGAGAAGTTAAGATCCGAGAGGAAAGCCTTAAAGGAGCAGACTAAAGGATCATTTGTGTCATTCCAGTGTCTCTTTCAAGAGTTATTAATTAAAGAGCAAACTTTGGGGGAAGAGAGAGGGAAGGGCTCAGAGACCTCTTTGTTTTTTGATAATTATTTAATTGTGGTAATTGAGGTGTTGAGCTCTCCCTCTGGCAAAGTATGGGGAAAATAAAAAAAAACTTTATTAAATTTTATAATAAATGAGTGAATAAGGGCCAGATGTACGACCAGTTTTTGCATGCGCAAACGGGTTTGCGACCCGTTTGCGCATGCAAAAACCTACATGGCCAATGTACTAACACTAATGTACTAACAAAAATTGCGACTTGTTTTGCAACTCGCTATTAGGAAGGGGCGTTCCCTTCCTAATAGTGACTCACAAGCCATGTATGAATGTTTTGCGACCGCAAAACACTCGCAATTTACCGCCCTCTTCAAGAGGGTGGTAATGGAGTCGCAAATGGGAAGGGGTCCCCAGGGGACCCCTTCCCCTTTTTGACTGGCTCCAAAAATATTTTTTAAGGGCAGGCAGTGGTTCCAGGGACCACTACCTGCGCTTAAAAACTTAAACCAAAACGTTTCATTTTTTAAATAATGCATCCCGTTTTTCTTTAAGGAAAACGGGCTGCATTTAAAAAAAAAAAAAGAAACTGCTTTATTGAAAAGCAGTCCCAGACATGGAGGTCTGCTGAGCCCATCAGGCCACCATCCCTGGGAGGGCCAGCCATTCCCAATGGGGTCGCAAATTGCGAGTGGCTCATTAATATTCATGAGCCTCGCATTTTGCGACCCCATTGGGAATCGCTAACAGTGTCTCTGACACTGTTGTACATTGGCTTTTGCGACTTTGAAATTGCGACTCGCAATTTTTCGCAATTTGCGAGTCGCAAAAGCCAATGGACGTATATCTGGCCCTATATTTTTATGTTAAATATTAATGTAAATCAATATTATAAATGTATTTAAAATTTAGAACAAAAAATGCTACAGCACTACTAACTTAATTTAGAATTAAATCTTTGAAAAATGTAAATAAATCATATTAAAAGTATTTTTCTGAAGTTTAAATTAGAAAATAAATTCCAAATCTAAAGTAAAAAAAAATTATGTATTGATTATTACAAGTGATGTATAGAATTAATTAAATGTAATTTGATAAGATTTTAATAAACATTGTTTGTTACATTAAAGTTTACATTTCAAAAAGTTATCAAATATTTTATAATAACATAAATGTTTTTAAAAATCTTTTCACATTCAATTATATTTATTTATATTTTTAGCTATTTTAAATAATTTTATTTAATGTAACTTTATTTTCTTTGTGGTTTTATTTTAAGAGCCTAACTCCATTGTTTTCTAAGGGAGGGTATTAGTGGTCGGCCTTGTCTTACTTGTTACTGTTTCTTTTTTGGGAGCAGATAACTTATACTCCTCAATTTGGCTCCACCTACCGGTTTTCAGGGGTTGGGGAAGTGTAAATCTATATTTCTGAGTAATTTTACACACAGATTGTGTGAATAGCCAAAAGTAGTAAACTTACTCAAAAGTGTAAGAGGAAATTACATCTGTAAATTACTCACAACTGTAATTTACCTTTGTGAATAGCCCCACTTGTCTTTTGCTGTTGGAAGGCCCTTTTGTAAAAGAAGCATAATTTCTTGGTTGCTCATGGGATCTTAGGCACGAGGCACTGCTTGTGTTGAGTGCCATAACGCAGGTGAGCTCTTTAATTACTTCTCGTGTGTAAACTGTTGTATGCTGTAAGTTGTGATTAATAGAGTTTTGATGGTGCCCCAGGGACAACTCTTTTCTTCTGTTCTGGATTGACGCTTCTCAGGCTGACGTTTGGCTCTTGTTGTGGCAACCAACGCCTCCGGGTAAGTAAGGTTCCACCGTGTGTACCCACTGATGGTCATGCGTTCCATCACACGCCTCACACTGCTCATAAGGCCTTGTGCATTCCACGTAGGCTGCAAACAAAAGAAATGCAGGATGTCACGAGGAAGGCGTGAGGGAGACCAAATCATGTTGTCGAATGTAAACACGTGGGAAAGGAAGCAGTTACACCGCACCACAAGGAGGGAACAAGATGGTGTAATGCCCAAGTCTAGCAGGAGGGTCAGTCTACTCCATGTGACATCAGTGGCCACCCAAAGATGACAGACAGAAGAGGGTGCAGCACAAGATAAGCCATTGTAATATACTGCAGATTTGTAAAGCGTGTGGCTACCCGAAGGCTTCCCAGTACTGCGTGAGTCATAGTATGCATCCGTGATCATCTGTGGGGTTACATGTCTGGGGCCTGAATTCCATAGCTTGGGGGTCAGATGACAGAAGGATCTCCCCCCCATCTGGTAGCATGCTACACGGTGCAGGGTGAGTGGTTGGAAATATGTTGTCTTTGTTTTGAGCCTTTGTGGGAAAATGTTTTAAGTTGTGTGTGAGTAACAGGGGAGGCGCTGTTACCTCGTCTTTGGACGGTGCACGGAGCGGTGTGATGGACGAGGCGTGTGAGAGATAGACCTGCTGTTTATGATTAGTCGTGTGGTGGCATCTGTGATTATATCTTCAGGTCTCACTGTGATGCTGATCAATGCTACACATTCTGAGTCTAAAGTTGCATGCTGGTTGTGGCAGTGGTCACCCATTCTGATCTTATGGACTGAGGGGGGAATCCGCAGCATGAAGAGGGGGATCTGCCAGGAGAGACTGGGGTACAGTCAAACCTATATATTATTCTTATTATAGGTTCTCAACTAGGGGTGTCAAGAAATGGTCTGAAAATGCATCTTGCTCTTTGGGACCTCAGGTGTGACCTATTTTTGAGTCCTCCAGTGGGCAGCAACACGTAGCAGATCTGAAACAACACGCAAGATGGCTATGCTCCAAGGTCCGCTCATCCACAAACGGCCACAGTGGGGGATACAATGACTGTCCATACATTGGTGCTCTCCTGGTACAGTCACCCTGCCATCAAGGATGGTGATACGTCCGTGTCCACACAATACAAGAGACAGGAGATTGACCCTCCTCTTGCTCTCCTTATAAACCACTAAACTCACAAAGAGAAGAAGCTATGCCCAGTTCTGTGCAGACACAGCCAACTGGTGATCTAAAAAGTGCCCCCTTTGTGACAGTAAAATTCCCACATAAGGGAGAGAACGAGAAACAAGAGAAAGAAAAGGGTCAAACCGAGGTAAATAAACTCTCTCTCTCATTCAGAGTCTGGAAGCAAACCAACAGGCTTGTTGAAGACTGCCCTCACCCACTAGATAGTGGCTTGCTTCATTATTGGGCCGCTACATACATCCTGGTGCAGACCAACACTCAGGGTGTACACACTCTGGGAGTCTCTATTCTCCAGGTGGGAGCAGGGCCCAGGCCTAGCTCTGCTCTGTTGCTGTGCACTCTGGCAGTCTCAGGCCTCCAGGTGGGAGCAGGGACCAGGCCTAGCTCTGGTCTGTTACTGTGCTCTCTGTCAGTCTCAGGCCTCCAGGTGGGAGCAGGGACCTGGCCTAGCTTTGCTCTGTTACTGTGCTCTCTGTCAGTCTCAGGCCTCCAGGTGGGAGCTGGGACCAGGCCTAGCTCTGCTCTGTTACTGTAATGATTCTCTGGCGGTCTCAGGCCTCCAGGTGGGAGCAGGAACCAGGCCTAGCTCTGCTCTGTTACTGTAATGATTCTCTGGCGGTCTCAGGCCTCCAGGTGGGAGCAGGAACCAGGCCTAGCTCTGGTCTGTTACTGTGCTCTCTGTCAGTCTCAGGCCTTCAGGTGGGAGCAGGGACCTGGCCTAGCTCTGGTCTGTTACTGTGCTCTCTGTCAGTCTCAGGCCTGCAGGTGGGAGCCAGGACCAGGCCTAGCTCTGCTCTGTTACTGCAATGATTCTCTGGCGGTGTCAGGCCTCCAGGTGGGAGCAGGAACCAGGCCTAGCTCTGGTCTGTTACTGTGCTCTCTGTCAGTCTCAGGCCTTCAGGTGGGAGCAGGGACCTGGCCTAGCTTTGCTCTGTTACTGTGCTCTCTGTCAGTCTCAGGCCTCCAGGTGGGAGCTGGGACCAGGCCTAGCTCTGCTCTGTTACTGTAATGATTCTCTGGCGGTCTCAGGCCTCCAAGTGGGAGCTGGGACCAGGCCTAGCTTTGCTCTGTTGCTGTGCACTCTGGCAGTCTCAGGCCTCCAGGTGGGAGCAGGGACCTGGCCTAGCTTTGCTCTGTTGCTGTGCACTCTGGCAGTCTCAGGCCTCCAGGTGGGAGCCAGGACCAGGCCTAGCTCTGGTCTGTTACTGTGCTCTCTGTCAGTCTCAGGCCTGCAGGTGGGAGCCAGGACCAGGCCTAGCTCTGCTCTGTTACTGTAATGATTCTCTGGCGGTCTCAGGCCTCCAGGTGGGAGCCAGGACCAGGCCTAGCTCTGGTCTGTTACTGTAATGATTCTCTGGCGGTCTCAGGCCTCCAGGTGGGAGCAGGAACCAGGCCTAGCTCTGGTCTGTTACTGTGCTCTCTGTCAGTCTCAGGCCTTCAGGTGGGAGCAGGGACCTGGCCTAGCTTTGCTCTGTTACTGTGCTCTCTGTCAGTCTCAGGCCTCCAGGTGGGAGCTGGGACCAGGCCTAGCTCTGCTCTGTTACTGTGCTCTCTGTCAGTCTCAGGCCTTCAGGTGGGAGCAGGGACCTGGCCTAGCTTTGCTCTGTTACTGTGCTCTCTGTCAGTCTCAGGCCTCCAGGTGGGAGCTGGGACCAGGCCTAGCTCTGCTCTGTTACTGTAATGATTCTCTGGCAGTCTCAGGCCTGCAGGTGGGAGCCAGGACCAGGCCTAGCTCTGCTCTGTTACTGCAATGATTCTCTGGCAGTCTCAGGCCTCCAGGTGGGAGCAGGGACCTGGCCTAGCTCTGGTCTGTTACTGTGCTCTCTGGCAGTCTCAGGCCTCCAGGTGGGAGCAGGAACCAGGCCTAGCTCTGGTCTGTTACGGTGCACTCTGGCAGTCTCAGGCCTCCAGATGGGAGCAGGGACCAGGCCTAGCTCTGCTCTGTTACTGTAATGATTCTCTGGCGGTCTCAGGCCTCCAGGTGGGAGCCAGGACCAGGCCTAGCTCTGGTCTGTTACTGTAATGATTCTCTGGCGGTCTCAGGCCTCCAGGTGGGAGCAGGAACCAGGCCTAGCTCTGGTCTGTTACTGTGCTCTCTGTCAGTCTCAGGCCTTCAGGTGGGAGCAGGGACCTGGCCTAGCTTTGCTCTGTTACTGTGCTCTCTGTCAGTCTCAGGCCTCCAGGTGGGAGCTGGGACCAGGCCTAGCTCTGCTCTGTTACTGTGCTCTCTGTCAGTCTCAGGCCTTCAGGTGGGAGCAGGGACCTGGCCTAGCTTTGCTCTGTTACTGTGCTCTCTGTCAGTCTCAGGCCTCCAGGTGGGAGCTGGGACCAGGCCTAGCTCTGCTCTGTTACTGTAATGATTCTCTGGCGGTCTCAGGCCTCCAGGTGGGAGCAGGAACCAGGCCTAGCTCTGGTCTGTTACTGTGCACTCTGGCAGTCTCAGGCCTGCAGGTGGGAGCCAGGACCAGGCCTAGCTCTGCTCTGTTACTGCAATGATTCTCTGGCAGTCTCAGGCCTCCAGGTGGGAGCAGGGACCTGGCCTAGCTCTGGTCTGTTACTGTGCTCTCTGGCAGTCTCAGGCCTCCAGGTGGGAGCAGGAACCAGGCCTAGCTCTGGTCTGTTACGGTGCACTCTGGCAGTCTCAGGCCTCCAGGTGGGAGCCAGGACCAGGTCTAGGTCTGGTTTGTTACTGTAATGATTCTCTGGCAGTCTCAGGCCTCCAGGTGGGAGCAGGGACCTGGCCTAGCTCTGGTCTGTTGCTGTGCACTTTGGCAGTCTCAGGCCTCCAGGTGGGAGCCAGGACCAGGCCTATCTCTGGTCTGTTACTGTGCTCTCTGGCAGTCTCAGGCCTCCAGATGGGAGCAGGGACCAGGCCTATCTCTGGTCTGTTACTGTGCACTCTGGCAGTCTCAGGCCTCCAGATGGGAGCAGGGACCAGATCTAGTTCTGCTCTGTTGCTGTGCACTTTGGCAGTCTCAGGCCTCCAGGTGGGAGCAGGGACCAGGCCTATCTCTGGTCTGTTACTGTGCACTCTGGCAGTCTCAGGCCTCCAGATGGGAGCAGGGACCAGGCCTAGCTCTGCTCTGTTACTGCAACGATTCTCTGGCAGTCTCAGGCCTCCAGGTGGGAGCAGGGACCTGGCCTAGCTCTGGTCTGTTACTGTGCTCTCTGGCAGTCTCAGGCCTCCAGGTGGGAGCAGGGACCTGGCCTAGCTCTGGTCTGTTACTGTGCTCTCTGGCGGTGTCAGGCCTCCAGGTGGGAGCAGGGACCTGGCCTAGCTCTGGTCTGTTACTGTGCTCTCTGTCAGTCTCAGGCCTCCAGGTGGGAGCAGGGACCTGGCCTAGCTCTGGTCTGTTACTGTGCTCTCTGGCAGTCTCAGGCCTCCAGGTGGGAGCAGGGACCTGGCCTAGCTTTGCTCTGTTACTGTGCTCTCTGTCAGTCTCAGGCCTCCAGGTGGGAGCCAGGACCAGGTCTAGGTCTGGTTTGTTACTGTAATGATTCTCTGGCGGTCTCAGGCCTCCAGATGGGAGCAGGGACCAGATCTAGTTCTGCTCTGTTGCTGTGCACTTTGGCAGTCTCAGGCCTCCAGGTGGGAGCAGGGACCTGGCCTAGCTCTGGTCTGTTACTGTGCACTTTGGCAGTCTCAGGCCTCCAGATGGGAGCAGGGACCAGGCCTATCTCTGGTCTGTTACTGTGCACTCTGGCAGTCTCAGGCCTCCAGATGGGAGCAGGGACCAGGCCTATCTCTGGTCTGTTACTGTGCTCTCTGGCAGTCTCAGGCCTCCAGATGGGAGCAGGGACCAGGCCTATCTCTGGTCTGTTACTGTGCACTCAGGCAGTCTCAGGCCTCCAGATGGGAGCAGGGACCAGGCCTATCTCTGGTCTGTTACTGTGCACTCTGGCAGTCTCAGGCCTCCAGATGGGAGCAGGGACCAGGCCTATCTCTGGTCTGTTACTGTACACTCAGGCAGCCTCTATTGTCCAGGTGGGAGCAGGGCCCAGGCCTAGCTCTGGTCTGTTGCTGTGCTCTCAAGCAGTCTCAGGCCCCAAGATGGGAGCAGGAACCAGGCCTAGCCTGTGCTTAATTTGAGCCGGAGCTTTCCAGTGCTCGGCACCGGCACTTAATTGTCAGCACCGGGCCTGTGACAGTCTGCCAAAAGGTGGCGCTGTCTGGCTAATTTAGAGACGACGACAGCAACAGTTAATTAACTCAATATATATTTAAAATGAATATTACCTGCCACCCAAGCCATTCTTACAGCTTTGAGGGCCAGAAATAGCCCCAATTGTCAAACTTGTAGGAGTGTGAATGTTGGTACTTGTGTTATTACTATCATTGGCAGGACTGGCAGGGGCAATGTGTGGCACAAGGTGCAGTGGCCTCCTGACGACAGCCCTGGCGAGATATTTTTTTGCAAATTGAGCACCGGACAAGTGGTACATGTTGTAACATCATAAGGGGTCAGAGTACGTACTTGAACTTCTTTCCCGCCCGCATTTTAGTAAATCGATGCCCCCGTGACCCTTCCATGCAAATTTCCTTGCAAGCATCTAATTTTGCCTGATGCATAGAGCAGAGACGGGACGATGCCAAATACGAAGGCTTGCACTGGCAGAGTATTAAAGGAATGAAAAGTTCCAACAGAGGCAGGCAGAAAAGCTGCTTCCGTCACCAAGCTGTCAGGGACATGGGAGATGAAAACAAAAAAAGAATACAGTTTTCAGAAAGAAGCTGCAAGACAGTTTAAAACCTACATTACCAACATCGAAAGCCAAAAACACAACATTTTGAAACATCCATGCAGACATTTTCTTTTCTCCATAATCTGTATGTGCACTGAGAGAGAAAAAAATGCTCCTTTTCTTGTCACAGCTCAAAAAACCTAAAGTCCATTTAGTAAGGGGACGAGGCTGCCGAGCTGACTCACCGCCTCTACCAGGATTCCAGTCAGTGGTCCCGAAGTCCATGGAGGAAGCCGAGGCTAATGGATCTGTCCCTCTTGCAATTACAGTCACATCCGAGCATTTCTCTGGATGACCGATAGGCGGAAGGGAGCTGGATGCATAAACACTCCACACAGAAGCCTATGTTCACAGTTGCAAGTGAAGCAGGAATATTGAGACACTTGTCATCCACCATTGTTTGTTAGCAGTGCTTGTTGTCTGCATGCATTAGCACACGGTTGGCCCTATTGGCTTTGGCAATGCTTATTTGTAAGTGAACCCATCTGGACAGTCAAGACCATGCAACCTTTCTCATCTTCACAGTACTGAGGCAACGCTCTTGCTGTGATTTGCAGAGTGCACAGTAATCACATTCAATCATTTCAGAAACCCTGTTGTACATACAAAAGAGCCAGTCTTGCATTTATGTGTGAAAATGCAGTGCCTTTCATGCAGCCATGTTTGTAGAGAATTACAAAATGAGCTCAGTTGATATCCTCAGAGATATACTTGTCTTCTAAAATTATAGGCGAACAGATAACATCATTCATAGCCCCCGTCTTAGTATGGCTAAACTGCTCTGCAATGGAAGTCCTCCATTAGAAAATTTATTAATAAGTCCCGCTATATCTTTCCTTTATAGACCTTAATTTAGCATTCAACCCTGTGCTTAATTTGAGCCAGTGGTTTCCAGTGCTCAGCACCAGCACTTAATCATCAACACCAGCGCTTGAGCATCAGTTTTTGGTGGGCACAGGGAGATAAGGTGATTCGCCCAGAATCACAGGATGTTGAGCTGACGCGCCGGAGACTCGAACCTGGTTCCCCAGCTCCGAAGTCGGCAGCTCTGGCTATTGGGCCACATCCCCTCCCCACTGGTACGCTTTGTTGGGTCTGTGTTAGGCAGCGCTAACAGGAGAAATGGGCTGGTCGAAGCTGCCTCCTGACGAGAGCCACGGCACTTATTTTTTTACAAATTAACCACTGGGCCTAGCTGTCCTCTGTTGCTGTGCACGCTGGCAGGCTCAGGCCTCCAGATGGGAGCCAGGACCAGGCCTAGTTGTGATCTGCTCTTGTGCATGATTCTCTGGTGGTCTCAGGCTTCCAGGTGGGAGCAGGGAGCAGGAACCAGGCCTTGCTCTGCTCTGTTGCTGTGCACGCTGGCAGGCTCAGGCCTCCAGATGGGAGCAGGGACCAGGCCTTGCTCTGCTCTGTTGCTGTGCACTTTGGCAGTCTCAGGCCTCCAGATGGGAGCCAGGACCAGGCCTAGCTCTGCTGTGTTACTGTGCACTCTGGCAGTCTCTATTTTCCAGCTGGGAGCAGGAACGAGGCCTAGCTCTGCTCTGTTGCTGTGCACTCTGGCAGTCTCTATTTTTCAGCTGGGAGCAGGAACGAGGCCTAGCTCTGCTCTGTTGCTGTGCACTCTGGCATTCTCAGGCCTCCAGGTGGGAGCAGGGACCAGACCTAGCTCTGGTCTGTTGCTGTGCTCTCAAGCAGTCTCATGAATCCAGGTGGGAGCAGGGCCCAGCCCTAGCTCTGCTCTGCTGCTGTGCACTCTGGCAGTCACAGGCCTCCAGGTGGGTGCCGGGACCAGGCCTTGCTCTGCTCTGTTGCTGTGCACTTTGGCAGTCTCAGGCCTACAGGTGGGAGCAGGGACCAGGCCTAGCTCTGCTCTGTTGCTGTGCACTTTGGCAGCCTCGGGCCTCTAGGTGGGAGCAGAGACCAGGCCTGGCTCTGCTCTGTTACTGTGCACTCTGGCAGTCTCAGGCCTCCAGGTGGGAGCAGGGACCAGGCCTGGCTCTGCTCTGTTACTGTGCACTTTGGCAGTCTCAGGCCTCCAGGTGGGAGCAGGGACCAGACCTAGCTCTGGTCTGTTGCTGTGCTCTCAAGCAGTCTCATGAATCCAGGTGGGAGCAGGGCCCAGCCCTAGCTCTGCTCTGTTACTGTGCACTCTGGCAGTCTCTATTTTCCAGCTGGGAGCAGGAACGAGGCCTAGCTCTGCTCTGTTGCTGTGCACTCTGGCATTCTCAGGCCTCCAGGTGGGAGCAGGGACCAGACCTAGCTCTGGTCTGTTGCTGTGCTCTCAAGCAGTCTCATGAATCCAGGTGGGAGCAGGGCCCAGCCCTAGCTCTGCTCTGCTGCTGTGCACTCTGGCAGTCACAGGCCTCCAGGTGGGTGCCGGGACCAGGCCTTGCTCTGCTCTGTTGCTGTGCACTTTGGCAGTCTCAGGCCTACAGGTGGGAGCAGGGACCAGGCCTAGCTCTGCTCTGTTGCTGTGCACTTTGGCAGCCTCGGGCCTCTAGGTGGGAGCAGAGACCAGGCCTGGCTCTGCTCTGTTACTGTGCACTTTGGCAGTCTCAGGCCTCCAGGTGGGAGCCAGGACCAGGCCTTGCCCTGGCCTGTAACTGTGCTCTCAAGCAGTCTCAGGCCTACAGGTGGGAGCAGGGACCAGGCCTAGCTCTGCTCTGTTACTGTGCACTCTGGCAGTCTCTATTTTCCAGCTGGGAGCAGGAACGAGGCCTAGCTCTGCTCTGTTGCTGTGCACTCTGGCATTCTCAGGCCTCCAGGTGGGAGCAGGGACCAGGCCTAGCTCTGTTCTGTTACTGTGCACTCTGGCAGTCTCTATTTTCCAGCTGGGAGCAGGAACGAGGCCTAGCTCTGCTCTGTTGCTGTGCACTCTGGCATTCTCAGGCCTCCAGGTGGGTGCCGGGACCAGGCCTTGCTCTGCTCTGTTGCTGTGCACTCTGGCATTCTCAGGCCTCCAGGTGGGAGCAGGGACCAGGCCTAGCTCTGTTCTGTTACTGTACATGATTCTCTGGCAGTCTCAGGCCTCCAGGTGGGAGCAGGGACCAGGCATAGCTCTGCTCTTTTGCTGTACACCCAGGCAGTCTCAGGCCTCCAGGTGGGAGCAGGGCCCAGGCCTTGCTCTGGTCTGTTGCTGTGCACTTTGGCAGTCTCAGGCCTCCAGGTGGGTGCAGGGACCAGGCCTAGCTCTGGTCTGTTGCTGTGCACTTTGGCATTCTCAGGCCTCCAGGTGGGTGCAGGGACCAGGCCTAGCTCTGGTCTTTTGCCGTGCACTTTGGCAGTCTCAGGCCTCCAGGTGGGAGCAGGGACTAGGCCTAGCTCTGCTCTGTTGCTGTGCACTCTGGCAGTCTCTATTTTCCAGCTGGGAGCAGGAAGGAGGCCTAGCTCTGGTCTTTTTTATTGTACATGATTCTCTGGCAGTCTCGGGCCTCCAGGTGGGTGCAGGGACCAGGCCTAGCTCTGGTCTGTTGCTGTACATGCAGGCAGTCTCAGGCCTCCAGGTGGGCGCAGGGACCAGGCCTAGCTTTGCTCTGTTGCTGTGTACTCTGGCAGTCTCAGGCCTCCAGGTGGGAGCTGGGACCAGGCCTTGCTCTGCTCTGTTGCTGTGCACTCTGGCAGTATCAGGCCTCCAGGTGGGTGCAGGGACCAGGCCTTGCTCTGCTCTGTTGCTGTGCACTCTGGCAGTATCAGGCCTCCAGCTGGGAGCAGGAACGAGGCCTAGCTCTGCTCTGTTGCTGTGCACTCTGGCAGTCTCAAACCTCCAGGTGGGAGCAGGGACCAGGCCTAGCTCTGGTCTGATACTGTGCTCTTCAGCAGTCTCAGGCCACAGCCGGCAGCAATAGATGGGCTGGAAAACATGAGCCTTTGCTGTTTACATTGAACGTGGAGGGAAGCAGCAGGCCATGGGCATTTTATGAAGTGTCAGCTGGAAAGAATCCTGAGTGGCATTTCTGGGGTGGTGAAGTCACAGCATTCCGGTGAATTTGGGAATGTCTCTCCACTAAGGGTGCTTAAGTCTTCCTTTCATCCCCCACACCCACAGACAGACTTGTTAATTCTTGTTTCCTTTTGATGAGAATAAACCAGTTATTTCCATGCACTGTGTGTGCCTCACACACAGATTGTCTGTATATGTCTGTATGTTGAAGTGCATATTTCTGTGCCCCACACAGAATGTTTGTGCGTTTGTACTACACACACAGTCTGCGTACGTTTGTGTGTGTGCCTACCTATTTGTGTGCCACACACACATTGTGTGAGTGCATGAGTTTGCATGCATCTTTTTTTTGTGTCCAACACATTCTGAGGCCTATTCTCAAGCCTCATTTTGTGGTACGTTTAGTGGTAGTACTAAACGTACTAAAAAATGCAATCCACATACGTGCAGAGGTTTACGCCTCCGCCTCGCCTATATTCTATGTGCGGCCTCACTGCGCCCTCACTGTGGAGAACTCCACACATGTAAGTATATGTTTTAGTAGTTAATGTGGGAGGAACAGAGGTTAGTGGCTGGAAAATGGGGAATACTTCCTACTAAAAGGAAGGGCTTAAAGGAGGAGTAAGGAAGCATTTAAGGAGGGTTAGGAAGGAGATTAGGGAGGAACGTGCCTCCCCCACACAAAGGAGTAAGCCTATTGCTATTTACAAACTGCCCTTCATGCAAAAAAGAACCCAAATCATTGGTAAATGTAATCCAGCACAGAGTTGGAGTAAGTTCAGCAACATAAATCTCCAACCACTGGTACTGTAGCACCCTCTCATAGAAAATAATAAATAACTAATAAATAAAACCCCATAGGAAGTAATGTTAAAATAAATTAAACTATTTAAAAATATAAATACATTTATCTAATGTAAAAAAAAAACTACTTATAAACAAAACATTTATTATCTTTGTAATTTCAAAAATTAAATGTAAGATTAATTTATATTAAAATTAATTACATTACTTTAATTCTATACAACACTTTTAATCATTCTAATACATGATAACTAATTCTTTTTTTTAACTTTAGGTGGGGTTGTTTCTAAATTTAAACTTCAGAAAAATATATATTTTTTTAATACAGTATGTTCAAAATATTTGCATTTTTAGTTTAAAATTAAGTGATTAATTCTGTAACATTTATGATATTATTTTATTATATTATTCTATAGTCAAAATAAATATATAATTTTAATTAACAGTAAAATTTACGATAAAAAAATTGTTTTCCAAAACTTTTAAAAGGTTTAATAAAGTTTCCCCTATACTTTACCAGATGGATATCTCCGTCCCGATAGTGGAGGTCTCCGCTAAGTCAAATACAGTCTTGAAGTTACTACAACTAGTAACCTTACAGTCATATTTGATGTTGTTACTGACTCCACCCCGTATTTGAGGGCGTGCGTACATGTAAGCCTAATACTTTTGAGTTTTTTTACACTTGTAAATAATGAATAGCCACAAATAATAAAGTTAGTCAAAAGTGTGAGGGTAAATTTACCTGTAGTAAATCTACATGCATAGATTTCCTTTTGTGAATGGGCCCCTGTGTGTGTGTGTGTATACGCCTGTGTGTGATCAATAGGCAGTGTGTCTGTGTATGTCTGTGTTTACTGCGTGTGCTTGCATCCCACACACACAGTGTGTCAATGCATACCTGCTTGTGTGAGTTTCACACACAGTGGGGCCTATTCACAAAGGTAAACTTGCATGTAAGTACATCTACTCGTGTAAGTGTACTTTCACACTTTTGAGTAACTTTACTACTTTTGGCTATTCACCATTTACAACTGTAAACTTACTCAAACGTGTAGACTTACGTGTCCCACCGAAACAGAGTGGAGCCTAATTTACAAGTGTAAACTTACTACAGCCAAAAAGGAGCAGTAGTAAGCCAAGCACCACACATGGCCAACCACTTATACTACAACACCCTCCCATAGAAAGTAATGAAGGCAGCCTCTTAAAATAGAACCCCAACGGAAATAACGTTCATTTGAAATACTTTAAAAAAAAAAACATTTTAAAAATATATATGAATTAAATTCATATATATATATATACATATATATATATAATATATATATATATATAGACTTATATATATGTGTGTGAGTATATATATATTCACTGAAAAAACCATAGGTTTCAGGGGCGTTATAGTTAGTTGGACATTTCACTCGTACAAAACCATAGAAATTCCCCCGTTATAGTTAGTTCAGCTAACTATAACTCGCGCGCCCGCAATGCACTGCTGATGACGTCACATATTACATCACTCATGACATGGTCAGTGACATCACTCATGACATCACTGATGACATCTCAAATGACATCACTGATGACATCACTGATGACATCATCCTTGTGATAGAGTGGCAGACCTCCTCTCACCCTAATATAACCTTTGATACACACACTCAAAAATACAAACTAACATTTTCAAAACAATGGACATACCAATACCAGTTACAACACACCTATTCATTAATTCCAAGATCTACACACACATCCACTCATTCACCAACAGTCCCTATACAGTCACTCATACATGTACTCACTCATCATATGTACTCATACACCTATACATCCTGTTACACACCACCACTCATCCATAGAGTTACTCACACACATAGTCACACATGCAAACAAAGTATCAAACATCCATTTACTTGCATATACAGTTACACACACACTACCACACTTACTTCTACAGAAACTTACACATACTTACTCTCTTAAACTATCACTTATAGAAACACCTACTTATTTGTACAGGAACTCTTCCAATCTCTCACTCTCACATATACTCACTTATATACACCAATACTCACATATACTAGTTTAAAACATATGTAGTTACTCATAAAGACACTATTGAGACAGTCACTCACTCACTAACACACCCATACACATACTCATCCACCTATACAGTCTTGCACACATGCTGTCTTCAACACATACAAACAGTGAGTCACTCATTCATGCATCTATGCACTAAGTAATACCCCCACCGAACCATACAGACACTCAGACACTCATACTGATACTCAAAAAACCAACTAATAACCCATATAGACACTCATGTAGCTACTCACCAACCCATGCAGCCACTTATACACAAAGTGAGAGACTGATACAGATATTTTCATATTTAAACATTACTCACTAACCCATGTATTCACTAAGATACACTTAGTCAGTTATACAATCAATTTTACAAAAAAATTCATCCATTTAGACATTTATATACCCATTTATTCTTCCATCAACCTTGAGATATACATATATAAAACATATTTAATTTTCAGAAAAACACACATTCACTGGATGATGTCATCAGTGATGTCATGAGTGATGTCACTGACCATGTCATGAGTGACGTAATATGTGATGTCATCAGCAGTGCATTGCGGGCGCGCGAGTTATAGTTAGCTGAACTAACTATAACGGGGGAATTTCTATGGTTTTGTACGAGTGAAATGTCCAACTAACTATAACGCCCCTGAAACCTATGGTTTTTTCAGTGAATTTCTAAGGTTTTTAAATGCTAATTTCTAACTATAACGTGCCTGAAACCTATGGTTTTTTCAGTGAATTTCTAAGGTTTTTTAAATGCTAATTTCTAACTATAACGTGCCTGAAACCTATGGTTTTTTCAGTGAATATATATATACTGTCCCCTGTTTGCCTCGGTGGCACGGAAAAAATGGGTGGAACTGACGTCAGCACGCCGACGAGGTCCTCTTATGGCTCCGATGACGTCATACGGTGTCGCGAGCGGAGACGTGCTCGTTGACGTGGGAGAGCTAGGAAAGAATTTCCGTGGAATGCTGGTGGGGATCACCTAAGTGTTCAGGCTAGTCCTTTGGGAGCAACTGTTTATGTTGCCACTCCAGAAACCGAAACCAGTGATCCGAGGGCAGAGGCCCTGCAGATGGCACACGAGGTGGGGTGCCCAGTCGTGTGCACCGGCGGGGCAGCGAAGTGACAAGCACCACAACTCACAAAAAAGGTAACGAGGGCACTGAATAACACAGGATCTTCTCTTTGTATCTGGCAGGAACAACGAAGTTAAAATGCCCTGGTACCAAAATGTAGAATTAGTGCTACAACGGTCTTCAAGAGGACCTGCGATGCCGCTTCTGCCTCCCGTACCCTGGAGGCGGCACATGGGTCACGCGGTACGGTCATACTGCGGTGGGACGCACACTCGTTGACCTCTCATGGCACTGCTCCACACTTCAGGGAGGACGCTTTCCATTAGCTATGTTTTCTGATGACATGTCGCGCCGGCCTCGTCCAACAACAGAACTCCTTTAGATCCAAACAGACTCTTCCACTCTCTCACCGGAAGTGAAACCAGGCCACGCGGACACTTTCACAATACAACAGCCAGGAATGTACTTTTTGGTAAAAAAACCACATTCCTTCCTCCTAATTAATCAAATAAACGTCTCACTGAAGAACAGGGGCCAGCTTCGATCGGTAAACAGCCGTTACAACGACTTTTTTTATTTTACGACACCATTACAAAGCATGCATTACCACGCATGCGTTGTACATCACGAAGTCATTACTACGCATTTTTTTAGAACGCATGGTCATTTACCACGCATGCCTTTACAACGAATTTTGTTGTAAAGGTATGTATGGTAAATGACCATGCAGTCTAAAAAACATGTAGACGATCCATGTCGTTGTAAGGAAACAGAGGCTGTTCTGTTTCCTCACAACGACGTGCACCGCCCTCAGAGATGACGTGAAGCAGGAACCACGAGGAGAGAGGAACCATGAGGAGTGAGAGGTAAGGGGATTGGGCATGGGGTGGGGTTTCTTTTCTAGGGTTTAGGGTAGTGCAGTGGTGTTTGGGTGGTGTAGGGGGTCGTGCTGGGGGTAGTGTTTTAGGGTTTAGGGTAGTGCAGTGGTGTTTGGGTAGTGTAGGGGTCGTGCTGGGGGTAGTGTTTTAGGGTTTAGGGTAGTGCAGTAGTGTAGGGGGTCGTGCTGGTGGTAGTGTTTTAGGGTTTAGGGTAGTGCAGTGGTGTATGGGTAGTGTAGGGGGTCGTGCTGGGGTAATGTTTTAGGGTTTAGGGTAGTGCAGTGGTGTTTGAGTAGTGTAGGGGGTCATGCTGGTGGTAGTGTTTTAGGGTTTAGGGTAGTGCAGTGGTGTTTGTGTAGTGTAGGGGGTCATGCTGGGGGTAGTGTTTTATGGTTTAGGGTAGTGCAGTGGTGTTTGGGTAGTGTAGGGGTCGTGCTGGGGGTAGATTTAGGGTTTAGGGTAGTGCAGTGGTGTTTGGGTAGTGTAGGGAGTCGTGTGGGGATAGTGTTTTAGGGTTTAGGGTAGTGCAGTGGTGTTTGTGTAGTGTAGGGGGTTGTGCTGGGGGTAGTGTTTTAGGGTTTATGTTAGTGCAGTGGTGTTTGGGTAGTGTAGGGGTTAGTGCTGGGGTAGTGTTTTAGGGTTTAGGGCAGTGCAGTGGTGTTTGTGTAGTGAAGGGGGTCATGCTGTGGGTAGTGTTTTAGGGTTTAGGGTAGTGCAGTCGTGTTTGTGTAGTGTAGGGGGTCGTGTTTTAGGGTATAGGGTAGTGCAGTGGTGTTTGTGTAGTGTGGGTGGTCATGCTGGGGGTATATTTAGGGTTTAGTGTAGTGCAGTGGTGTTTGGGTAGTGTAGGGAGTCGTGCTGGTGGTAGTGTTTTAGGGTTTAGGGTAGTGCAGTTATGTTTGGGTAGTGTAGGGTGTTGTGCTGGGGGTAGTGTTTTAGCACTTATTTTTCTTTCTACAGCACTAACCATAATTTCTATGGCAAAATGAACCCCCTCATTTTGTTCCTTTTTAAATTAAATGTTTTATGTGTTACCAGTTTATTCCAATCAAGATGGCTTCAGGTGTGCCATACTTTTGTCATAAGTAAGACTGTTAGCGCTCTAGTTGTTCTTTAGAACACTCTGGGAAGCTGCAGTAGAACACAAAGGCATCAACTGACAGGTTGCTCCTTTTGAAATATAACAGGAAGATATTTGAGATCTCACTTAAAACATGTCCTAATTTTTCTTTCTACAGCACTAACCATAATTTCTATGGCAAAATGAACCCCCTCATTTTGTTCCTTTTTAAATTAAATGTTTTAAGTGTTACCATTTTATTCCAATCAAGATGGCTTCAGGTGTGCCTTAATTTTGTCATAAGTAAGACTGTTAGCGCTCTAGTTGTTCTTTAGAACACTCTGGGAAGCTGCAGAAGAACACAAAGGCATCAACTGACAGGCTGCTCCTGTTGAAATATAACAGGAAGATATTTGAGATCACACTTGAAACATGTCCTAATTTTTCTTTCTACAGCACTAACCATAATTTCTATGACAAAATGAACCCCATCATTTTGTTCCTTTTTAAATTAAATGTTTTAAGTGTTACCAGTTTATTCCAATCAAGATGGCTTCAGGTGTGCCATACTTTTGTCATAAGTAAGGCTGTTAGCACTCTAGTTGTTCTTTAGAACACTCTGGGAAGCTGCAGTAGAACACAAAGGAATCAACTGACAGTCTCTGCCCTTGTTGGATGTACATGTTTTACTGAGAATGTCAGACTTCATTCTCACATGACTGAGAAAGATAATGTGAATTTACAGAAAATATGCTCTCATTTTAGCTTCTGGAGCACCTTCCAAAACTGTATGGGACAAGCATGTGAAAATAGTTTTCTCTCAAACATGATTCATGATATCCCAGCAGAAGGTTTTTCACAGGGTAAAATCACCTTAGAACACACCACAATTCCTGAAATTAGTATGGTACCATCAACAAATGAATTCTAATGTAACTAAAGTCTGTTATCACCCTTTATAGTTCTCCTTTTGGTAACCCTCAAAATCTTCGATTCACTACAATGCATTTCAATGGGGTACTATCATTTATATTGGTCCCAAGATGGCTGCCAGCAATTCCAGGATGAAGTGATGACAGCCAATCAGATCTCACGATGACATGTGTGGTTAGGCTCCGCCCAGATATATATGTGTTTTCTTTTTCAAATTTCTCAGGAAGTACTGAACGGATTTACACCATTTAAGCAAAAGGCACAACCCTGAACCAAGGGCTACCTTTTTGGCAAAGTTGAGGTAATTCCGTTCAGCAGTTCGGGCTGTAGCTGCGACTAAATGTTCCAATGGAAAATTGCATGGGGAAAACACGTTTTGGGACCCACCTTTTTTCTCGGCCCCCGCTTGCCGAATCACCCCGAGACTTTCAGGATAGGAGCGGACCGGAGCGCCCCAACAAGTTGGAAAATTTCGCGAAGATTCGTCAACCGGCGCCAAAGTTATTTCAAATAGAATGGTGCGGATTTCCTATGAAAAATAGGTCCTAACTATAACTATCTACTGGCGACCGCCAGTAGATAATGTGTGTGTATATATATATATTCACTGAAAAAACCATAGGTTTTAGGGACAGTTATAGTTAGTTGGACATTGCACTCGTACAAAACCCGTGAAATTCCCCCGTTATAGTTAGTTCAGCTAACTATAACTCGCGCCCCCGCAATGCACTGCTGATGACGTCACATATTACATCACTCATGACATGGTCAGTGACATCACTGATGACATCACTGATGACATCACTGATGACATCATCCAGTGACTGTGTGTTTCTGTAAAGTTTAAATATGTTTACTATATATAGGGAAAGGCGTATTGAAGAGTGAGTGGGTGTATAAGTGTCTGAATGGATGATTTAGTAGGTGCGTGACTAACTGTATAAGTGAGTGATTAAACGTATCTTACTGAATGCATGGGTTAGTGACTAAACTGGGTGAATGTCTGTATCCGTCTGTCTGTTGCTGTGTAAGTGGCTGCATGGGTTTGTGAATAGCTACATGAGTGTCTATATGAGTTATTGATTGGTTGTCTGAGTATCTGTATGGGTGCCTGAGTGTTTGTGTGGGTGGGGTGTGTGCGACTCTGTACATAGATGTGTGAGTGGGTGATTCACTGGGTGCATGATTTGAAGAGTGCGTCTGTGATGGACTGCTTGGGTGGGTGAGTGTGTGTATGGGTGTGTTAGTGAGTGAATGTATATCTCAGTGGTACATGTGCGAGTAACTACATATGTAAAAGGAAGTATATATGTGTGTTAGAGTATTTAAAAGGCTATACGTGAGAGTGTGTGATTGTGAGAGTGGCTGTATGGATGCGTGTGTGCTTGTATCAGTTATTGTATAAGAGCGTATGAATGTGCTAGTATTTGTATGAGTTATTGAGCTGGTGTGTGTATAACTCTATAGGTGAGTAAATGGGTGTGTGATTAATTTTTTGCATGACTGACTAGGTGTGTGAGTACCTCTATGGATGAGTGGCGGTGTGTCAGTGTTTATATAGGTGTATGAGTGCATATGATAGTCCTGTACTGAGTGACTGTAAGTATGAGTGACTGTACGGGTGAGTGAGTGGATGTGTGTGTAGACCTAAGAATCAGTGAGTTGGTATGTAGTTCTTGGTATTGGAGTGTCTATGGTTTTGAGAATGGCAGTCTGTAATTTAGAGTGGGTATATCAAAAGTTATATTAGGGTGTGAGAAGATGCATGAAATTATCACATGGATGATGTCATCAGTGATGTCATTTGAGATGTCATCAGTGATGTCATCAGTGATGTCACTGACCATGTCATGAGTGATGTAATATGTGACGTCATCAGCAGTGCATTGCGGGGGCGCGAGTTATAGTTAGCTGAACTAACTATAACGGGGGAATTTCACGGGTTTTGTACGAGTGCAATGTCCAAGTAACTATAACTGTCCCTAAAACCTATGGTTTTTTCAGTGAATTTCAAAGGTTTTTTAAATGCTAATTTCTAACTATAACGTGCCTGAAACCTATGGTTTTTTCAGTGAATTTCAAAGGTTTTTTAAATGCTAATTTCTAACTATAACATGTCTGAAACCTATGGTTTTTTCAGTGAATTTCAAAGGTTTTTTAAATGCTAATTCCTAACTATAACATGTCTGAAACCTATGGTTTTTTTCAGTGAATAACAAAGGTTTTGTAAATGCCAACTTTTAAATATATTAATTGTTATTTTTATTTTTTTCATACTGATTTACTACATTTTTTTAAACTATTTATTTTTATATATTTTATTTTTTAAATTACATTGTAATTACATTATACATTACATTACAAAATATAGTTTCTCAGAATGAATTAATTTACTTTAAATACTTTGCAAATAGGCAATAGACTTTTAAGTACAGTAGTTACAGTTGTTGCAATGGGCAACACAATTTCAAACACAATGCAACATTGAGCTCAATGTGAATTTCTAGCTAAATGCAATTAGTTACTTTATGGATTACTTTTCTAACCACAGGACTGGATCCTAGATTCAGTCCTGGGACATCTCCTGTAAACAGTTGAGTAAAAGCGTTTTGGTTACAGTAGTGATTTTTAAGGAATATTATTGTATTTTAAAAGTTGACACTTAGAAACTTTTTCACATAGAATCACCAATGTTATCCTATGGGAGGAAATTCACTTAGCAGGTAAGTAGTGTTATCGTGACTTTTTCTCACTCAGTGGTGGATCCTGGATCCAGCACTGGTGCATCTCCTGTAAACAGTTGAAAGAATGCGTTTAAGTCATACCGGCGATTTTTAAGGAATATTTGTAGTTTGTGAAAATCGACACTTTGAAACTTTTCTGCTGAAAACCAGACAATGGATTCCTATGGAAGGAAATACAAGTTACTGGTAAGTACGGTTAAAATTACTTTTCAGGGTCAGTGCTGGGCTAAAAGATGCAGCACTGGGTTCTCTCCTGATAACAGGTGAGTAAATCGGAATTCGTAGTTCGGCTGATTTTAGAGGAATATTATAAAGTTCCAAAACTCCACACTTAGAAGAATTTCCAAGTGAAACCAGTCAATGTTAGCCTATGGAAGGAAATTCAAGTTACTTGGAAGTACGGTTAAAATTACTTTTCAGGACCAGTACTGGGCTGAAAGATACAGCACTGAGGTCTCTCCTGATAACAGGTGAGTAAATCGGAATTCGTATTTCGGCTGATTTTAGAGGAATATTTGTATGTTTCAAAAATCAACACTTAGAAACTTTTTCAGCAAAAAGCAGGCAATGATATCCTATGGAAGGAAATTCAAGTTACTGGTAAGTACGGTTAAAATTACTTTTCAGGATTAGTACTGGGCTGAAAGATGCAGCACTGAGGTCTCTCCTGATAACAGGTGAGTGAATCAGAATTCGTAGTTCGGCAGATTTTAGAGGAATATTTGCACAGTGGTGAAGGGAGGGGCGGGGCTTGAGGTGACATCTGTGCAAACGCGCCCCGTGGCGCGTTTTAAGTTGGGGGATTAAGTCCCCTTGAATCATGAGGGTCCCTAGGGGCCAACTAGCCCACCAGGAACCTCCAGTATGCGCCAGAGGCTGCGTTGCAGAGACGTGTAGAGAGGCCACACCCCTTTTTACACCTCTCTGCAACGCAGCTCTGTGGCGCTTTCTGGATGTACCTGTTGGGCTAGTTGGCCCCCAGGGACCCTCAGGATTGAAGGGGATTTAATTCCCCATCTTAAAACGCGCCACGGGGCCTGTTTGCACACATGTCACCTCAGGCCCCGCCCCCTCCCTTCACCACTGTGCAAACGCGCCCCGTGGCGCGTTTTAAGTCGGGGGATTAACTCCCCTTGAATCCTGAGGGTCCCTGGGGTGCAACTAGCCCACTAGCTACCTCCATTAAGCGCCACAGAGCTGCGTTGCAGAGAGGCGTAAAAAGGGGCGTGGCCTCTGTACACCTCTCTGCAAGGCAGCCCCCTGGCGCATACTGGAGGTTCCTGGTGGGCTAGTTGGCCCCCAGGGACCCCCAGTATTCAAGGGGAATTACTTCCCCTTCTTAAAACGCGCCAGGGGGCGCGTTTGCAGAGTACTGCAGGGAGGGGGGCGGGGCCTCCGGCACGATGCCGTTTTTTTTTTTTTTTTATGGGAGGGGGCTGCATGGCCCCCTTCCCTCGGCCACTTTTGGCCCCGGGAACCCCATCCCCGGGGCCTGAGCATTTAAAAAAAAAAAATATTTTTAAACGGGAAGGGGCCGCGTGGCCCCCTTCCCTGGGCCTCTATTGGCCCCGGGGACCCCATCCCCCGGGGCATGCCCTCTTTTTAAATAAAAAATATGGAGGGGGGCTGCGTGGCCCCCCTCCTCAGGCCATTTAAGGCCCCGGGGACCCCATCCCCCGGGGCCGGCCTTGCCCTTATTTTTTTTTATTTTTTTTATTTGGGGAGGGGGGCTGCGTGGCCCCCCTCCCGGGCCACTTATGGCCCCGGGGACCCCATCCCTCGGGGCCTGGCCTCTGGTTGGGGACTGTGGGGGGGGTCCCCAAACCCCCACAGTCCCGCCGGCTCCCCGTGTCCTACGGGACCCGGCATTGCTTTTCCACATGGGGAGCAGCTAACATGCTGCTCCCCGTGTGGAAAAGCAATTGGTTTGCATTTTGAAAGAGAGAGCAGGTTTCCTGCTCTCTCTTTCAAAATGCAAACCAAGTTTGCTATGACAGGACGGGAGCCGCGAGGCTCCCGTCCTGTCATAGCAAACAGCAGTGTCCCGGGGGTAGGCACCCCGGGACACTGCAGGAGCCGGCCCTGGGGGGGTGGCGGTCCCCAGGGCCATCAAGGGCTCCAGGAGGGGGGCCGCTCGTCCCCCTCCCTACATTTTGAAAGCCCCGGGGAGGTGGTGGTCCCCGGGGCTTGGGGGTCCAAAACGGACCCCCATTTTCAATTTTCTTAGTGCCCCGGGGAGGTGGTGGTCCCCGGGGCATGTGGGGGGGCTGGAGCCCCCCCACACAGGTTTAAAAAAATAAAAAATAAAAAAGCCCCGGGGAGGTGGTGGTCCCCGGGGCTGCGGGAGGGCTCAGAGCCCTCCCGCACCATTTATGATAAAGCCCCGGGGGGTGGTGGTCCCCGGGGCTTGGGGGCCCTTAGAGGCCCCCATACATAAAATAAACCCCCCCCCCAGCATGCCCCCGGGACTTGGCCCACCCGGGGGCAAATTTACATCGAAGCGCGGGAGACCGCGCTTCGATTTTTTTTTTTTGCAGGATCCGCGCACCCTGAGCGCATCCTGCCGATTTAAAAAAAAAAAAATGCTTTTTTTTGCCCAGGGGGTCCTTGTGGGACCCCCTGAGCAGGCCTAGGGGGTTAGGGTGTTTCTACCCTGCCCCCTTTGTGCGCTTTGCGCACTTGTTTCTGTCCCTCGGTTCTACCGAGGGACAAAATGGCTGCCAACATTTCCTGAATCAGAATGTTGACAGCCAATTAGCATGCAGCTCGTGATCGGGACGGTGCGCGCAGGGTGCGCTCAGGGTGCGCGGATCCTCCGTGCCCATAGATATATATGTACTTTTACTTTTGATTTTCACAGTAACTACTGAACGGATTTACACCATTTAACAAAAAGGGTTCTTTCTGAACCAAGAACTACCTCTTTGCCAAATTTGGTGTAATTCCGTTCAGCAGTTCGGGCTGTAGCCGTGTCTAAAGTTTCCTATGGAAAAATAAATGGGGAAAACGCGTTTTGGGACCCCCCTTTTTTCTCGGCCACCGCTTAACGAATCACCCCGAGACTTTCAGGGTAGGAGCGGACCGGAGCGCCCCACAAAGTTTGAAAATTTTGCGAAGATACGTCAACCGGCAAGAGAGTTATTTCAAATAGAATGTCGCGGATTTCCTATGGAAAATAGGTCCTAACTATAACTATCTACTGGCGACCGCCAGTAGATAATATATATATATATACATATATATATATATATAATAAATATGTTTTTATGATAAAAGATTCTACTAACTTTTTTAAATATAAAAATGAATGTAACTTTAATTTCTTGAGAGAAAGAAATTTAAATGAATTTCAAATAATCTATCCATAGCGTTTTGTACTTTTTAATACATAATAAGTAAATACAAACATTTTAATTTGGTGAGATTTGTAAAAATAAATCTTTACAACTTTGTTTTTTATTTAATCTGAAATATTTGAATACAATTAATATTTATGTAAAAATAATTCAATAATTTAAAGATACTATTCACAGATTTTCATATGTAGGGAGATGTTTTAGTGACCAGAGTGGAGATCTTCATAAAGTCATGTGTAGGGCAAAGTA
This sequence comes from Calotriton arnoldi, assembly GCA_963921515.1. Lineage (NCBI taxonomy): Eukaryota > Metazoa > Chordata > Amphibia > Caudata > Salamandridae > Calotriton > Calotriton arnoldi. The sequence goes on along the minus strand of CAWUFW010003566.1, from coordinate 1,624,864 downwards.
GAAACGTTAATTAAACTTTAAAAAATAGGCAAATATTTTCATTTAAAATATTATTGTTAAATAATGATATGTTTTAATTTTGTGCACTGTACTAAAAGGTACAGTATTAATAACTTGGAGCCCCTATTGCTGCTTTTCTGCCCTGCCTACCTGGAACCGGACAGGGGGACTACAGCCCCCAGCAGGCTACGCGCCAGGAAGGCACCGACGAGTGTTCTTCGCGCCCGGAGGCGCATAAATCTTCACGGAGCTCCCGCAGCGCGGGCCGCGCCCGGGCCGCGCCCGGGCCAAGGGCGGGCCCGTCATCGCCTGGAGGACACTGGGCTGGGCCCTCCCTCGTGGAGTTGCGAGAGGAAAACGGAAGCTTGGCCCACCGGGGTGAGTCTCCCACTTATTGCTCTTATTCGTTCAAACTTTTGCATCAGGTTTTTTGGGCAAATTGGTCCTCAACTTGAATTTTGAGCTTAGCTATACTTCATGGTCTTTGCCTCCTAATTAATAGACAGTCACAGGACCATAATGGGAAAGCGCAAAGCCCCGGGCCCTCACGAGCCTAGCATTAAACTAATTAACAGCACCACTGTAAACACTTTTTTGGCAAGAGCAGTAGAGGTCATTACTACCGAAATTGACTTGGCCGAACGCAGGCTATCTCTGGGGGGCCGGCAACGCAGCCCTCGCAGCCTGCCCCACAAGATCGTTCAGCACCCCAACCTGATAAGAGCCCTTTCTGTTCACTCTCTGTGGCTCTACCCCCTGATAACACCGTTTCGGAAACCCCAAATATCAGCTTATGCTACCCCCAGCCTGAAAGGAAGAGGCAAACCAAGCAACCACCCAAGACGAGGGGGCCTAAGGGACCTTCGAATGCATCTACCAGCCAGCCTACTACTCAGCCCAGTGCTAACTGTTCGATCCCCCTGAGTCTCGCTGCCTTAGACTGGACAGATTTGTTTGGCAAGCTCAAAGACGCGATCCAGCTAAGTATTGCCCCTTTGATCGAAAGAATATCCGTACTAGAGACAGCTTTATCAAAGCTAGCTGCTGGGCTTGATCCACTTAAGGATGCCATGAACCTAATCTGCTCCTCGGTTGGGAGGGGTGCAGGGGCTGATTTGCCATCCTTACTTGGACGGAATACCTTGTGAGACTCTCTACCTAGAGGTCAAGCCGCAGACGGAGCGGCCACTCCCACTTCCAACCTCCACCTGCGACCTCCTCAGCCTCTGGCTCCTCCAGTTATACCAACTGCAGGAAAACCAGCCGCTGCGGACAGACACCAAGGGATTCGTGTGGGCCAATCAGTACCTGGGAGCCGGTGGGCAGGCCTGTTACGTCAGGTGTACAGCTCCCACGTTTAAACCTGCCGCCGGACTGTTGTCCTTACACTGCCTATATGTTAATGACTCAGAAACCTTTTGGCCAATTGAAAAACAAAGTATGCTATTGGCTGGCAAACAAGGTTGATTTTAATTATATGGACTATGATGACATATTGTTTGTCAGGAGGGTAGGGTGGGTGGGACCAATACATAAGTCCTTACAGGGGGATTGTGTTGTAATCAACTGCTGGTCACCTGACCTGGCTAAGCGCTTACTCCACAGTTCTGTATCATCAACCATTAGGGAAGCCTGTATTAACATCCTCCCGCTTGGTTTTTTCTATCGATGTTTGCAGCCCCACCCCCCTCCCCCGGATAGTTTGATCCACCGCTCCCTTAGGCTCCCAGCCTTCTCCCCTGCACAAATGGCGATCCCTGTGAGTAATAGAATTGATTCTTAAAGCGCCATGGACCAAAATGATTGACTTCAGGTTTTATCTTCTCCCGGGGTTAACCTTCCAAGCTTAGAGATGGGTCTCCCTAACTCACTACCTGTAGAGCTAACACCGTCAAGCGTCCCAGGGCACCCATTAAAAATTCTAAGCTGGAATATAGCAGGTATTAGAGACAAGCTAGTGGATCCCAACTGGCTCAATTTCACTTCTGAGTTCGATATCATTATGCTACAGGAGACTTGGGCTCTTGACCCGGTTGGCCGAGATGGTTATGAAAGTTTCTGTGTGGTAGCAATCCCTTCCCTTGGCCGACGGCCACGTGGGGGCCTAATCACCTTAATAAAATTTGCAGCTAATCGGAGAGTTTATCCAATCCCCGTCAAACATAGTGGCATTCAGATCCTTTGGGTGTTTATTTCTAAAGATCTCAACTTTTTTCTTGTGAATTTTTATAACTCTCTTGGGGACCTCGGGTGCCAGATCGAGGTGCTTTTTGAAGTAGTATCGTGCCTTGAGCTTAGATCATATGCTTACCTCAAATCCTTTAGTATAATAATGGGCGGGGACTTTAATGCTAAGCTGGGCCACATATGCCACAAAGGTAACCCATTTGTGCCAGAAAACTTGTGATCAGTGACTCCAACTCTGACTAAAGGGGCCAGAAGCTGTCGGAGGCTCTTGGTCGCGCTGGGTTAAGAAATTTAATATATGAAAAATAGACTAGTATGCAGTTTCTAAGTGTGTGGGAGTGTTCAGGTCTGTTAAGAAGTGCCCTCACACACCCCGGAGGATGTCATGCTTCATCATTGGGCCTGCTCCTCGTCAAGCCGGCGCTGCAATGCCCGACGGGCACCCGCGAAGGGGCTCTTTGGCGGAGATCTTTGATTGATGAAGCCGTTGGGTGTGTGGGGGTATGTGGACAGGGTAGTGCAGTGAGAGTGTAGTGTAGTTTAAAATAGGTCTAGGGCTGTTCATGGACGACTTGGATTTGGACACTAACGTCTCCAAGACACACTACATGGTCTGTAGGAGGAGGTCAGCTAAGACGAGGCCCATTGACATTAAAGGGCAACACATCACTATGGTCTCCACTTTTCCCTATCTGGGGATTTCATTCGACCACCAGAGCAACTGGCTTCCTTGTATCTCCAGCCGCTGTTCTAAATTTACACAAGCCTGTTGCGCCCTATTTAGATTCTCACTGTCAGTAGGTAACAAGCCAGTTCTGCCCCTGTTACAAATATACAAAATGAAGTGTCTCCCAGTATTGACGTACGGAGCAGCGATTTAGGGGTACCGAAAGTCCAAGGGAATCCAGCTGGAAGAGGACCGTTTTTGCAGGAAACTCTTGGGGGTGGGTCCAAACAGTCCCTCATTTGTCACCCATGAGGAATTGGGTTTAAACTTTGTGGAGGACCAGGTTAAACTGGCTCCATTGTTACTATGGATCTCTGTCTGGGCGCATGAGAGCCTGTGGTTTAACAGGAGTGTGATTGAGGACTCTATGGAATGCACGTATGGCCAGAAGATTCCGTGGATACACTACATAAAATCGGTTGCCCGCTCCCTCGATCGCATGGATATCTTCGATAGGCCAAACTCCCTCAAAAAGGGCGACCGCAGGCTCCTAATGAAACTTTTTAAAATAAGGCCAAAGAGGAAAGGGAAGCTCGGGGGCTGACGAAAAATTCTATCAGATCTTTCCTCTTGCTGAAATCTGTTAGTGGCCCTGAAAATTATCTCATTGCAGTTAAGCACCTGAGGGGCAGATCCTTACTTTCTAAATTCTGACTGGGTACTATCCGTACGATGATTTGCTTCCCTCTGGGTCAGTTTGATCCCCATGCCCTTTTAATTTGTCCTTGTGATGACTGTTCCCCCCAGACCCTAATACACCTGGTCTTATTTTGTAAATATTATGAATTTCTCTGCAGAAGATACCTATTACCACTTTTTAAAGAGAGGGTTTTTACTCAATTTCGACCTGCTTTTCTATTCTTAGTTATTACAGGATCACGCGGTGACGACGGCAGTCATCGGCTATTTAAAAGGCGCCTTACACTGGAATAAAATAATGTGTGCCTAGTAACAACGATGTACATGATAGGCCGGGGATCTGATCTTAAATGGATTTTATATGTTCATGAATTTTTTAATTGGTTGAATTGATCTGGCTAGTGTTTAATAACGGTTTTTATAATTTATATTTTCTAATTATTATGTATAATCGAATAAAGATTAATATCAATCAATCAACTTGATTTAAATTTAAAATGTAAATATTTCAGATATATTAAGCACAATTTAAATTATGTTTCTGCAGTTTAAAATATAAAACAAAATCACAAAACAATTGACATGAGCTAGCACACCAGGACAAGGTGGGACACTCAAGACCCTTTGGGATTGGGGACAGCCACAGAATGACTAATTTGAGTTCAAATTACATTAAAAAGCTTTTTTCATAATTGCAGCTTCTTCCCAAGGAATTTGTCATGTATCCATGCCTTCAGTCCTAGCCATAAAGCTCGCCAATTGAGCCCACTCCGAAAGCAGTACCCACAAGGGATGGTGGTTCTAGCAAAGAATGATGTCACTTCTAACTAGGACTGCTCACCTAGACCTGTGCAGAAGGTATATTCTGAAAATCATCTCGCAGCTTTTCAGATCTCCACTAGTGAATGGGATACGTCTGATAACCGCGCCAAACACAGAATGCAGTTAAAGGGGGTTGCACCTATTTCAGTAACAAAATAGGAAGTGAATGAAACGTGAAGCCCTCCAGTATATGGGTTGGAGAGATGTTTCAAGGTGAGAAAAGAAAATAGGTTGGGGGAAATCTTACTTCATCAGATAAGTGTGACTTGTGGTAGGAGGAAACCATAATGGTGGTGGGGAGGAAGGAGGCGGGAAGGAAAAGGAAGCAATGTCCTAAAAGAGGTTGGATAAATATGAATATATTATAACTCATTTCCCCACAGAACGATATGAGCTATAAACAAAACTGCAATTTATGCATAGAGCATGGGTGACACAGAAACAATGACAGGCAATGTTACGAACTTCATGGGTGATTTTTTAGGTCGAGCCTCGAGTAGCGCGCAAGCGCTGTTCTGCGAGACTTATAATTAGGGAGTTTGAAAAGCTGACCAGACGCTCGTGCGTCATGGCCTTTTACCTGCGGTTACGCGCGCGGCAGACATGTGTTTCCAATTATCGTGCCCAGACGCGGGCGTGATAATTGGAAACACATGCTGGCCGTGCGGGGAAAAAGGCCATGACGCACGAACGTCTGGTCAGCTTTCAAAAGCCCAGGCTGCCGCGCTCGCTCGCCCCCGCTGCCGACGTCTCTGCTGTCCAGCGCTTCACTTGTTGTCTTGGTTATCAGACGTGTATGTAAGTTTTCGGTTCTTTGTCTTCCCCAAAACAATCCGGTCTAAAGTGCATGCTTTACAGTTTACTGGTGCCACATTTCAATCAGCAGAAACTTCTTCCTCTAAAACTTCATATATGATTTATAGTCGACTTCACATCATGTTCTACTTCTTTATAGTTTTACCACTGCATTTGTTTTTCAGAGGTATGTGCTCGTGCAGTTGCGTCCTGTGATTGCAGAAGCTGACCAAAGGGTTTGGAATCCGTTCTGTTCCTTCCGATTATTCAAGTGATAAAAATTTTTTAACATGAAGTAACCTGTGTTTCAATGGAAGCCATCAACATGAGCAGTAGATCTGAAACCCCGATGCGTACTGTAGCCACTTCACAGGAGAGAAAACAAAGCTCTTTTACACTGCGGTGGCATCATGGAAGGAAGTGCCCGCTTTCAAGCTTTCACCACCTAGCTGTCTCTCCAAAGAACAGAGGGTAGCGGTGTTACGGCAGGCGCTAATTAGCCGCCTTCCTCTGGACTACAGACACAGACCTTCAAGCAGTGCTGGAATGGCAGGGATTGCAGATTTACTCATGCCGCCATACTCTTCCTAATCTGTACCATGCTGTGGGTTTATATACCATGATTCAGCAGGTTCCGATGGGGAATGCAAAAAAAAAATACATAGTCGACGCTACTTGCAGGGGTAGTGGGAGCATCCCGGTTTTAAAAAAAGTATTAATTAAATGAATAATAAAGAAGAGCACGGAGCGGAGGTCCCGTAAAACACTAATAAAGAGCAAAACAAACAAGCATTGGCATAGCCAATAGGTCTCGCCTTTGGGACCTTATAAGTGTTTAATCATGCAACAGTTGATGTTGTTGCACCAAGGATATTGTGCTGCATATCTAAATACTTATAAGGTCCCAAAAGCGAGACCTATTGGCTATGTCAATGCTTGTCTTAGTCTGAGAGAATGTCCGAAACAATTTTGTGATGTATTAATTGGATCAGCCTGCACTGACCATGAGCAGAGTACTGGGGAATGAGCCCCACACAGTCTATCATGCTCCATTTGTTCCTATTTTTTAGGGAGAAAATGACCTTAACAACTACCCCAATTCTCATGGGATCAGAAACCTTGACACCTACCCTGTAAATGCATCACCCGTCTTGATAGTGATGGAGCAGGGTAAACGAAAAAATGTAACCTCCTAATATTTATGTTGAATAATTAACACACAGGTTCGTCTCAGTAAATAACCAACCATGTACGTGTCATGATAAGGGTTATGGGTAACACGCCATATCCGTGCAAACTAATTTACTTACAATTGTTAACGTGGATAACATAAACCTAATGATTTGCGTACTAATTAGAATAATAATTGCATGATTTGTGCTTGGAAATAAACTGTGTAGTGGAAAAGTAAAGCGGTTGGTAAGTAAGAAATGGCTTTGTATGTCGCTTTTGCTAGGTAATACTTAATTGGGGTACGTGAGAATGACGGGAGGGAAACGAAAAGGCTTATATTCTTTATTCTTAACTATGTTCTGTTTATCCTTATAATAGTTCGCTTAGACCTGTTGTGCCGCGATGTAAACATGGCTGCTGAGGCAAACAAGCTAGAGTACGCAGGCGCAAAATGGGTTCCGAAAGTGAGAAAGGCTGTGAACAAAGGGATCATGTGACCGTCCCAAAGCCTAGGATGGAAGCGTGGTCAAGGCTGCGATGACCTTACTATACAAACGTGTGCCAAAGAAGGACATAGCGGAAAGCGTGAGAAGTTGAAGTGAATATGTGAATAAACAATGAACTGTTCAACTTAAAGTATCAGAAAAGGATACAGATTGAGTCCAATATGCGGATGGGTAATGTCATGAACCCGTGAGAAACGACAGAAGTATGAACTTTCCTCAAAGAACTGGTTGGAGCAAGGATATTCATAATGAGATGTATACTGACCCCAAATGGACCAATTAGAGAGAATCTCGCCCACAAAGATGTAACATTTTCACTTAGTAAGCTAGTATTAGGGTATAAGAAGACCTACTCTTAGAGGGGGGGAGCTGGAGCTGCTATTTTATATTTTTGATTGAGCACGGGACGCTGCTGCTGGAGAACCTTTTGCTTTTAATAGATTTTCCATTTTTAATACTATTAGACCTTTTTATTCTTAAATACTAAAGGGGAAAAGAACGGGATTGTGGCGGAAACACCATATAGGTGGTCCGTCGAGAAGGCCTGTTTTTCAGGACAGATAGACAGTTTTTCAGGAGTTCTATGCTGTGATCTGAATTCATTGCTGTGACGAACTTTGTTTTTCCATCTAATAGGTATGCATTGCAATTTCAATTTATTCTTATAATGATGATAAATGTAATAATCTGAATAATAAATTTGAAACTTATTCATGCTTCTAAAAATTATATAAACTTTATTATCTTTAAACAATGAGTCAGTGGTTCTTTAGCTCAATGATAAATGTAAATGTTTAAAGGTTTATAGTGATTGAGCTGGTCTTAATCACCATCAACTGATTCCTACTAGTTGGTCCATCGACCAATGAGCGGAATACCTTAAAGCTTGAGGAGTATTATGTCGTTTTAAAAGGTATCCCGTCTCCTTCCAGCAAATCATTAACTGTTTTCTCCTAAGTAAAAACGGATGAAACCCAGGGAATATATGAGAGAGTGAATGTTTATGCGGTGTTATGGGCCCCACCGTCATATGGATATAGTTGTGGAAAAAGGGATATTTGTACCTGGACGTCCAAAGCATATAGGAGAAGAAATTTTATTGATAGCGCTGGATCAATAGGCACCGCGACTCCCACTTTCCTTTCTGTGTTCTTCGCACCCTGAAGTATCTCATATCTTGGTTTGTATCTGTTCTGGTTTCTTTTATATCTACTTTGCTAACCCTTCTGTCTCCCATCACCTCACCCTCCAATCCCAACCAAGCTGGAGCCCTAATGGCGACAGCCTTCATTCCTTTTATGGATACACATAGTATCACTCCTGGAACTGACGGTAGTCCCACATTTCTTAGAGAGCTCTCCTTGCTGGAATCCCATTGGAATACTTTGCAAGGAGTATATTGCCTTTGATTAGAGTATTAACCCTTTCAACCTGGCTGTTCAGCCCTAAGGCGTCAAAATGCAGTCTTGAGTTGGGTTGCGGACATCTCTCTGAAGGTGTTTTTCATTTCCTGTTGTTTGTTATCAAGGACTGCGGGGTGTCCTCGTTCAAAAGGCTTTCTTTCAGAAATCCTACCAAGGTTGGGGTAGGGCATTATGTACTGTTTTTAACCAAGACCCAGTCGGTGTATTAAACCACGAGTACTAATAGGAATGTTGCATCCCAGTATAAATCCTCAATGGGTCCAGTTATACACCGGCCCATGTTTTTCCATGGACCAGAGGAATTGTTTTTAAAGTAGGGAAGTTTTAAACCTATTTCTAGTTTTTTCTTTGGCAGCCCAAATTAAGTTATTTTTCTTCCATCATAGTTCAAGACAAGGCCTCCAGAACTGCACTTTTGCCCTGGGTTTCCTCCCAAGTGCCCTTCATGTCCTAAATCAATAATACAGTCTTGTTGCTCGTTAGGTGGTGTAACCTTTTCTCCTCTATACACCTTGCATTGTATAATGCTTAGTTCAAATTTAACCTCCCAAAAGAACGTTTCTCCCTCTGAAAGACCTTTTTAGTCAGACCAAGAGTTTTGAATCATGTATTGGTCTCTTTTGAGTGTTTATCAGTGCATACAGCACCATCCCATTGAGAATAATTTGTTCTCTACAGAGTCAGCTCCTGGACAAAATTATCTGTAATTTCCCCTGGATCTTTGGTGAGAAAGTTGTACTGTTCTACACCAAGAAGCCACCTAGAAATTCCTGGGGTAATCTTCTTGGTGACACTTTGCTTGTGAAAGCAAAAATGAATGGTTTGTGGTCAATTCTAATTACTGGAGGTTAACTCTACAGATAGAACCTGAAATGTCCTATTGCCCACAAGCAGGCTAAATGTTTCTTCTCGACTGTCAAATACTTAAGGTCTGATACCTTTGTAGCTCTTGAAGGAAAGCTGTGATTCATCCTTTACCATTAACAGTTTGATTAAGCGTTCCACCTCGGCCTTTAGTACTGGGTGTGTAGTAACAATTGTGTGCTTGGAAACATCAAATCAGCCTTAGATTGGAGCTTTACAGATTTCTACCTTCTATTGAAAGTAAAATACACACCTTTGTGACCATGACAAATGTGCACCCTTCTTCAGCAGTAGTCTTAAAAGTGCTACAATACTTAAGAAATTCTTCACAAAGTGTAAGTAGTTTTCACCCAAACCTAAAAAAAAATGACCGTGTTCATCTTTGTTACTGGAGGAAGGTGTGTTTCTGACAGCTTAGACCAGATCATGTTTAGGTTTTATGCCATATTTGGAAGGAGTATGTCTTAGGTAAGTAACTGAACCAACACCAATTTGGCACTTGATTTTTCTTTACAGTTACCACTGCATTTTTAATTCTTTTCAAAACTTCTCTCAAAGTAGCATCACGGCTCAGTACCTCTGGGTCAAAAATAAGGATGCCATTTTGAAAACATAAGATGTTAGGGAGATTACTTAGAATTTGATGCATGATGTGCTGGAATACTGCAGAGCTGAAGCCAAACAGAACAGCATTCTGCAAAATCTGTGTTTACATTTTGGTGTTAAGAAAGATTTGAGAGATCTCATTTCTTGATGTATGAGGTCAACCACGCTAAAACAACTGGTGCCAACTACCAGACTAGTTAATCTATTTACAGTGGAGAGGGGGTGGCAGTCCACCTCTATGCTGGAATTAAGCTCTCTCAGATCCTCACACATGCGGAAATCTTCTTTATTGGCAAGTATGATTGGAGCTAGCCAATCCAAGGATTTAATGGACTTGATGACACCGGGTTCAGTAAATTCTGTTAGTTTTGAGGAAGTGGTTCACTAACTAAATGAGGAACTGAACAAACCTTGTGATGCAAAGGATTGGCCTCATAGTACATTTTGAACATAAATTGAAATCAAGCACACTTTTAAATTATCCCCTTTCTCTCAAAATACCTCTGGCAATTCTGAGCAAATATTATTGTGACTAAGGGCGCTCCCAAGCAATCAGGGCAGGATCTTTTTCATTTGGATCTAGTTTCATCCCTAATTTCTTCTGATACCTCCAAATCCACAGATTTGAGTTTTTCTTTGACACGTAAACTTTTCCCACTTTGGATATACCTTTGAAAGTGATGTACGTTCTCACTATACCTTCCAATGGCACGGCGGTTATAACCACTTGCGATTATTTCGCTTTTTTGAGGGAACAATTAACAGACTCAAATTTTCATGGAAAACCCGCTGCTGATTAATATGTAAGGGGAACATGAGTCTTCCATTACTTTCACTATGTGGCCATACAGGTTAGTGTCACAGCTATGTAGAGATATCTTTACATTATCATGATTAATTTAAAACACAATTTTATTCAGATTCACTTCTATATTCTCTACGGTATTGATTTGGTGTTTAGCACTTTCCCTGCATGTCGCAGTATAATGACCTCCTTTTCCTCAGTTATTTCTTGCCATGGAAACTGAATTGTTGGCTAAATGGCCTGATTTAGAGGTTGGCGGATGGGTTACAAATGTGACGGAAATCCCGCCCACCTTATTAAAAGTGTATTACATTCTACGGCATTTGTAATAAATAGGACGGTATATCCGTTGTGTTTGTGATGGCGTAATCCGACTGCCAAACTCGAAATCAGGCACTTAGATCTTGGACTTTCAAAGCTATACTTTGATTTGTACATATCCTTTGGTTTAGAGTTGTTATCAAACTTCTTAGGGCCTAATTACGAGTCTGGCGATCCGAGGACCGCCAGACTCGCAGGGGGTGGCAGTGGCGGTCCAGCCACAGCCGCACCAGCGGTCTGACCTACCTATTACAACTAGGGCGGTCAGACCGCCATTGCACCACCGCAACAGCCAGAGATCAGAGATCCCTGGCGGTGGCGTGGTGGTCTTGAGGCTGCAATATGCTTGGCGGGACTGCCGTGGTCCTGCCAAACATGTTACGAGTTTCCTCTTCACCACAGTTTTCATGGCGGTTCCTACTCCATGAAAACTGTGATGGAGAGAAAAGAAAGGGGGCCATACAGAGCCCTCTTGTGTCTCAGGGCCATGGGGTGCATGCAGGGGGGCACATGTTGTGCCCTCCTGTGTGCATGCACCCCAGTACCTGCACGGCATGGACCGCACAAGTCCGTGCCATGCAGGTACTGTCTTTGACATTCCCACTGCGGTGCCAAATTCATGGGCACTGCCAAAGAACCGCTCGCCAGTTACAAAAAGAGTCGGAATCTGGCGGGCAGTGCATACATGGGTCTCGCGGTGCAAGAGTTTGTGAAAAACACATGAAAAGGGGGGCCTGAGGAGGTTTTAAGGACCGTCGAGGGCAGACTCACCAAATACCGACTATGAAATACACAAAAGTGCCCTCGGGTCCAGAGTCGCACAAGGCGTGAGTGTCTGTGGAGCCAACTATGCTCAGGAGAGGAGGGGGAATCCCTTTTCAGGACGGTTTCCCTCACACAACAGAGGTGTCATGCTTCATCATAGGGATACCGCCTTGCGTCACGAGCCTAGTCGTGACGCGGGCTACAACGCCCTCGCTGCGAGGGAGGAGCTCAGGGATGTTTTTTTGTATACAAGATGGTCATAGAACCCTATGAGAGAGTAGTGTGTGATAAAGGCCGCAGACACCACGCTCTCCCCGAGCGGTTGGTCAGGCGTTTGATCCCATCGGCCAGTGGCCAGGGACAGAGGTGACAATACACCTGACTTTTGCAGGTATTACCGGTGAATCTGGAGAAATGCCGGATCACTGGTTTAAGTATCTTCAGTTTTACTAACACTATTTAATTTACTCATCACTTACGTCGCAGTAGCTCCATTATTAGATCCTGACGAAAGCCATGATACTTGTATAGATCAGCAGGCTGAAACATGTCGATCTCATTTTAGTACAACAGCCTTTAATGTCGGCAGTTGCACTACTCACAACTTATTTTTAATCCTAGCACCAGGTAGCACCAATAAACTCTGTTAAGCTAACCTTGTAGTTAGTTTTAACCACCATTCACCCAGCACTGCACTCCCTTTATCACACACTACGCTCTCATAGGGTTCTATGACCATCTTGTATACAAAAAAAATCCCTGAGCTCCTCCCTCGCAGCGAGGGGGTTGTAGCCCACGTCACGACTAGGCTCGTGACTCTAGGAGGTATCCCTATGATGAAGCATGACACCTCTGGTGTGTGAAGGAAACCGTCCTGAAAAGGGATTCCCCCTCCTCTTCTGAGCATAGTTGGCTCCACACACACTCACGCCTTGTGCGACTCTGGACCCGAGAGCACTTTTGTGTATTTAATTCACAGTGCAGGAGTTTGTCCCATATTTTTCCAAGGCGGTACAGGTTTTCCAGAGTCACTGAGGAATGGTGGAGGGTGGGATATGCTTGCTACAGCCATAATGTAGAAGATGTGGTAGACAGATGTAAAGTAACACATTATTAGAATAAGCTAAAATAATGATAATTGTATTAATGTCAGTGGGGTCCACCAAAGAGTCTTGAACATAGAAATATACAGCTCCTTAATTATGTGTAACATATTCTGGATAAAGTACCTGTATCATGCAGTATAAATTACCCTGTGTACCCCTCTTGGGCGCACGTCAGCAGCCCTCTGTTTATCTCTGTTTAAAATGTATCACGGCGTTTAGTCTACTAAAGCAGGATCACTGAGTGTAAAGTTACCACTAGTAACTTTGCACACGTTGAAGCGAACTCTGAGACTGTGTCAGGGATCTCTCGATGGGGAAGTATAGGGAAAATAATTCAAGTTTATCATTCTTTAAAAAATATTCAAATATTTCAATGTAACATATAAAGGTAAATTCATTTAAAATATTTGTTTTTAACCTACAGCTAATAACATATAGTTTCACAGCACATTAGCACATCACATTAAATGTGTATTAAATATTTATATCATTTAAGTATGTTAATTAAAGGTATAAATACATTTGCCAATAGTTTATAAACATTGCCAACCTCACTAAAATATTTATTATGTTTAGTGCGTAGTAAATGTTTTTAAAACTTGTTCTAAATCCATTTAAATTGTTTTTATTTTTTAAAAGAATTCAAAAAGGTTAATTTACTTGTTATTATGTTTATTGTTAACTGTTTGAATATTTACATATTTAATTAATAATTATATATCATTTGTTAGTACCTTTAGGGTTGTAGTAACGTTAGAAATGTAGTGTCTAAACAGCTATGGTCTTATTCTTTTGTGGGTGTGTATTTGTATCAGCATGTCCCTCCCTAAAACGCCCCCATTTAGTATTAGGTATTCCACATTTTCCAGGCACTACCCCTTGTCCCACCCACATTTACTACTGAAACGTATTAGTATGCGCACAGAGGTTTCCACCATCCTTGCAGGGAGCCCTGCACAGGAAAGACGGCAGAGGAGGAAGCAGACGTCTCCAGCTGTAGGTGTCTGAGTAGCAGTTTGTAGGGTGTGAGCAGTACTACAATAGTATTACTTTACATAGTACACATCGCAGTTTGTGAACAGGCCCCATAGACATCTTCAGGACTCCGCTGTAGAACCGCGCAGGACAGAAGCCACCAGGCGATGCTGACAGAGGAAGAGTTCAGGCAGGCAGAGGAGATATAGTTGGGGAGCAATCCTTGTAATGTCACCACCAACCCTAAGTGCAAGTTTTATTAAGTTATTATAGATTAAATATAATGAAACAAGTCAGCAATGGTATTCTAATACTAACCGCCACTCTAACCCTAATACATCATTGATTTTATTTATATGATTTTTCAATTGATCATCATGACCCTAAGGAAATCTGAGATCAATATAAATTATTAACAACGATTTTAGTGATTTTTGTTAACCTTATTGTTAAATGTAATTACCTTAAAAGTTGTTTTCCTCATGCTTTGGATGAAGATATGTTCAAACTCAGTAAACGCGGATGAAGTAAAGGTGCTATTGAAGTAACAGTAGAGAACTAATGCCAGATAACATGTGTGTTTTGTAAAGCGCACGTTCACCCAGAAGGGTATCTTGGCGCTGAATAACAGATGTTTATTGTTACCCAACTCAATGGTACTCATTTTATCGACCTCAGAAGGATGAAAGGCTGAGTGGACCCACAGAGTTTTGAACCTGTGACCAGATGAAGTAAAGGGGCGAGTAGAGGTGGGACACCACAGAAGTATTCAATGACTATACGTACCACAAAGACTCTGAAGTAAATGCATTGAGTGGTCTCCTCGAAAGCACAAGGCTGACTCCAATAACCAACAGTAGCTCAGGTGTGCTCTGGAACCGAGAGCGGTGTGGCAGGGCCTGGCCTTCATCAAACATATATCATCAAAGGCGGCCCCATGGTCCTTTAATCACATTTCCCAGAAGATATGGAGGGAGCCATATTTCAAAGTTAAGCAAACAGCCGCAGAGCCAGACTCAGCTCTGCAAACAGATAAGCGCGCACACCCCGTACAGGCCAAGGAAACATGGCGCACTCCATTCGCTTGTACAGGATATTGTCATCGAAGTTTTCGCAGCCTTCGAGGGTTAGTGTTCGCTGAAGGACGTCTACGGCAAGTCCTCTGCGGATTGACCAATGGTTTTATTTCTCGGTCATGAGGCATTGCCTGTCACCTGTAAAGAATAGGGGCCACATGTATCAAAAATCCATTTTGCATTCCTTAAATAGCAAATTTTAGGAAATCGCTATTTAAGGAATGCAAAATGGTATGTAAGAAAAGATTTGCAATTGCAATTAGGTAATCGCCATTAGGTAATACTACTCCATTTGTTCCTATGGGCCGAAAAACCCATAATTGCGAATGGTTTTGCATTACCTAATTTGCGATTACCTAGTTGGTAATCGCAAATTAGGTAATGCAAAACCAAGGGTGCCCGGGGGCCTAAGGCCCCCCTGAGGCACCCCAAAAAGATGTGCACATGTAAAGCGCACACATGTCCTAGGGGCATATGTGTGCTACATGGCACTTTGAAAAATGCATTTTTGTGCATTTTCAAAAATTGCACATGGTTACCATCGACTCGGAGTCAATGGTAATAGCATTGCCTAAATGCACAGTTTGCAATTAGAAAATGCTTGGTACATGTGCTTACAGAATTGCAAATTGCGATTCCCTATTTGCATTCGCAATTTTAGGTACTCGCAAAAAATTGCAATTACCTAAAATTGCGACTACAAAGCCTTTCATACATCTTGAAAGGCTATTTTGCATTCACAAACGATCACATTTTGCGATTCGCACCGTTTGCGAATGCAAAATAGGTTCATACGTGTGGCCCTAGATCTTTTAGCAACTATTGCACCTCTGTCCACTTTAATTTCTTTTTAACTTTATCTTTTTCAGGGAATTCCACTATTTTATAGGTGTACCGCTCCCCTAATGTTTGAGGCCCCTGTGAACAGGGTATTGGGGCAGTAGTCTGTTGTCCTGCCCCTGAGACAGGGGACCGCTTCCTCCGCTCCTGACCCGATCTCTCTCGCTACCTATCCTTACTTCATCTCTCTCTCTAGTTTTCTATTTAGTCTTTCTCTAGGCCACCTCTCTGTTGCTCTTTCATCTACCTCTCACCCTACTTTGCTTACCCCACTTCAACTCTCTCTACTTCTGTCTCCCTCTAATGTACTCTTTCCAACCTCTGCCTATCTTGTCTCCCCTGGCTCAGCCCGGAGACTTATCCACCCACTTGCATTGCGTCACTTCAAGGACACCAGAGCGCCCTGCGTGGCGCAGACATCTCAGTGTTGACTGACCTGTGCATTTAATGTACTTACTGTTTGGTGCTAAGTGGTGCAGAGAGGGACATGCAGAGCACAGTGAGTAATATATGTACTGCATGCAAGAGCAGGGCCACCAACCAGCACTTGGGCCAAAGGGCACTTTCAGGGACATCTATAATAAACATGGGCTTTAGCACTCATATCTACTGTGTGCCCCAGTGTCTGAAAGTGTATGGGATTGAATTATGTGGATTGAATAAGCTAAGAATGAGTAATAAATCTAAAGTTGGTTCGAACAGGGGGCACAAAATATGCTGTGCCTTGAGCCCCAAAATCCTTAACATGTCCACAAACAGAAGAAGGAAGGAAGCCAACAAATGAAAAGAAGGCAAATGAGATCGACAAGGAAGCCAACCAAGGCCCAAAGCCCGCTGCACTTTTTGGCATTGTCCTCCATTGGTCATTTCAAGCTAATAGCTGCCGCTAGGTGATACCTATAAAGCGCAGTCGGGCAAAGAAGATCTCTGCACTGTACAGATCAGGACACATTCCATTCTGGTTGTGAATCTATTGTGCACAGTACAAAGGACACACATGCCCTTAACAGGACTCAGCTGCTGTCCCAAACAAACTAACTGCAGGCCACAAGTTAGTGTTTGGTGGGTAGTGGTGCTTTTCTCTCTGAGGAGGTGTGTTTGATCACCATACCATCATGGCTGCCAGTCTCTGCTCTTCTTTGGATTCAGACCTACCCATCATGGCTGCCATTCTGTGCTCTTTCTTAGATTCAAACCGAACCATCATGGCTGTCAGTCTGTGCTCTTCATTGGATTCAGACCTAACCATCATGGCAGCCAGTCAGTGCTCTTCTTCGGATTCAGACCCACCCATCATGGCTGCCAGTCTGGGCTCTTTATTAGATTCAGACCTAACCATCATGGCTGTCAGTCTGTGCTCTTCTTTGGATTCAGACCCACCCATCATGGCTGCCAGTCTGGGCTCTTTATTAGATTCAGACCTAACCATCATGGCTGCCAGTCTCTGCTCTTCATTGGATTCCGACCTAACCATCATGGCAGCCAGTCAGTGCTCTTCATTGGATTCTGTGAGGTTCCATGCAACCCCCCACTTGTCAGGATTGTGGGTAGAGGCTCCATGTAATTGTTTTAGTAAGCTGTGGGGGTGAAACACTACTTTATTGTACAACTCTACAATGTTACATTTTCTCCCCAGTTGCTCTCGTCACTTTGATGTTGCTCACATTTGTCTCAGCGGTGGTGGCAGGTTGGTGTGGCGTGCTCCTCTTATTACAGGTGGGCACTGGGAAGGCTGCCAGATTGATAGGGTGAGCTGAGCCACAGCCAAGCTAATGGCCTGGCTTCGCCTTACGAGCCAAATCACCAGCTGTGCTACTCTAAGCGCTATCAGGTAAATGATACAACTGATGTAAGGTGAAAATGAGACACAACTGATTAAGGGGCATATTAACAAAGGCCATATCTCTGCTTTTTTGGCTTTAAAAGCCAAAAAAGCTGAGATAATAATATTGCCCTATTACCAGTGCGGCGCTAACATGCATTAGCGCATGTTAGCAGCCGTATTCCACACGCCTCGCATTGCATCTCTAATGAGATGCAAAGTAGGCATTCCCTGCCAAAACTAAAAGGAAAATATCGCTAACTGTCCTTCGCCGTATTTACAAGACGGCCCAGGACACAAGTAGCATTACAAAAAGCTGCGCTAACCGCGGTTATCGCCAGGAATTAACGTCTAAGAAAATCCTGACTTGCCTATATGTTACATGGGAGGTGGACTGTACAGCTCAATCCACATCTCCCTATTAACAAGGATTCCCCTTACGCTGCCGGTGTATCGCTGGATTCCCAGCGATAAACCCGTATTTCGCCGCTATCTCCGGATTTTTGATCGCCATGGAGATATGCGTTGATAATAACGCGATATCTCGGCGATTGAATCCAGCGATAGCCGGCGTTGTGCAAAGTCGCGCTAATCAGGAAATGCGATAATTATCGCATTTCCTTGATAATATGCCCCTTAGTTTTTTACAAAGAGAACATTATTTGTTGACATGTGTGTTTCATTTCAGATTTCTCTACTAAACTATAGGTAAATTAAACTTTGATTTTGGATAGGGCTACCTCTGGGCAGACTAACTTGCTGATGCTCCCATTTTCTCTGTTAAGATCAATGTGGTTAAATGACATACAGTCGGTTCCCCAGGATCACACATTGTGACCTATTGTAGAAGCTGAAATGTCAGCCCTGGCCTTCCACTCACACAGTCTTCACTTCAGCCAAAGGGGTCATCAACTGATGTCCCTACACTTATACCTGTCTTTTGAGAATTGATTGACTACAGCATGTTTGATATGTTCAATATATATGGCTTACAAAGTTAAGAAATCACAAAATAACCATTCCATGGCACTAAACAATAAATCCTTCCAGCAAAAAGTTAGGTTCCCCAAGTGTGATTCAATCATACATGAATATCCTAAGAATCAGTGTTACACACTCCTGCGAAATACATGCCTGAAAATTCATCTTTTGTTTTCATTTTTACACACAACACAATGTATGGAAACAGGATCAGTCCATTTACTTGTGAACATCACTTGCATTCTCTCACTTACCAGCCACCACTATATGGGAAGCAGCCCTAAACCCCAAAAGAGGCAGAGAGCTAGATGAATGACACTTACTCTCCGGTGGCGTGCACCCTGAATATCGACCCCAGAGTATCAATGAACACCATATTGAGGACAAGATATTGAAAATAAAATATCGACAAGTAAGTATGTCTAGATTTTCTAAACCTAACTCCACATATGTCCCTACGTGGGGCATTTTATCTTCAGTGTATGCAGCAGATGTGGCGTTAGGAATAGTAAATCTCTACTTCCCTATATGCACTTACCTTTCGATATTATGTCGCTCGATAGTCCTTGATATTCTTGTACCACAGTATTCTGGGAGTTGGTATTTTTTAAACCTGCAGCTTCTGTGAAGCATAAAACCCACACTCTGGATTTCATGTGCGTTTCTCCTGTTACGGCAGCTCTGCACTGTGCCGGATGTGACTCGTGTTTATTCTTGTGCAAAGCTGCCTACAGGAGGGTGAAGAGAGGCCGCTGTCTTGCTTGCCCATGGCTCGTCCACTTCTGGGACAGAGTCAAGCCTGTTGACCAGCCAGGTAGCTTGATCATCTATATAGTTTGTGCATCATCAACCTCTCTTGACTACATTGGCTGCGTTCTGCTGAGCAAACAACGGCACATATGTATTAACGCATTTTTCCATAGACACAGATTGGGTAAAACCCTTTGATACGTCAGGCCCTGTGAGCTTTATGGTTAACAGACTCAGGGGCTTATTTATGAGCCCTTGCGTCACTTTTGCGCCGCCGGTGCGTCACTTTTTGTGACGCACCAGCGGCGTAAAAAATGCACCATGTTGCGTCATATTTACAAAGTGACGCATCTAGGTAGATGTGTCACTTTGTAAACCCCTGCGCCACATTATACCTGCGCCAGGTATAATGTATGCAGGGTGGGCGTTCCGACGCAAGTAAGCCTCGTAGAAGTGACGAGATTTCACTTCGCCACTTCTAGGACGCAAATGCGTCAATATCTTGCGCCTGCCTCACAGCAGGCCTAAGACTGACGCAGGCTCATTTGAAATGGGACTTGCCCGTGTGAAATGACCCATTGCTGAAGTTGCGTCACTTTTGTGACACACTCCAGCAATGCGCCATTTTTGTGCCTACAGATACGTCAGAAATACTGACGTATCTTTAACTCCTTGCGACATGATGCGTCATACTGTAAATATGACGCATCCAGCATGTCGCAAGGAGGGCGCAATGAAAAGTGACGCATCGCTGTTTTCACGCAGCGATGCGTCACTTTTCATAAATGAGGCCCTCGGTGTTTAATTTGTAAAAGAAGCGGTGCCAGGGCTCAAACGTTTCATGAGATGCCTGCGGCTTATACTATTGAATGTCAGAGTGCCGAATACCAAGGCTGCGTAGTCTTGATTCTACCTCGTGCCTCTTTATCTCACTTTGGGCAGCTGCTTTTTCATTCCTGCTTTCTCTTTATGTCACAGTTTTGCTGTCCTTTTCTTCCTCCTTTCGTCCCCTTGTTTGTTTTTCTCTCTCTTGCGCCGGATCAAAGTCTGAGGAGTTAAAATAAGCGCCGGTCCCCAAAAGTGAGTGCCAGTGTGCCCCACTTGCAGCCACCAGCTCAAATTAAGCACTTGACATATTTATGCTCCCTGTGCCTCACCCTCACTGTATAATGTGATTGAGCCATCAGACAACTGCACTGTGTGGCCTTTCAGCACCTTATGGCTATTGTATGCCCGCCCGGACCCCAAAGAAATGTAAAAGGACTACGGGGATCCACTACCCCAAAACTCTCATCAGCGAATACTAACATTAAAGTATTTTCTGATGGTCACTGTTCCTGAGCTGGTGCAGTCTCTCTGCTCCCCCTACCCTCTTTCCCTCTCACGCCTGTGCCCATGCCACTGCCCTCCTGCACCCCCTCCTGCCTGTTGCCCCCTTGCAGTCTCCCTCTCTCTGCATGTGGCCTATTTCTGCTTGTGCCCCTTGGTTTGTACCCCTTGCTTATACCCCACAATCTTTGCACCTCCTTCCTCTGCACTCCTTCTGTCTGCATGTTTTGCTCCTGCCTGTGACCCCCCTCACCGGCACCCCTTCGTGCTGCACATGCCTGTTCTGTGTGTATGAGGGACGCTTGCACATCTGATCGCGTGGGTACATGTTCTATTCATGTAGGAAGGTGCAGTGCTGATGTCATACTGTGCACGTTCTGCCTGTGTAAGAATCATTGCACTGTTTGTGGTTGTGCTGAGCCTGCACAAGTCCTGTGAGCATGGTTTCTGCCCACAGTGTACGAGCAATGCTGCTACCTGAGCCAGCCCTTCCTACGTGAAGCTCACACTGCTGTTGTCTGTGCTGCTCTATGTTTCTGTGTGGAGGTCACACTGCTGCGGGCTGTGCTGTATCTATGTGCTCAGCATATACTGCTGATGTCAGTGCTGTCCTTGTAAGGAACGCTTGCACTGCTGACCTGTCAAGGACTGACAACACTGCACCTGTTCTGCCTGTAAGAGAAGCTTGCACTGCTGCACTTGTGAAGGAAGCGTGAACCAGTGCTGGCTACACTGCACCTGTTCTGACTGTAAGGGAAGTTTGCACTGCTGTACCTGTGAAGGAAGCATGCTCCGCTGCTGGCTACACTGCACCTGTTCTGCCTGTAAGAGAAGGTTGCAGTACTGCTGAACGTATTGTACCTCTTTGTATGAAGGAAGCTTGCACTGCTGGTTACACTGCATCTGTCCTGCCTGTAAGGGAAGCTTGCAGTTCTGCTGAACATATTGTACATCTTTGTGTGCAGGAAGCTAGCACTGTTGTACTGGCAAAGGAAGTGTGCACCACTGCGGACTACACTGCACCTGTTCTGCCTGTAAGGGAAGCTTGCACTGCTGTACCTGTGAAGGACTGACTACATTCCATCTGTTCTGACGGTAAGAAAAGCTTGCACTGCTGTACCTGTGAAGGAAGCATGCTCCGCTGCTGGCTACTCTGCACCTGTTCTGTCTGTAAGGGAAGCTTGCAGTGCTGCTGTACATATGGTAGCTCTGCGTGTGCAGGAAGCTTGCACTGCTGTACCTGTGAAGGAAGCATGCTCCGCTGCTGGCTACTCTGCCCCTGTTCTGTCTGTAAGGGAAGCTTGCAGTGCTGCTGTACATATGGTAGCTCTGCGTGTGCAGGAAGCTTGCACTGCTGTACCTGTGAAGGAAGCATGCTCCACTGCTGGCTACTCTGCACCTGTTCTGTTTGTAAGGGAAGCTTGCAGTGCTGCTGTACATATGGTAGCTCTGTGTGTGCAGGAAGCTTACACTGCTGTACCTGTGAAGGAAGCATGCGCCGCTGCTGACTACTCTGCACCTGTTCTGTCTGTAAGGGAAGCTTGAAGTACTGCTGTACATATGGTAGCTCTTTGTGTGCAGGATGCTTGCACTGCTGTACCTGTGAAGGAAGCATGCACCTTTGCTGGGTTACACTGCATCTGTTCTGCATGTAAGGGAAGCTTGCACTGCTGTACCTGTGTATGGAGCGTGCATCACTGCTGGTTACACTGTCTCTGTTCTGCCTGTAAGGGAAGCTTGCAGTGCTGCTGAACATATGGTACCTCTTTCTTTGCAGGGAAGCTTGCACTGCTGTACCTGGGAAGGAAGCATGCACCGTTGCTGGCTACTCTGCACCTGTCCCGCCTGTAAGGGAAGCTTGCAGTTCTGCTGAACATATGGTACCTTTTTGTTTGCAGGGAAGCTTGCACTGCTGTACCTGTGAAGGAAGCATGCACCACTGCGGACTACATTGCACCTGTTCTGCCTGTAAGGGAAGCTTGCAGTGCTGCTGTACACATTCTACCTCTTTGTGTGCAGGAAGCTTGCTGCTGTACTTGCGATGCTGGCTATATTACACCTGTTTCATCAGGTTGTTAATGAGGCTTGTTAACACCTTCTCACCATATAAAGTCCAAAGCTATTGACCTTGTTTTGTCACTGCCTGTTGTGTTTTTGTGTCCTGCCTGGGTTGCAGCGCGTCATTGGTAGATTGCTGCGTGGGTGCCATGGCGACACTAACAAATACATCCTTCTTCATCTGCTCGAATTTGGGCCAAGTTGGTTCTTTGTGGAAAACATCAAAAGCCATCACGAGCAGCAGTCTATTTACTCCAGGCTTTAAATGCCTTCAGCACTTCACATTCGAAGAATGATGAATCCGCGTCAGCAGGCGAACCCGGATGGGAGTTCGTTACTTCAATGGCTCCTCCAAGGTACAGGGGAATTCACACCGCACCCCCTCAAACACCAATTCACACCAGGGGCCGAATTACAGCAAGTACCCCCGGGGGGCAATGAGGGAACATTAGTATTACAGAAGGGGCTGTAGACTCTTGTGCAGCGCCTTCTGTAACACAGATCTCACCAGCGCTACAATCCCAAGGGGTGTGGCTCCATGCAAATGAGGAAACAATTTGCCTCTGTGCCCGCCCCACATTACACATGTGGAGGCAGAGGCAAAAGAGCTGTCATAGGGGCAGTAACTGTGTGCCACAAACAGATGGTGCACAGTCAGTACGCCCCGAAGGCGACCCTTCAAAAGTGGGGTAAGTGGGTCCTGTGAACCCTTCCAGATTCTGTTCCTGCAGGTGGGTCTAGCCACTCAGTGCACTAGCCTGCAGGGGGGTCTCTGCGCCCCTTAGTAAGGCAGGCTGCTGTGCCATTTGCAAAGGGAAAGATGAACTGGCTCCTGCAGGGGGCTCTCTGTGCCCTTTAGAAAGGCAGGCTGCTGTGCCATTTGCAAAGGGAAAGATGAACTGGGTCCTTCCAGTGCTTAATTTGAGCCGGTGGTTTACGGTGAGCACCGGTACTTAATCAACACCAGAGCTTTTCATAAGCACCAGTTAAGGACACATTAATTTATGAGGAGAATGAGGGATTTGCCCAGAATCACAGGATGTTGAGCTGACGCCGAGACTCGAACCTGGTTCCCCAGTTCTGAACTCTGCATCTCTGGCCATTACGCCACATCCTCTCCCAACTTTCATGGTTAGTTGTTGGCTCTGTTTTAGGCAGCACCAACAGGACAAATGGGCTGGTGCAAGGTGCCTCCTGATGAGAGCCCCGGCACTTTTTTTTTTTTTTAACAAATTAACCACTGGCTCCTTCAAACTGCCGCTCCACCTTTCACTAATGCGCAACCCCCAGGACAGGCATGGGTTTGCAGCTGCAATGTGGGCAGCACACTAACTGTAAAAGGGTGCACTGATCCAGTCTCCACCTGGCACGCCCAGTTAAATGTGCGCTGCGGCGCAGACCCCCCAGTGCTTCCTATACATAATATGGGCTCAGTGAGTCTTTCTAAGACTGCGTAGCCATCTGACCTGTATGCAGTCTGCTACACATCGCCAAAGCTGTTTCACAACACGGAGATGCCGTGCAAACAGGCGCACCGGCACCTGTCACTTATGTTGTATCAAAGCACGCAAACTGTCTGGAGCAATTAGAGTGAGATCTACATGTGTGCTTAGAGAGTCGTGGTTGTATGTCCTATGTTGGAAGAGCTTGCAGTGAGGTGTTGTGGTCACTGCTTGTATATGTGCTCATATCAATGCCCACGCTCGTCTAGAGCATGGGTACTCACATACATTTTCCCACAGGCCAAAATGTTTGAGCGAGGGCCGCATTGACTCAAGCAGGGTGGCATCATGGAGGGCTGGTAGAGTGGGAGGGTGGTGGCTGGATACGGGGTGGGGGGTTGTAGAGGAAGGGAAGCATGCACATCTAGTGGCTGAATTGCACATCATGAAACTAAAAAACCTGGGATCAGTCCTTGCTTCCCTACTGGATCAAATTGTGTGATCCTAGGCAATGATTTTATTTTACTTTCCTCCTTTTTCCTTTATTATCACATATAGGAGGGCCTCGAAATGCATTACTTTAGGATGAGCCCTTTACAAAACCTTCTTCTGTGTTTGATTTAATAAACTATAATATTGTTCATGTATTGTAGCAACCCCTGTCACCCACAGAGTTCACATAACTGACTTGCCTCTTAGTTCACTGTTGGCATTGTCGTCAGGGTGGGGGGAAGCATGAATGTTTCTAAATTCATGTTTGAAAACTGTCACTCAAATAAAAAATAATGCTAAATGCATTGACATAATCTGATGTACTAACATGAAATGGTTCTGCATGTTAATGAAATACACTTTTTGAATTCCGAAAAGACTTTGTCATATTTTTACACATTTGCTACAAGATGTCTTTAAAAATGAAGGTGTTCCTATAGTTAGGTGGTGCAGGGCACCCTAGTTACTTCCTGTCTTTAAATTCAATTAACCTTTAAATGAATGCTTGCACGTTTGTGTAACATCTTTTTGATAGTAGTGCTAAGTGGAGTAAACAGCAGCCTAGTGCTGCTGTTGACTAGGGGGGCAGTTGTAAAGGTCAGGAGGGCCGCATGCGGCCTCTGTACTTCGAGTATCACTGCTCTAGGTGCGTGACAAGGCCCAGAGCACGCCTCATGCTGCATGTGTCCTATGTACTGATAGATGAGCTTAGCATGATGGGTGTGCTACCCAGTTGGCTGGATTTTAAAAATATACAGTAACGGTCAAGCTAGGTAGGAGACGCCTCGTTCGATGGCAGTGATGAAGTTGTTAGATTTTGCTCGTTGATGCTCTTTAATGTCATGTATAAGTTAGCATTCAAGACGCCATTTTCTTTTATCAGGCGCCATTTTATGTACTGTACAAAACTAATCGTATTTGATTTCAAGAAATGCCCCTTGCTAACTTTCGTTTCTGTAACGAGGAACTGTTCGTGCCAGTGCATAGCTTTTCCTTGATAAAAAACCTCTCCCACCTGTCTGGCAGTTTGATCGCAGTCGAGGGTGGAACGGCCTTGAAAGTGTTCTGAGCTGTGCAAGATACGAGAGTAGAAACATTTTTTGTCTTTACGCTGTTCGCCCACATCTGTCGGGGAAATTCCACTGTGGGCGTGTTTTAGTTGACCATGCGATGCAAATAATATATCTTTATGCTTACAGTTCCTCAGTTCCCTCTGTAGTACTCTCTCGAGACTATGCAGACGGAGCCCCGCTCTGAGCGTATATAATAAATGATTATTGGTGTATATTCTCCACTGTTTCTCTGACTCTTCGTTTAGCATGGAAGGCTGAGAGGTGGTAATTGGTGACCCGGGTGGCCCTAGTCGGGTCACTTCCTTCAGTTGGCACCCGAACAGGGACTCCATCGGTGTATGACCCATCCATTTTCCACAGACGGAGGGGAGGACGAGGACATCATCAGGTCGGACTGACGGCTCAGGGATCCCTGCACTAAGAGATACGTTTCTCGCAGCTGCTGCCTCTGTCCCACCAGAGGGTGCCTCGCCCGGTGGTCATCCCGACGGAAGTCCTGAACGGGGAACCCGTGATCTGACTGTTTGGTCCGAAGAGTCGGCAGTGGAGAATCGGTCTATCGGTGCGCCTGACACCAGGTGAGTCTGTTTCAGTTTTTGTGGTACCACCGTAAATAGGCTTTGTTTCAGTACTAGGACTGTTTTGGTGAAAAGTGTTTGCAAACACTTTGCCAGGTAAAAATTAGGATTTTGTTTCTCTTTTCTTTGCAATGCCTGGTTTCAGTAAGATTCAGAATTTGTGCTGGTATTGTTGTTCTAAAGATGCACGGTTTGAAGAATCCCAGCCTGCACCTCCTGAAGGTATTGCTAATTTTGATATGTATATAAAACATGGCCTTGGTTCTATTATGTTTAGTACGTTACGGCACAAATATACGAGGGACAATGCAGAGTTACAGTGGCCTTTGACGGGCACCTTTGAAGAACAAAAGATAGGATTTCTTCAGGAACAGTTGTTTAAAAGACGCAGTAGACAGTCCATGTTTGACTCCCATCGTACTTGGCAGAAGGAGGCCAAGCAGAGGCGATTAAAAATGGAGAAAGATACCAGAAAACGAAATATGCAGACCCTTACACAAAAGGCTGTAGCTTACGATAAGGACAAGCAGGAGAAAGGAATAGAACGCGACGACAGAAGATTTTGGTTGCAAATTGATCAGTCCTATATGGCTCAGGAAGATGGTGATCATTTTATGGAGACATTTTTAGAAACACGACCCCCGCCACCGTATGCCCCAGAACGGATATATCCCGTTGTTCCCCATCAGCAACAACAACCCACACCAGGTGCATCAGTCTCTGAAGCTGCTACACCTACCGCCCCTGTTAACGTACCCCCTACTCCTTCCCTTCCATCACAACATATGACTGCAGCAATTCCCGTTACTCCCGTTACAGTCACTCATCCTTCATTAACACTAGTTACTGACACACCAGCACGCAGTTCGGAAGAAAGAGATTCAACTAGAGTCAGGGAACGGTTAGGTCCTTTAATGGGATCTGGTGTGAGGAAGGAAGAGAAAAAAGTAATAGCGGAACAGGCATATGAGGACATATGGCAATTAATGCGAGACTTCGACCCTTTTATACAGCAGCATGCCCTTAAACATATTTTCACTACACTAATTGACCTTTGGCGCACTCACATCGAAACAGAAGCACCCCAAATACTATTAGATATTAATGAAGGCGCTTATGTAATTAACATGGAGCCTGCCAAGTGTTCAGGCATATTTCCACTCTAGTTACGTATAGAGGTAGACTACATGATAAGAGTCCCACTCAAATAACTCAGTTCCCAATGCGAGAAGTTCACCCCATTTACCACCCGGAAATCCCTGCAGTGGTGGATCAACATGGAGTGATTATCAGACCGGCTGTAGCTGCCCGCTTTCAGGAACAATGGGTTTATACTCCATGGAAAAGAAGTGAAGTTCTGGCCCTGAAGGCTACATTGCCCGATCCCAGAAAAAATCCTACTGCTTATTATAAAAAATTTACAGAAGCTGCCTCTTCTAGGGTGATGACTCTTGCGGATATTGAAATGTTTTTTGGCCTACTAGTCCCAGTTCATATTTGGCGACAGGTACATACCCAAGACCATATTGCTGATTTGGGTGGAACGTGGGACGCGATTAGGGGTTGGGACAGAGATAGAAAGCCAGGAGGCAAACCAGGTGCTGAGTTGCTTGCCTTACCCGGTCACATAATAACACACATGCAAACACTCATTCCTCCCAAGAAAATTAGTTGGGACAGACTGACTGCCTGCCGGCAGAAGAAAGAAGAAAGTGTTTCTAATTTCTTCACCAAGTTTGAAGAGACCTTTTTGGATTATAGTGGGCAGGATATGTCTACAGAGGGGGGAGTCCGTTTATTTGTTGATAGGTTTGTCACTAATCTCCTTCCCAAAATAATGTCTAAACTTTAAGCATCTGAAAGCACCTGGTCCACGTCTTCCCCCTCTGTGATTTTAAATATGGCCCAATATTATGAGCATAGGGATAATGAAGAGAAAGACAAAACTGATAAAAGAAATAAGGATCTGAAGACAAAGGTATTATTGCAACAGGCATATTGAGGTAACACTAGAGGACGGGGACCCCAACTGCAACTTCCACTCACTATACTGCCACCCATGACACCTTTGGGACAGAATCAGTGTGCTTACTGCAAGGAAGAAGGTCACTGGCACAGTCAGTGCCCTGTACTTTTGCGCAATGTTTCATCCACTAGAGGAAGGGGTCCTAGAAACAGGGGCCGTGGGATCAATAGACAACAACACACTACTGCCTCTGTAGGCCGTCTCGACAATTATTTGGACGACGCCAGGGAAGGACAGTACTAAAACGACGATTATGACTTTGATGACATGACAGGGATGTCTTACAGCTAGGACAGCCAGGACAGGGTAAGGGACCAGTTCACATACCTGTAGATCAGCGTGGCTCTTATGTCAAAGTGGATCTGCAAGGATCTACTAAAGAATTCTTGGTTGATACAGGTGCAACAAAGAGCTCTATTTCCCGGCACCTGGTCCCTGGGGTGGCCCTGTCTGGCCATAATAATGTTTCGGTGGGTTTTTCGGGAGTACCGGTTGTTGGCCCCATCTCGCGCCCTCTTGCTCTTACTGTTGGCCCTTTTACTGTGGATTCCCCCTTCCTTTTAACATCGAATTGTGGTGAAAATCTAATGGGCTTGAATTTGCTAAAGAAGTTGCACACCACCATATATTGTTCGCCAGATGATGTTTATATTACCATGGGTCCTGACATGGGTCTAGACAATGCCTGTCTAAAGATGTTCCCCCTCCACCTGAATTTGATCCAGTACTGCCCACATTATGGGCCACTGGTGACACTGATGTAGGCTTATTGCACATACCCCCAGTTTCTATACGAGTGAAGGACAACGCCATACTACCACGCATTCCCCAGTATAAAATACCAAAGGCAGGAGAACAAGCTCTCCTTAATATTGTTCAGGACCTCATACATAAGGGAGTTGTCGAGGAGACCACCGGTAACATATGCAATAGTCCTATTCTTCCGGTCCTAAAAAGGGCGTCTCTATACTCTCCCAACAGTGCTGGTGATGTATGTCGTTTTGTGATTGATTTGTGCTAGGTCAATAAAATAGTGGTCCCGCAATTCCCAGTTGTTCCTGATATCACCACACTTATAACTATGATTCCATCTACCGCTAAGTTTTTCTCCGTCATTGATTTGAAAAATGCATTTTTTCGCATTCCCATACACCCAGACAGCAGGTATTTCTTCGGATTTTCGCTAGCTGGCAAAAGTTTCCGATTATGCAGAGCTCCTCAAGGCTATACTGAAAGTCCTAGCATTTATAGTCAAGCACTGAAAGGTCAGTTGGATTCACTCTCACTTTCTCCAGGCAATGCATTAGTACAGTATGTCGACGATTTGTTAATTGCTTCTGATACTGAACAAGGTTGCAAGGATAGTACGGTGAAGTTATTGTTACACCTGGCACACCATGGTCACAAAGTTTCACTTTAGAAGTTTCATTACTGTCGACAGGAGGTCACCCATTTAGGTCACCTTCTGTCGAAGGAGGGTAGAAGGTTAACGCCAGAACGCATCAGTACCATTAATAAAATGCCATGTCCACAACCTCAAAAGGACGTGCGTGCTTTTACAGGCATCACTTCCTACTGTCGACAGTGGATCCCTAACTATTCCTTACTGATCAAACCCCTGCTTGCATTAACAACAAAAGAAGTCCATGAGCCTTTACCTTGGACGCCAGATATTCAGCAACCTTTTGAAGAATTAAAAACTGCGCTTTGCTCTGCTTGTTATACATCCACGAGATGGCTGGTTGTGCTCTCTCTGGCTTGACCCAAAAATTCGGCAATAGACAGAGACCTTGCGCTTATTTCTCTGCTTTGCTCGATCCTGTCGCAAGGGCTCTCGCGATTTGTCTGCGAGCGGTCGTGGCCACCTCCATCAGACAATCGGCTGGACTTGTACTCAATACTGACCTCACAGTTATGGTGCCCCATGCTGTGTACACACTTTTAAATAAAACAAGGACACAGCACCTTACCAGTGCATGTCTTACTGGCTACGAATTGACATTGTTTGCCAAACATATTACGATCAAAAGATGTGCCACTCTGAATCCAGCCACGTTACTACCCCTCCCTTCCGAGAATGATGCAGTTGACAAACATGATTGTATTTTCAGAACAGAGGAAGAGACGAAAGGATGGGTAGACCTGACTGATGTTCCCTTATCTGATCCCCAAGGAGAACTATATGTCGATGGCTCTTGTTTTAAATTATCAGATGGCACCACTACTGCAGCTTATGCAATCACTACATTGCGCACAGTGGTAGAGACATCAAGAGTCCCCTATCAATCTGCCCAGGTAGCAGAACTTGTTGCCCTTATACAAGCTTGTGAATTGAGCGGAGGGGGTAGTTGTCAATATTTACACAGACAGCCAGTATGCATTTGGGGTTGTACACAACTTCAGGCGACTGTGGGCAGAGAGAGGCTTTCTTACCTCGCATGGTACTAAGATACAACATGGACACTTGATATCACGATTACTATCTGCACTAACACTTCCTAAGAAAATGGCTATTGTAAAGTGTAGTGCCCACAAGAAAGTGACAGATGATGTAGGTAGAGGGAATGCGTTCGCTGATCAGACAGCCAGAGAGACAGCTCCGAGTAAGATGAAGAGAATGTTTGTTGCAGGCCCAGCTAGATGGGGCCCCGAGAACACTATGTTTGAAAACACAGTTGAGAGTGTGAAAGAGATACAAAGTGAGGCCACGATAGAAGAATTAGCAGTGTGGCAAGAGAGTACAGCACATTTAGATGAAGAAGGATGTTAGATTGATTTGTCCGGAAAGCAGAAATGGATGTTACCTGATGCATATGCACTCCCTGTGGTTACTATGTCTCATGGCCCAGCTCATATCAGTGCAAAAGGTATTTGTAAACTATTGGCCCCAGTTTGGTGTAATGATAATATTTCCAAAACAGCTGCACACTTAGTGAAAAATTGTATGATTTGTTTGATGCACAATCCTGGGAAATGTTCCCCCACACCATCCGGTAACTTTGCACCACCTACATTCCCCTTTGAAGTCCTTCAAATGGATTTCATTGAGCTAGAACGTCTAGTGGTCATATGTGCATTCAGTAAATGGGTGGAGGCTTACGTTACTAAAGACAATACGGCTACCACAACAGCAAAGGTACTTATTAAAGAGTTTTTCCCGCGTTTCGGAATGCCCAGAGTTATTTGGAGTGATTTTGGAGTCATTTTAATGGGAACGTGCTTGAACTAATATGTGAAGGCTTGCATATTAAACAAAAATTCCATGCCGCCAATCACCCGCAGTCAGCAGGGTTGGTCGAGAAGTATACTGAAATTGAAATTGGCAAAAATTCAGGAGACGACAGGGTTGCAATGGCCGATGCTCTTCCTTTGGCCCTTTTGTCCACTAGGACTACAGCACTTTCTAGAACAGGCTTGTCACCTTATAAAATTGTCTTCGGCCGCCCAGCAAATGTCTGGGGGTCCCTAGGCCGAGAACGTTTTCCCATATTGAATATCCTGTATTTTTTTAATACCTTGGGCAATTGACAGAAAGTTTGCGTTCTATTCACCAACAGGTGCAGACTTCTTACCTCCTAAGTCAGATGGTCCTGGCCACAGTATCCAGCCTGGAGACTTCATTCTAATCCGAAACTTCCAGAGGAAGAAAAATTTGGAGCCTCGATGCAAAGGTCCTGAGCAAGTCCTTCTGGCTACACAGACGGCTGTAAAGGTTGCTGGTCGAAAGAATTTGGTCCACGCGACCCACTGTAAAAGAATACCTTTGCCGTTGCCTTATAACCAGTGGGTCAAGGAGGGAATAGGAGACGTTGAATATGAGCAGGTGCCCAGATTCGTGCCTTTCAGTGATGCAAAGTTGGTTTGGACACAAACAGACACAGAGAACTATGATGTTTTGAATGAGGCTGTCCCACCAGAAATACGAGCTATCCAGGAGCCTCTGTTCAGTGATCATACAGTGCCTGAAGCTGCCAGGTACAACTTTCGTCCTCGGCTGAGGACCACCGAGTCCAAGAAAAAGCAAGACTAGGGATGGACTCCACGAGGTAGGAAAGTGCTGAGTAGCAGTACCAACGAGGGAGTGGATAAACGAAAGAGTTGCATCTGTTTTGCTGTTGTTGTTTGAACATTTGTCAGGAAAGTATAATATGAACAGTATACCACCCTTATCAACATGGGATAGATTAGGAAAGAGCTTAGGACGGAGAAAGCTCCACCGCCGGTGCTCAAGGGCGCCAACTGATGGACGATAGGAGCCTGTACCAGTGAGGCTCTAACGGACACTGGAAACACTTATATTTCTTATCATTTTTTGCGCTTCTTCCTTTGTTCTATTATACATTCTTTTGGTAGGCAAATTAATGAGGAGGATCAACCAATCGCCCTTAGAGAACGCAGTGCGATTTGGTCTATACAAAGTAAGATTGAGTGTGTCATTGTTCTGGTAACAGTGGTAATAATAGTATGCGGGGTATCATGGTTCCTGCAAGATACACAAAGTGTACCCACACTCAACATAAATGAACACTTTCCCTTGAGACGCAATAGGAGGGCTGCCACGAATAACATGTTTGTGAAAACTCATAAGAGATTCTCTGGGAAGGGGACTGCCTGCTATCCTATCCGATCTGTCACTAGCCTTTGGACTGCATACCCATTGCCACTTGTTAACTACACATACACTCGGCCACCACAATTTGTGGAGGTAAAGGGAAGGTTCGGATTTGGCTACCCCGGACCATGTCTGTACCACCGAAAACCACAGGGTGAGGGTTACCCTGGCTGTGATAACAACACATATTGTGATAATTTTTATATGGAAGAAGAGAATATAACTGTCGTGGGTTGGCATTATAAAGAATTGACAGTACCCCGAGAGGCTGGTTATTACGCTGCCTGTTGCCCCATAGTGAACATTACAGATGCTTCTTTGTACATTAATTGTTCCGGGACAATACTGTATGAAAACACCCTTTCCCTAGTAAATAAATTAGATCCAAGCACTTCTGGAATGAATTCCAGATGTGCTGCAGTAAATTATGGGGGGCCGATATATGCCCACCCAGGGTTTTTCTTTCTGTCCAATGGGACTTATTCAAATGTCTACAATGGTACTGATGATGTGGCTCTCGGAATGGTACTTCCTTTAGGTGTTCCATGTAAAAACGTCCGACCTAAAAAAAGATGGGTAAAAAGGACACTAACAAAAGAATTTTGTGAAGGGGTAACAGAGTTGGAAGTGAATAGCTATAGCAATGGTATAACATTTGGATACATCCTGTCCACCGTATATACCTTGGGTGGCACTGCTATGGCCAGGGGTGAGAAAGCTAGAGAGTATTTCGGATGTAAATTGCAGATTCTATCCAACACTACAGTGGCAGCCTTGATAGACATTACTACTCAGTTGGAAAGCACGCTGGTGTATTCGGAACAGACTAGATATGCAGTGGATTTTATGTTGGCCAAGAGCGGTGGTGTGTGCGCAATAATTGGCGACCAGTGTGTTATAGGTATAGAGAATTTGGAAAAGAACATAACACAACACATTATGGATATCATTGATAATATCAACGGCATGGAAAGCGGAAATTGGAGTTGGTCTTTCTTAGGTAATTGGGTTTGGAGCCTAAAGGAAATAGTTTATCTCATAGCAGTATTAATATTCTGTTGTATTCTCATTCAATGTCTCCCGCTTTGTTGTTCCTATTGTGCCACTGCTTTGACAACCAAACAGAAAATATCTGCCTCTGTTACGAATGCCGCTATGATGTTACAGAAGGATATCGATGATCTTATGACTATAGATGAGGGGATATTTGAAGACACATCCCTCCATGCTGTCATACTATCGGACGTCAACTGTAAATAGTGCCCACAGCTCCACCTTGATCACATGTCTACTTATGATGCTGTATCAAATAATGATGATGTCACAGTTGCCCCTGAATATGTGCCAGTCTTACCTACTTTCTAAATAGAAAATATCGTTAGCTCATGCTAAAAGGAGGGTTTGTTAGATTATGCCCGCTGATGCTCTTTAATGTCATGTATAAGTTAGCATTCGCTACGCCATTTTCTTTTATCAGGCGCCATTTTATGTGCTGTTCGAAACTAATCCTGTTTGATTTCAAGAAATGCCCCTTGCTAACTTTCGTTTCTGTAACGAGGAACTGTTTGTGCCAGTGCATAGCTTTTCCTTGATAAAAAACCTCTCCCACCTGTCTGGCAGTTTGATTGCAGCCCAGGGTGGAACTGCCTTGAAAGTGTTCTGAGCTGTGCAAGATACGAGAGTAGAAACTTTTTTTTGTCTTTACGCTGTTCGCCCACATCTGTCGGGAAAATTCCACTGTGGGCGAGTTATTAGTTGGCCATGCAATGCATATAGTATATCTTTATGCTTACAGTTCCTCAGTTCCCTCTGTAGTACTCTCTCAAGACTGTGCAGACGGAGCCCCGCTCTGAGTATATATAATAAATGATTATTGGTGTATATTCTCCACTGTTTCTCTGACTCTTCATCTAGCGTGGAAGGCTGAGAGGTGGTCAGTGGGGACCCGGGTGGCCCTAGTCGGGTCACCTCCTTCAAAGTGTTTGCACTTTCTTTCTCATCAATATCCAGAATGCAGTGCAGCACTGTACACAGTCACAGGGAAAGGTGCATTCAACATGTGATTGGAGGGTAGCTGGTTTCTAAGAGTTAATATGGGCTGGCCTCTGCGCTTGAATAAAAAGGGATTCCACCAGATTCCAGATCTGGTAGCTGGTCTTGAGCTGTATACGTG
The DNA here is from genome assembly GCA_963921515.1 of Calotriton arnoldi. Lineage (NCBI taxonomy): Eukaryota > Metazoa > Chordata > Amphibia > Caudata > Salamandridae > Calotriton > Calotriton arnoldi. The sequence continues at coordinate 1,589,897 of CAWUFW010003566.1, read as the reverse complement.
ACCTGGGTCTGTCCAACAAATCGTGCTGTCTGTGTCGTGGCAGAGTGTGCCTGTGTACATTCACTGTGTACACCGCTTGTATGTAATTTCATAGAAAAACGATTTCATGGAAGACCATTACTGAGAAACCATTTAATCTAAACTGTTTAATGGAAATTTAAAAAAATGAATGGCATTTATCCCAATTCATTAAATAACTCTTGGGCTTTTGAATGATTCTTTCATGTGCAAATGCAATGGTTGCAGGCCTTACTTTCAGAAACTGCTTTGCCGGAGATATTTATTTTAGTGTTTTACTTCAGGGGGCATTATTTAATATTATATATATATTTTACATTGTCAAACAATTTCTTCAAATGCTTTTAATTCCCTAACCCCTCACAACCCATAAACACCAGCCATTGCTGCCCCTAAAACCCTTCACCACACCTAAAATACACTCATCCCTGAAGCCTAAAAGCCCTTTCTGCCACAAAATCCACCATCCCTGAACCATAAAAGCACTCCCTACTCCCAACTCCATCCATTCCTGAACCCTAAAAACCCATTTCTATGCCTATACCCCACAAATCCCATACCTCCTAAAACACCTCATCACACCTAAACTCCACCCATCCCTGAACCCTGAAAAACCCTCACCACCCTTAAAAACCAGCCATCCATGACCATGAGAACTACTCTTCACCGTAAACTACTCATGCCTGAACCTTAAAAAACCCTTTCTATAGCTAAACTTTACCCATCCCTGAATCCATAAAACCCCTCACTATCCTAAACTCCTCCCCTCCCTCAACCCTAAAAACTCTTCACCAGCCCAACCGCTACCCATATTTGAACCTTAAAAACCCTCACCAGCCCTAAATTCTGCCCATCCATGAATGCTAAAACCCCTCAACATCCTTACACTCCACCCCTCCCTGAAGCCTAAACACACCTTACTTACCTAAATACCACTCATCCGTAAACCTTAAAATCCCCTCACCACTCCTACACTTCACCATCTTGGAACCCCAAAAACCCCTTTCTATTCCCAAACTCCAATTATTCCTGACCCCTGAAAACCCCTCATCACCCTAAACATTACTTATTCCTGAACCCAAAAACTCCACGGTTGTCCGAAACTCCACCCAAGTTCAATGTCATTTTGGATTTTTCCTTTGTATTTTCTGAAAATTGTCTTTACTGAAAATTGGTTTTCCATGATTTGTTTTCCTCCAGTGTGGTTTCTCAGTTTTTGTTTTCCATTAACTCATTGTGCACCGCCTTAAAGAACGCTGCATCATGACGCACAACCTCTCCACTTTCTTTCACTCAACTGTGTCTTTGCCTCGGACCCTGCACAGCGCTTTGCTGCCTTTGGCTAGGCTTGAGCTATATAAATATCACATAAATACATACATATATACAGTGGAGATGCTAATGCCTTCCTTAATCCATCAATCACAGTTGTATCCTGGCTGGGAGCAGTTGCTTATGCACAGCTAACTCCTGACCCATCAGGTGAACTAAGACACAGTCACTTGTCATGTCACGAGTTTTGCAAGCTTTGAAGGCAGGTCTTTGCATGCTTGGTGAGAATATCACATACGCCCTTCTATTTGTAAATACACTCACAATATCCATTTTTACAGCATACAATACAAGCTGATTTTTTGCCACTTAAGGGTTTATACTATTCAACAAAAAGCTTTGCAGACCTTAAAATAACAAACAATTGAGCTAAAAGATGCAAGATGTCAAACTTCTGTCTTGCAGATTAGATATTGCTGTGGAATGTGGCCGCATCACTCACTCAGCACTTTTACTTGTAACCTGCAGGTAACACAGGGGCCACTGAGCTATCTTCCATAAAAGACTCTTCTGTGACCTCCCTGCCACATTCTATGCTGTTCAGCGGGTACATTAACCCACTGAGCTATCTTCCATAAAAGACTCTTCTGTGACCTCCCTGCCACATTCTATGCTGTTCAGCGGGTACACTAACCCACTGAGCTATCTTCCATAAAAGACTCTTCTGTGACCTCCCTGCCACATTCTATGCTGTTCAGCGGGTACATTAACCCACTGAGCTATCTTCCATAAAAGACTCTTCTGTGACCTCCCTGCCACATTCTATGCTGTTCAGCAGGTACATTAACCCACTGAGCTATCGTTCATAAAATATTCACCTGTGACCTCCCTGTCACATTCTTTGCTGTTCAGAGGGTACATTAACCCACTGGGCTATCTTCCATTAAAGACTCACCTGTGACCTCCCTGTCACATTCTTTGCTGTTCAGCGGGTACATTAACCCACTGAGCTATCTTCCATAAAAGATTCACCTGTGACCTCCCTGTCACATTCTTTGCTGTTCAGCAGGTACATTAACCCACTGAGCTATGTTCCATAAAAGATTCACCTGTGACCTCCCTGCCACATTCTATGCTGTTCAGCAGGTACATTAACCCACTGAGCTAGCTTCCATAAAAGATTCACCTGTGACCTCCCTGTCACATTCTTTGCTGTTCAGCAGGTACATTAAACCACTGAGCTATCTTCCATAAAAGATTCACCTGTGACCTCCCTGCCACATTCTATGCTGTTCAGCAGGTACATTAACCCACTGTGCTATTTTTTGATGCTTCAAACCTGTGACCAGACAAAGCACACACATCTTTGCAGCAAGTGCATTAACCACCAGACTTACCTTAGCACTAGTGCACTTTGAAAGGCGCTGGATATGCACAGATCTGTGCAGCAGGACCTCAACCCCAGTGTTTTCAATGGGTGAGTCTTGTAGGTTCCCAGCATCAGAGTGAGTCCCCACGGGGCTCTTTTCTCTGCATCCACCTCAGGGCATTAAAAGTCCAGAATCAGCAACAGAACCAAGGAATGAATACCTGCCAAGCTTGGAGGTGGCACACAGCTGACCAGGGGTGAGGAAGTACAGAGGAGCGCCTGTAGGGTTAAAACCAGGAAGCCCAAAAGGACCAGACCCAAAACACCAGGACAAAGAGGACTAGGACCTGCCTGGAGGACCAAGGGAACCAAGATGATTACGTTAAAGTGGACGAGAGCCAGATGACCCAGTGGACCAGAGCCAGGTGACCCAGTGGACCAGAGCCAGGTGACCCAGTGGACCAGAGCCAGGTGACCCAGTGGACCAGAGCCAGGTGACCCAGTGAACCAGAGCCAGGTGAACGAGTGAACCAGAGCCAGATGAACCAGTGGACCAGAGCCAGATGAACCAGTGGACCAGAGCCAGGTGACCCAGTGAACCAGAGCCAGGTGACCCAGTGGACCCGAGCCAGGTGAACCAGTGGACCAGAGCCAGGTGACCCAGTGGACCAGAGCCAGGTGAACAAGTGAACCAGAGCCAGATGAACCAGTGGACCAGAGCCAGGTGACCCAGTGAACTAGAGCCAGGTGACCCAGTGGACCAGAGCCAGGTGACCCAGTGAACCAGAGCCAGGTGACCCAGCGGACCAGAGCCAGGTGACCCAGTGGACCAGAGCCAGGTGACCCAGTGGAACAGAGCCAGGTGACCCAGTGGATGAGAGCCAGGTGACCCAGTGGACCAGAGCCAGGTGACCCAGTGGACCAGAGCCAGGTGACCCAGTGAACCAGAGCCAGGTGACCCAGTGGAGCAGAGCCAGGTGACCCAGTGGAGCAGAGCCAGGTGACCCAGTGGAGCAGAGCCAGGTGACCCAGTGGACCAGAGCCAGGTGACCCAGTGGACCAGAGCCAGGTGAACGAGTGAACCAGAGCCAGATGAACCAGTGGACCAGAGCCAGGTGACCCAGTGAACCAGAGCCAGGTGACCCAGTGGACCAGAGCCAGGTGACCCAGTGGACCAGAGCCAGGTGACCCAGTGGACCAGAGCCAGGTGACCCAGTGGACCAGAGCCAGGTGACCCAGTGGACCAGAGCCAGGTGACCCAGTGGACGAGAGCCAGGTGACACAGTGGACCAGAGCCAGGTGACCCAGTGGACCAGAGCCAGGTGAATGAGTGGACCAGAGCCAGGTGACCCAGTGGACCAGAGCCAGGTGACCCAGTGGACCAGAGCCAGGTGAACGAGTGGACCAGAGCCAGGTGACCCAGTGGACCAGAGCCAGGTGACCCAGTGGACCTGAGCCAGGTGAACCAGTGGACCAGAGCCAGGTGACCCAGTGGACGAGAGCCAGGTGACCCAGTGGACGAGAGCCAGGTGACCCAGTGGACCAGAGCCAAGTGACCCAGTGGACCAGAGCCAGGTGACCCAGTGGACCAGAGCCAGGTGACCCAGTGGACCAGAGCCAAGTGACCCAGTGGACCAGAGCCAGGTGGACGAGTACCAGGAGGAACAGGACCAGAAGAACCAGAATCAAGGGGAGCAGCTCCTGGAGGAACAGCACCAGGAGGTTTAGCACTAATAGTACCAGGAAAGGAACAATGAACAGTGCAGTTCCTAGGAGGGCCAGCAAGAGGCCCAGCATCAGAAGGCCTGTGAATCACTCCAGGACATGAAGGATGAATGCGGCCAGGACGCTCATGACCAGGATTAGGGTGGTCCTCTCATGCCAGGCCATTATGGACACTGCTTCCAGTCATGAACTTCTAATTTTACCAATTACCGATTTCAAGTATGTAATTCTGATGAGCCAAAGGGAAGCTAAGCAAGATTATAACACTCAAATTGCATTAGGTGATTGCACTAACGTTCAGGAGCCTAACCAATGTCTGTAATGACCAGGAAGGAGGTGGTCACCCTAACCAGGAGGACTAAGACCAGGGAAACTAGGAGGGCTAGAGCCAAGAGAACCAGCACCATGCCAGACCACAGCCAGAAGGACAAAACCAGGAGAACAAGGGCCAGGATAAGGAAGACAAGGCCGAGAAGGACCAGCAGGAAGAAGAGGAATTGGACCTGGACCGGGGCGGGCAGGGGGAGCAGGAGAATCCAGACCAGGGTAAAGGGGACAAGCACAGGGACAACCAGGAGGACCAATGGGACCAGGACTAGGGGTATCAGGACCAGGAAAGTAGGACCTGGAGGATGACCAAAGCCAAATAGACCAAAATAGAGAAGACTAGGAGGACCAGGGGCAAGTAGACCAGTAAGACTAGGACCTGGAGGATGAGGACCAGGACAAATAGACCAGTTATACCAGGTCCTGGAGAATGAGGACCAGGAGCAAGTAGACCAGTAGGACCAGGACCTGGAGGATGAGGACCAGGACAAATAGACCAGTTATACCAGGACCTAGAGAATGAGGACCAGGAGCAAGTAGACCAGTAAGACCAGGACCTGGAGGATGAGGACCAGGAGCAAGTAGACCAGTAAGACCAGGACCTGGAGGATGAGGACCAGGACAAATAGACCAGTTATACCAGGACCTAGAGAATGAGGACCAGGAGCAAGTAGACCAGTAAGACTAGGACCTGGAGGATGAGGACCAGGAGCAAGTAGACCAGTAAGACCAGGACCTGGAGGATGAGGACCAGCACAAAGCAGACCAGTAAGACCAGGACCTGGAGAGTGATGAGCAGGAGGACCAGGAGCAAGCAGACCAGTAAGACCAGGAGGGCCAGGACAAATAGACCAGTTAGACTGTGACCTGGAGGGTGAAGACCTGGAGAGTGATGAGCAGGAGGGCCAGGAGCAAGTAGACCAGTAAGACCAGGACCTGGAGAGTGACGAGCAGGAGGACCAGGAGCAAGTAGACCAGTAAGACCAGGACCTGGAGAGTGACGAGCAGGAGGGCCAGGAGCAAGTAGACCAGTAAGACCAGGAGGGCCAGGCCAAAACTAGACCAGTTAGACTGTGACCTGGAGGATGAAGACCAAGGGACCAGGAGCCAGCTGACCAGCAAGATCAGGACTTGGAGAGTGAGGACCAGGAGGACCAGGAGCCAGCTGACCCGTTCAGTACAAGGAGGAGTAGGAACAGGAGGAGGAGAACTAGGAGGAGGAGGACCAGACGTAAGAAGGGCCAGGAAACAGACCAGGATGATGATAAACTACATGAGCAGGGTCTGACTGGCCTAGAGGGCAATCTGTCAGTGCTCAGTGGGTTGGATTGGCAGATCAGTGTGTGGGTTGGTTTTTTGGCATTTGTGGGCCAGTTTTATGGCCGGGTGGGCCGGTTCTTACTGGTGGTTTCCCTGATATTATCACTTTTTGAGCTACCTGCTTCGCTAATGGGGGCCACTTTTATTTTGGTGTCCGGTGCTATTTTTTGTCTCAGTCCGACAGAAAACAGCAGTCAGAGGTTCGATTTTATGCATAGGGTCCTATATTCACAACCCTGGCAGGTTAAGAATTGCTGCTGGGTGATTTGCAGTAGTTTCCACCTTCATCTGAAGGGCAGTATGAGGTTTTTATTACACGAGCGAAGATTCGCATAGTTCCAAGAGCTTCTCATTTTTCCTTTACTGGTGCCAGGTGCTGACACTTCATGTGTTTGTATCACTAGTACTGTGCTGGTGAGTCACAAGCACTTTGTACACAAGTGTACATCTTGGGTAGCTTTTCTTTGCGAGTGACACAGCATTCACAAGGGAAAGAAATGACAAATTAAACTGCGTACAAAAACATTGCTAAAAGTACAGATTTTCTCTCAAAATCTGCTTTCAAACTTCATATTTCAATTTAGTTGTTGCAAAAAACATGCAAATCTTGTTAAAGAAAATCTTTGTGACTTTGTTGAACTGTACCTAATTTGTAAATTGTGTCCAGTTCTTCCTTTGTCTCTACTCTACCCTTCTGGAGGTTGGACCCACCTAGATATCCTGCTTTTGAACCAGTGTCGCACAGCCTAGGTTTGCCTGTGTTATCGATACATTCCTCGCTCAGTGGTCCTTTGTCAATCACTTTACACAGTTCAAAATTTGCAAACATTCGTGACAAGAATTTTCAATTCTATTAAGGACACGAAGGCAAGGATTATGCTTCTCTTTTCTTTGTCACTTTATTACAACAGCCAATCACAAACTTTTGTAAAACACTATATATCTCATGATACTCTACAATCACTTGACCAACCATAGAGCAGGTGCCCTATATAACAACTCCACCACATCATAGTATCCTGTTTCTTTGTAAAGATCTCGGAAGAAACAGTTAATGCAATTCGAAACCAGCCAACGCTAGATACATCCAAAACCAGGATCCTGCAACGACAGGGAGTCCCTTCTCAGGTACAGCCAACTTGAGACCCAACCTGGGTCTGCTCCATAACTCCGTCCTGCGGGAACCGATGAACATCCGGAAATCGATCTGAACATCTCCACTCCATGGAGAACTAGCTCTTCACCGAACCAGTGATTCAATAGCCCAGGAAGCTCCGCCACTCCGGCGATCATTTGCCATCAGAACCTGATAAAAAGCAAAAACAGAAGCCGTAAAACTGACCTCACCACATAGACCACAATGCCAGGACATTCAAAACAGGGAGGTAACAGTAGGAAACAGATTCATTACATAAACGAACTGTATAACATATATAGTATGGGTGGGATAATCGTCGCCTCCGTGTCCTTAATAGAATTGAAAATTCTTGTCACGAATGTTTGCAAATTTTGAATTCTATGTCAGGAACGGAGGCTCTGATTATGCTTGTATAAAGCTTAGCCACCACAACTGAAGCAACATCAACAATGGGTTTACAATAGAATGTTTTAAAAGTAGACTCTGCCGACCAGTCGGCTGATTTCAGAATGTCAGAGAGGCTAGAGCCTAAAGCAAATGATTTTGAAGCCATCGCACTGCGCGTTGAATGGCCCCAAAGATGGACACATCAATGCCTGCTTCGCCCATAAGCCAACGCACCCATCTCACCAGCGTAGCAGGGGTCACCGGGCGAAAGGGTTTCTGCGAGGTGATCAATAAATTGGCCCTTCATGTCATAACAAAACTCAGCAGTACTCACCTCATAGGCCTTCAAACATTGTGCCACGCACAGTTTGGGATTACCTGGAAAAGCAGGATAAGAAACTGAATCAGTTTTTTATTTGGTGCGTCTAGAAATGGAGATGGTAACCCCTTCAGGGGAAAAAGTGCGGTCCGCCAAATCCAAGGCACGGACGTCAGACACCCTTTTACATGAAACGAGGCAGAGCAGCATAGTAAGCTTGGCTGACAGCTGCTTCCATGACAGATACTTATTGTCCGGCCACAACTCTAAAAACCGTAGGACAATGGACACATCCCACAACACGAAGTACTTAGGACGAGGCGGACGGACCATACGGATGTCCCTCAAAAGCTTGCACACTATGGGATGCTCCTCTATCGGTTTACCATCAACTGGAACATGACCCGCCAAAATGGCAGACCTAAAGTTTTTAATCGTCCTGTATGCCATACCTGCAGAGGTGAGGGAAGACAGAAAATTAATCACCAAAGAGTAATCTGCTCCAACGGGATCAGCGTCCCCTTCACGGCAAAAGCTACACCAGAGTTTCCAAGCGGAGGAATACTGTTTGTGGGTGTTGACAGACCAGGCCTGACTGGTGAATTTGTTAGCTTCTTGCGAAAGCCCTGGGGCACTCCATCTGTCCGGTAAACCCTCCAAGCCACTAGGGAGAGGTGTTGTGACAAGATCAACGGATGCGGAAATTCCCCTGGACCCAGAACGAGATTCCAACGAAAGGAAATCAGGATCGGACAGGCACAAGTCAATTACAGGAGAACTGGGAACCAGGCTTGTGCTTGCTAAAAGGGCATCACCAACACCAGTTCCGCTCATTGACGGCGCACATACGCCAGCACCCTGGGAATCCAGTCCTGAAAAAAGGCATCCGTGGCCAGGACTTCTGGATCCGGGCACCACCTGAGGAAGGTTGGAATTTGACAATTGAGACGCGATGAAAAGAGGTCTATCATGCAAGGGCCCCAGAGATGATTCAACGGCATGGAAAACTCTGGGATGGAGCCTCCAGTCGCTGAAATCCCGAAGCTGTCGGGACTGCCAATCTGCCACTGTGTTGCTCTGTCCTGGGAGATATTATGCCACCACTGAGATTCGGTGTTGAAGGCAAAAGTGTCAAAAATCCTTGGCAATCTCTGCCAGAAAGCAAGATTTCATCCCACCGAGCTTCTTTACATAGCGAACTGCTGAGACATTGTCCATACGTAGCAAGATGCAGCAATCCGTCTTCATTGGCGAGAGATTGCGAATTGCAAAGGAACCCGCCAAGAGCTCCAAGCAATTGATGTGCAGGGAGAATTTGTCCTGAGACCAGCGGCTCCCTGTGGAAACTGGGCCGCACCTGGCTCCCCAACCCCAACGGCTGGCATCTGACTTGATCACAATTTCCGGAGTTGAGCCAAAGATCGCTCTGCCGTTCCAGGCTTCCATGTGATCCAACCACCACGACATTTCCGACCTCGCTTCCTCTGAGAGGAAAATCTGTTCGGCATAGCTGAGGCCTTTCCAGAGATGCCGAATTTTGAGTCTCTACAGCGCACAATAGTGAAGGGGGCCAGGAAAGATGGCCTGTATCGATCAGGCTAGCAAACCCACTACCCAGGCAATCGATCGCAAGGATACAGTCTGCCTGTTCAGAATCGATATCAACTTCTTCTTGATATTCTTGACCTTCTGAGGCGGGAAAATCAGTTGGCAGCTCAGAGAATCGATCTGAAACCCCAGAAACTCTATGCTTTGGGCCGGGATCAGAATCGATTTTTAATCCCAACTCCTGGAGCAGGGAGATCGACCATTCCAGGTGAGTGACAACTAGACGAGGGCATTTCGCTATGATAACGATGTCTTCCAGGTAAACATTTAGCCGGACGTCCTGAGCCCTCAATTACTCTACTACCGGTCGCAGGAGCTTTGTGAAGCACCACAGAGGGAAGGAAAGTCGGAAGGGAAGAACTTTGTATTTGCAGCAGACGTCTTGCCTCATGAATTGTAGAAAGCGTCGGTGGGGCGGGAAAATGGGGATGGAAAGATACGCGTCCTTCAAATCCAGTCGGACCATCCAATTTCCCTTTCGGAGAAGATCTTGCAGCGGATGGATGCCTTCCATCTTGAAGTGACGGTATGTCACCCAGCGATTGAATTCTTTGAGATTTAGTACAAGTTGAGAGCCGCCCCTTTTCTTCTCCACCAGGAAGACAAAACTGAGAAACCCAAGAGGATGAGGATCCATGATCACCAACACCCATTTTTCCAGGAGGGCGTGAACCTCGGAGGAGATAAAATCTTGCTCTTGACGGGAAAAAGACATTACGGGGGAGGGACAACTGTCTGGGGGAGCTGTAAAGTTCTAGTTTGTAGCCCTGCACTATCTCTAGAACCCAAGCATCCTGTGTGATTGCTTGCTAAGCCTGCAGAAAAAACTGAATCATGCCCCCCAAAACCACTTCTGAACACAGAATCAGTCTCACATGTGGTCCCTGAATCTTGAATGGCTCCTTGGGGTCCTCCATAACAAACCTTCCTGAAGCGGTTTCGGTTGGCACGGTGAGTGAAGTAGAAGGTGGGGTTGTTTGGGTCCCGATACCCCCCATGCTGTTGCTGATAGTAACCCCACTGAGGGCTCTGCTGATAACCACGGCCGAATTGATGCTCTTGAAATCATCCGGCCCTGCCAAAAACCGGTCTGAATACCTTGCGAAGGGATCCCTGCGTTTTTTCCAGGTTGCTGAAGGTAGCAACGAACCTAGAGAGCTCCGTCATGAATGGCTGGCCAAACAGCAACCCCTGCGCAATCGGGCCTGACTCTGAGGATGCCAGCTTGGTAAGTTTGGGGTCCAGCTTCAGTAGAATAGACCTTCATCTCTTGCTGGACATAGCACAATTCACATTGCCCAATTGGCAGACCGCAGGTTGTGCCCACCCTATGAGTTCTCCAGGGTCAATGGCCACGACTGATTCCTTCGCTTGGAACCCCAGCTCAAGGATTTTAGTCAGAGGCCCGATATATCCAAAAAATTGTCCTGGCAGGATCGCCAGGTCCTGTCAATCCTCTTTTTTGGGTCCTTCGTAAACTTTTTAAGATATCAAGCGCGGGCTGCAAGTGCCCTGCTTACAGGATAATAGCTAAAGATAGTAATTCGAAGTGCACTTAACTGGCTGCAAAGCAGCAAAGAGAGAGGATACTGTGACGTGGTGAAGGTGTTATATAGAGCACCTGCTCCATGTTTGGTCACATGATTGTAGAGTATCATGGGATATGTAGTGTTTTACAAAAGTTTATTGTGATTGGCTGCTGTAATAAAGTGGTAAAGAAAAGAGAAGCATCATCGGAGCCTCCGGTCCTGACACAGAATCAGTGAATGCGGCTGAGAACTTGTGTCTGTGGGCTGTCTGTGGGCGCCATCTTGGTTTGCTTTCTGGCTTTAACTTGTTTTTGCATCCACACACCTCAGTCTTTCAGATTTGTCCCACTATAACAGCCGCCATATTACACGTATTACAGAATGGGCTGCCTCGTGCGGTCTAGTCTATTTTTAAACATTTTTGGTCCTCGCTGTCTCAAGAGCTTGTGCTCTTGTTTTCCTGGTGACGTGGCCTCATGTAAACGAGGCATTTGCATTTGCCCTTGAATAATGTAATACTGCCACAGGTGTTACTGTTTCACAACTCAGCGTTTGTAATATTTCTGTAGCTGATAGGCGATCGCTGAGTTGACCTCGTGCTTAACCCCCTAAGCTATCTTACCTGCATTATGAAACAAGTAAATCGTGGTAGTTGGTATCATTAAATAAACACTGCTCTGTAGGACAGTAACAGGCAGCCTTGTGTGTAGTTTCAGCACAGGAGCCAATGAATGAAGGAGCACAGCTCTAGCATATCCTAAACTTCTGGGGCTCCACAGCCGTCTCCCGAAGTGAGCACGGCTAAGAAGGGCGTCCGTGTGAACTCTTCCAGACAGGGTGGTGGACCAGCCACTAAAAATGGAATATTTGATCCGCCTCCGTTCACATCGGTGGAGCTGAAAAATCCTCCACCAATGAGGTGTCTGCTGAATATAAGGGAGTTTTACCGCACGAGGGCAGGTGGTAACCTCGCCACTCTTTGACAGATTTTTTGTATTAAAACCCTCCTCTGCATCACACCTTTGGGTATCATTTCTCACATTTTGAGCTTTTAGGCATTCAGTGATGTGTCTGATGACTCGCGAGTGCCAACCGGTAAACACTCACTGGCCCCAAGGCCTGCTGCAACACTCAACATTGAGCCCCCCAAGTTATGGAAAGCTGTAGTGCTACGAGGCACGCCTCTGTGCCCCTCGTGGAATCTCTTAACATGTTTATTGGTGGCTCCTATCAGTTCCTTTTGAGCTCTATGATATTTTCGGATCAAAATCTTCTTCAGCTGCCATAAAAGTTAGGACTCTTACTATTATTGGAGTCAAAGTGGTTACTTTTCGACTCCTTGAAGGGACCACACTTGTTCCTACTTTACGTTAAGGTCCCACTCCCACAGATTGTAAACACACTTTATTCGCATTGAATTATATTAAAATACTAGAGCTTTTCTTAATTTTTTTCTTTAAGAATAGTGATGAGTGACTTCATAGGTTTTTGCTAGATCTAATGCCTCTTTTAGTTTGGGTGAGAGGGAGGAATGTCGCCAATCAGAGGTCCACCCGCTCTGCCAACTCCACGGATGCCCTGCTCTGTTCAGGGTTAGGAAACTGTGGGGCAGTGGCGTAACATTAGCTCCCGCAGCCCTCGTGTGTGGGGAGGAGGGCCCTGAGTTCTGGGGGGCCCTCCAGGACTGTGATTGGGCAGCGTGCCCCTGTCCTGAGAGCTCCTGACTGTGTCTGGAGCGAGGGGGGCAGGCTCCATGTACTTTGCAGGGGGTCCCCACCACTGCTGTGGGGTTACAGTCCACCGACAGTAAAACCTCACCCAGTGGTCCGCCTGCCACAGGACTGCTGGGTAATAGCTGGTGTTGTCCTGTTGTATTCCAGGATTTTAGACATGATGGGCACAAGGCCAGACTGGCCGTAGCGGGCATCAGGCGTTTGCCCGGGAGGCTGGAAGGGTGGGGGCCGGTTTTGGAGCAGTGGGGGCCGGTTTTGTTACTGTGGGCCGGTTTTGCAGGATGCTGCAATATCGTCCCACAGTAATAATAAAAACAGCAGAGCTGGGATCGGTTTTGTTAAGCAGCAGCGCTTCACGCTTGCCCCCCCCCCTCCCTCAGGTTGGGGGCCAGCCTATAAAATTGCCAGGGCTGCTTTGGGTTCCCAGTTGGCCCTGCATGGGCAGGAAATATGCAGAATGGCCCCCACAAGTAGAAGAACATGCTTGTTGGGCCTTTTATATTTTTTATCAAAGGAATAGAACTCCAGCTTTGAGAGTTTGTTTTCTTTGAACAAAAAAGCTTTCCGAGCGGGTGCTTTAAACATGGCTGCCTCCTGGCCAATATTCAGTGCTGTAAAGGGAAAGGACACAACATGGCCGTGGCTACTTTTATGGCACAGAAATCCCTGCCAGATAGGCCAGGATCTCTAAACAGGGTAGACAGCCCACTGCCAAGGTGTTGGAGGTCATGACCTCTGCCCTCCAGGCAGACCAGTGGACCATATATAAGGCCCTTAGTTTGGCAATATTGGGTGAGCCTGGTACATGGTGGGCATGGTCCAGGGTGGATGTAATACTGGATGGGGCAGGTAAGGAGTGGGAACGGTCCTCCATGATGTTGGGCAAGAGCGTCTCGCAGCATTGTGGGGCTGTCTACTTACCACATACGCGCTGGCCCCAATATGTCTGCTGGCAGATTTTGTAGCAGGATGTGCTCGCCACGCCCTGGTCTCTTGCTCCCTCTGTAGGCGGTCTTACCATGGCACCAAAACATTTGCCTATTTTTATGTGCCATCGAAAAGCAATATTTCCTGTGATCTTCTGCATACCGTCCAGCACCGTACACAACCTGGAAACAATCCCCCTTATTTTATTTATTTATTTAAATTTCTATAAAGTGAAAACTTTGCTGAAGACTGAAGGATCACGAAAAACTGATACAAGCATAAAATAAACATTTATAATCATCCTATAACACAAAATACAGAAAATATCAAAATGTATATAACATAAAATGATCCTCTGCTTCTCTGCTCAGAGTTGTGCCCTCCCCTTTATCATCCTTCTCCTAAAGATGGCTGGCCTAAAAGACCTCCTAAGGCATGATGCTCTTGCGTCTATAGCATAAAGAGGACCTTTCAGGTCTGGCTCCTTCAGTCCTACTAAGAGTAGAGAGCCTAAAATTGTAAAGCTTGGGCGCCCGTCATGTATCAGAGAAGTTTTAATATTGAAGTGGGCTTTCGGCCTATTGGATTGCTGACTGGCAATTCGATTTATTTCTATATAGTGGACACAATGTTGTTTTGCTTTAAGAATCACTTTACGTAGCTGCTCTTACAGGTTGACTCACAGTTCTGAGAAAAACCCCCTCACGATGCGGGTCTTCAGAGTGTACGCGACTACAGGGCACGTTCCTTGAATCCTATATGTCACAGAGGTATGATATCCCAGTTACTCCCTACAGCATCAATGTTGTTGATATTACCCATCTGTGGGAGACAGACCAAGGACCTCACCGTAGCAATGTCATCATTTAGATTATTGAACCTGCGCAGTACTGGAGAGACTTTCAGGAACGGCACAGAAGATATCTGCAGAAAGTCCCAGACAAGCCCAAAACATAGCAATAGGCAAAGAACAGCAGACCTCGACACAGAGCCGATGTCGAGAAGTCACGTGGAGTCCTCCTGAACATCAACTAAAACATTTCTGAAGGACTTGATCAAAGAGAAACCCAGTGACCTAGAAACTTGTTGCCATCACCGCAAACCCTTTTGACCGGTACGTGATGGGTACTCACAGGTCATCACAGAACACATCCTGGGAAGCAACTCAGCGGTGACACTGTGACTCAGAGCAACAAGATAACAAAACTACGACTAAGAAATCAACCAGAGAACATAGCGTAAAGGTGCTTATGCCTCAATCTCTAAAACCCCCCTGCCAGATTAAATCTGGTAGCTAGAGAGATCTTCGGGAATCAAGTAATGAAGAAAGGATATGTGCCCCAAGGAGCTCTGGGTATTTGAGTAGTTACCACCAGGAGGATTATAAACAAACGCAGAAGTGCCATTGGAAAGGATGTAAACAAACATATGGTTGACTGTTGGCATGGAGATCTGGCACCCGGCGCCCTACACAAGCAAAACAAGCATGCCTTGCACCCTTAAGCTTCTGTGAGGTGTCATCCTGCAGTGTTTAGAGTGGAATTGGTGACAGACAGATGTTTGCTTTACCCTTATCTTTTCAAATCTCACTTTGTTTGTGAAGGGACAGTGAAGACCCTTTTCAGAGAATAATAATAATAAACTAGTAACATGCTAAAGCAAGCAAAAACAAAAAAGAGAAATTAATTTGCAAAAGAAATACAGTGCGTTCATGTCATTAATGTCCCTTTCAACTGTGTCATGATTTAGTGAAAATCAGTGAACAACCAGCACAACTCCTTTGACATCTGGTGTCCCAAACATTCAACAGAACTGAAAGATATAGAGCAGCCTGCCACTACGTGGTACCCAGAAGGGTTTACAATTCACCAGCCAAGAAAGCCTCTCTCCCAGGTCAGGATGCAGGCAGAGTGTGCTGACTTTAATAGAATGCATTAGAGACTTCCTGTTAGAAAGCACTAACCTCCTGCTCCGTGTCCAATGGGAGGGATGTGTGTATCCGCTCTTCTCTGAACCCATTACCTTGCTCGAGTGTCTAAGTGGCCTCACTGCAGGTCCTGTCCCTTCAGAGCATCTCTGTGCTTCCAACTCTCTGAGCTGCTGAAACTCGGAGGCTTCCTGTAGCCGAAACACATTGGTATCTACCAAATGGATGTCAACGATATCTAGAGCTATCCTGCTCGTCTTGCAACATGCAGCTCTCTTCTGTCTGATAAGAACACTCTCTCTGATTACAACTAATTTCAAGATGATAGGTTCATAAACTGCAATATAACAAGCACAATCCATAGGGTAGCAACCTATCCCTTCCCCAGACTTTATCACTAACTTAATACAACATGTGTCAAAGAAAAAGAATTAAAGTCTGGGAAGCTATGAGGATTTTCTTCCAAAATGAGCAAATACAAGCTCATGATCCTGAAACAGCACTTTAGTATTTAAAGATCGAATCTACAAACACGACTGGATTCCTAAGAATGCTGTTTGTAACCAGTTCGTTCTTTTGTGGACTCCAGTGATGCTGATGATGGTTACAATGTTTCAAATGTCTTCCTAAACTCTGGTAACAAGAGTTTGGCTGCAGCGGCCATGTATCTCCATCGCTTAGGCGGGACGCTCTGGACCACAAGGAACTTATACTTGGCGACTTTAAAATGGCTGCTACTGTTTACAAATCTTGTGAGAGTGCCGTGGCTTCCTGGGACATGTAGTTTCCTTGACTGAACTCAGATGTCTAGTGTAGTGAGCTCAGGGAAGTCACAGAGCCACATTCCACGCAGCTCCGGCATATGCCTGCTTTGCACAGATCACAACACTCCCCACTTCTGGCAGGCACATAAGGCTATTGCAACATTAGGGCTATTCTGACTGGTGTTACCCCCACAAGGGTATCAGACATATCCTGAAAGATAGTCTTCGTGCTAGGGGGCAAGAGTGCCAGAATGGCACACTGCCTTTTCCCTGGGGCTCTGAAAAACATTGCACCAGTTGCATACCTATGACACTGTACTATTACTAAAGCCATACAGTTGGGTAAGCTGTGCCGCCTTAACAGTAGATTTTTTGCAGCACGCGACGTACTTAAACACACACTTCCCTGACACAGTCAACTGAACATCTTGGTCAGACCAGATCACAGCCTCATCCACGCAAACACTGCACTGCCATGTAGTTGGATCAATGTTGCCGTCAAACAGGACATCTCGCTCCGTGCATAATCCTACCTTACAGAACCATCAGAGATGCTGCGTAGGCCAGCACGCACACGCAAAACAGTTCTGAAGGTATCAACCGGCAAACAGTGCCATGCATCTACACGAAACCCTCCCAGACGTCCTAGCGACCACCATTGCTCTCTTTCCTAATCATGTGCACCCCCATCCCCTTTTTAGTTAGCACACGGGAAACCGCTGTTGATGCATAAAGGCCGCAATTTATTTCACATTACATAAACACATGGATCATAAACATCGCAATGTAATGGTCATTCGCATTCTCCATGGCTTTCTTGCTAATCATCACATCAGTCATTGTTTTCAAAGCAGCTCTGATTTGGTGGTCCATATTAATACTTGAAAGCACTTCCGGCGCAGCCCCTGAGCGTCCTCGGTGGTCCATAGTAATACTTGAAAGCACTTCCGGCCCAGCCCCTGAGCGGCCTCGGTGGTCCATAGTAATACTTGAAAGCACTTCCGGCGCAGCCCCTGAGCGTCCTCGGTGGTCCATAGTAATACTTGAAAGCACTTCCGGCACAGCCCCTGAGCGGCCTCGGTGGTCCATAGTAATACTTGAAAGCACTTCCGGCACAGCCCCTGAGCGGCCTCGGTGGTCCATAGTAATACTTGAAAGCACTTCCGGCACAGCCCCTGAGCGGCCTCGGTGGTCCATAATACTTGAAAGCACTTCCGGCACAGCGCCTGAGCGACGGCCCCTTTGCAGGTGTCTAACATTTGCGGTTTCTAGGCTCCCCTTGCTACCGAGATCTATGTGGGTGGGCGTCAGGCCTGGCCCGGGCTGCACGTGCTGTGTCTGCCTGAAGCTGACCCCTGTGGACCAATCACCTGCTCCCAGTGCTCCTGCCGTGAGGCAGCCCAAGCTCTTCTTCCTAGGCTGTTGTGCTTTCCCTGGCTGTCTTTGTGTGTTGTCCTCGCCTTGCTGCCGGCGGGTCCCCGACCATCGGCAGCTCCCCCTTGTGCAGCTCGTTAGGTAAAGCCTAGCTGCTCTAGCACCCCCACTAAACTGGGTAGGATCGTGTCCAAACCCACCCCGGCTATGTAGACTCCATCCACCATAGAGTATCCCTGTGGCTTGAGATTGATAAGCTTGTGTCTCCCGAATCCCCAACCGCTCACCCTGCATGCTTTGGCCATGGAGATGTTTAGCTTTCGCCTTGGTTTCTCCACTGCCCTATGATTGATCGCCCCCTCCATTCCTGGCGGGCTATGACCTCTGACCATATGAGGTCTGCTGGGTGAACCAGCCTTGCAACTGATGTGTGCCCAGCTATCATTGTCCCCAGCAAGTCTTTTCTCCCGAGGCATGCCAGGTCGGTTTCCCCCAAGATGCACTAGAATAGCATCAGGCTTTTCTTCCCGCCGTAGCGCGTCCTGGACGGCTGCTAGTAATTGAGTCCATCTCATGCCCGGTCGTCCAGGCAGGCCATCGCCGTGTTGCTCAACCAGATTCCCTTGTAGTCTCTGACGCCCATTGCTACGCCCTTGTGATACAAGAGGGGCCCAGGATCCACCCTCTGCACCGGCCTTCGGGGGATCCTGTTGCAGAAGAAACACAGCTCAGATACCCGTGGGCTGAATGTACCCCTTAAAGATGCCCGACGCCCAACGGCCAAGGCCATTTATGCGCTCCTCGCTTAGTCCCTTTGTTTCTCTTAGGTGGGAGCTCCACTCAGTGAAAGACTCAGGTGGAAAGACAAACGTCGGCTCTGCATTCACTACTCGCCCTGTGATACATTTTCCATAAACGTCTTAGATTGATGACATTTGATTGATTGATTATTGATAGAGAACTCTTGGCGAGATCTCCAGGCTCTCTGCTTGTACCTCTCTTGCCTGCTGTTCATGCCTCCTTCCTATCAGGAGCAGACATGAGTGGTGACAAGTACCTTCTACTATAAACCTAGCCTGGCAGAAGAAGTCTCTGATGACACTGGCCGTCTGAAGGCCCAGATGTCTCTTCCACAAGTCCCCGCGCTTGAGTGAGTGGATGTTAGAAGTGCTGCACTTGTCCAGTTGTGAAAAAGAATAACAAAACATTAACAATCCAAATCCTGTGGGGTTTCCCCTTCTTTGAACCCACCACAGGGAAGAGGGGCCTGAGGAAGGGAGATGGTCCAATGACGTCTAATTAGATGATTAATGCCAGGAGTGGACCGACCCATAGGGAAATTAGGAGATTTTACAAGCGGTCATGGTTCAGAGAGGCCCCCAGCTTTGGGGGATAGTCAGTCAGATGTCAGTCACATCTGATTACCCCACCCTGGATTACACACCATGTATTGAGTGTGAATCTCACATCTTGCTGCCTGGTCTCCCTCACTGGAGGTGAGTTTAACTTATTGCATCACAATGTCACACACAGAGTGTGAGCCTCACATCTGGAGCACAGTCTTACTGCTTGTGGGTCTCTCTTCCTGGAGCACATTCTCACTCCTCAATAAATCAGGATTTGTATAGCGTGCTAATCACCCATGAAGGCATCCAGGTGCTAGATCCAGGCTGCTCGAGGGCTCCAGTCGAAAAGCCAGGTCTTGCTTGTAGGGCTTTGGTCTTGGTAGACAGCCTTAATCTTTGCGCGAGTTCTTCACCTTACTTCACAGTGTCACTCAATTAGTGTGAGTCCAACACCGTGGAGTAGCCTTACTCTTTTAGTGTAAATCCCACGCCTTGGAGTACAGTCCCACTCACAGAGTGTGAGTTACATTTCTTGGAGCACAGTCCCACTCACAGCGTGTGAGTTACATTTCTTGGAGCACAGTCCCACTCACAGCGTGTGAGTTCCATTTCTTGGAGTACAGTACCACTCACAGCGTGTGAGTTACATTTCTTGGAGTACAGTACCACTCACAGCGTGTGAGTTCCATTTCTTGGAGCACTGTCCCACTCACAGCGGGTGAGTTACATTTCTTGGAGCACAGTCCCACTCACAGCGTGTGAGTTACATTTCATGGAGCACAGTCCCACTCACAGCATGTGAGTTACATTTCTTGGAGCGCAGTCCCACTCACAGCGTGTGAGTTACATTTCTTGGAGCACAGTACCACTCACAGCATGTGAGTTTCATTTCTTGGAGAGCAGCCACAGCCATTCTCAAAGTTCTTGTTGGATTTAAGATATCTATCCAGTAAATAACTTGTCCAAAATCCCTCAAAACTCCCTCCTGGGAACTCCAAGCCTTGAGATCTCTACTGAGGCCTTGAGTGGATGAATGGGAGATTTATACATCGCGCAGCTACTCTGAGGAGTGTCCCGGCCTTGCCTATGAGTCAGGCGATAATAAAGTTTCCGTGTTGGCCGGGAAGGAGTCAAGGAGGTAGAGAGCCAGAGCAGAATTTCAATAGACTTTTTTGGTTGGAGTGATCAATACAACAATGTGAGGTGTTTGCTGAGACATTGGCACAAGCATGCATTCTGCTCTTTCCAAGTGGAAGAACTCCTTGCTATAAATAAAGACTGGGGGAAGCACAAGCGGCGAAGATTGAAAAGAGATTGGAGTAAGATGGTGGGCGGGGTATAAAAAGAGTCTGCAGGGTAACAAATGGAGGATTCATTACAGGGTGTGAAAATTGAAATTTTGTACCATGGAAAGCGTTTCCCAGGGCATTAATCTGAATTTCACACTATTTGTAAACAATATCCGCAACAGGCTATATTTACCATACACCTATGGGCAAGTAGTGTGGGCGGCATAATTTGCACATCGCAAATAGCACATGCACAATTACCTTATAAGCAAATACAGTCCGAACTGGACTTTTGTTACAGGTGCAAAAAAGAAATTTGCACCCAAATAAAATTCCTCCCATATAAGAATTGCCCTATTTGGAGAAAAAAAGCATCTTTTTGTGCTAACTGCATCAAAATAAATTTGTAATATTCGAAATGCATAACAGGTAACATATAATATGGTCCTATATTGTAATCTCAGTGTTCTTGTGAGATTTAAAAGTCACTCGTCGTTTGGTCGCGTCATGTGTATTTGGCTCCTCCCACACTCAACAATGAGAATAAATATCACGTTGCACTCCGTGCATCTGCACAGAGCCAAACAATGGAAAGAAAATATCAGTCTGGACAACCCAGTGCAGTAAACAGGTCTGTAGATTATGTTCATAAGAAGTACCCTAAAGGGATCTGCAGAGCGGCTCAAAGCTGACATCTTACTGAAAACCATAAACAGTGCACCTGTCGGTCACTCTGCCTCGTCCATCACACTGCTACGCGCTGCGTCCCATAACTCGATAACCGCACTTCGGTGGAGGACATCACGCACAACATGGAAACACTTCCCACAGAGGATCAAAGCAAAGACAACATCCTTCCAACCAGGGCTGTACTGGCCGTAGCGGGCACCGGGCGTTTCCCCGGTGGGCCGCTAGGGTGGGGGCCGGTTTTGGGCCCCTGGGGGGCCGTTTTTGTTACCGGGGGTCGGCAATATCGGTCCCCGGTAACAAAATCGGCCAAAACCGGCCCTCGCAAACTGCTCGGCTGCACCCCCCCTCACCCTAGGGGGGGCCGACCGAGCAGTTTGCCAGGGCCGGTTTCGGTTGCCAGTCCGGCCCTGCTTCCAACCACGCACCCTAAGTGGCATGCTGCATTGTAGGCAAGTACTTCATATATATAGATATATATTTATTTCTCTGTCTCACCCGCCCTTTTCTCTGCATCTTTTATTTATTAACACTCTTTCAGCCCTGTGAACTGGTGTTAACTAGTGTCTCTAAAAAGCAAGAATCAGAGGTCATGTGAGGACATTCTTCTGTTCCAGTCTTTCAGAAGAAGTAACGTGTCTGACTATCTTAGCACGGAACAGAAACTGATGCCGAAGCAGCCTTCAAACATATATCCTCTCTATCCTCTCTCCCACCTCTGATTCGTCGATAGACTCATCTTCCTAGTAGGAAAGAGTAGTCATTTTTAGGTCTCGTCTGGGACAGCGCTCTAGCTTGCGAGAGGTATTGCATACACAAAAGGGGCTGACAGTCCACCCATTACTTACCATTGGCTGGCTTGATTGTCACTCCCAATTCCTTGCTTCTCATTGGTAAATGCATGGGTGCTTCACTTCCTTTTTGTGTGTTTTTCCCTTCGCAAGAACATGGACCAAGTACGGATTCATTAAATGCCCTTCCGCTGATCCTGCTTCGATTGAGGTACTTTTTTTGTTTGTTTCCCCTTCATTGTTGCTTCCGCCCGCCCTCCCCCACCTCGCAGCTGCTTGCCCCCTCTCTCTCATGCATATATATATATGTAGCAAAACAGCCAGTAATTTTTTTGTTTCTACTTCAGTGTTTCTACCTCCCCCACGTCATTGGTTGCCCATTTCCCTGCTTGACCCATCCCCCACTAACTCCCTTATCGCTGCTGCTCTTTTTTCCTGACTTTTCTACATTTTTTTTTGCTTTTGCAGTTCTCCACAGGTACACTTAACCCAAATGTATTGGAGCGCTTTCGGTGCTCACCAGTTACATTACACTTGGACCCGTTCATTTCTGTAGGCAAGTGGAGAGTCAGTGATTTGCCCAGAATCACAGGATGTTGAGCCAACGCCGAGACTCAAACCTGGTTCCCCAGATCCAAAGTTGGCAGTTCCGGCCATTATGCCACAACCTCTCCCCTAAGCACTGCTGCAGAAGGTCGCCGCTTTAGCTATGCTGAAGTAAATGCAAAACTTTATTCTTTTTTGCACTATAATCAACTCTAACATACACAGCATATATTTCTCTCTACAACCTCCCATGTCATCTTTGTGCTGATTGGCAACCAACCTTCAGGCTACACGCTTTGCTAAAAGTTACATTAAATGTAAGTGCCGCATGAATCTTTAAACTTTACTTTTAGCCATGCAGCACAGCCACGCTGCTGTATAACATGGCTAACAGATATCGGCAAAGCCAATAGCTCTCGTATAGGCGAGACTTATTGGCTTTGCCAATGCTTGTTTAGTGGTGGGAATGTGTACTGTTAAAAACGTTCAGGTACTGACTGACAGCTTTAGCTTACTTATAAAAACAGACGTTGAATGCTCAACAGCAGCTATTTTGCAGTTTAAAGACTGGTGAATTTTAGCACTGGGAAATAAAGTGATTTTCCTAGGAGCACACAACTCAGACAAATGGGGAAGCTGGGATTAGATCAAAGGCCTGAGTGTCTCCCATCCCATCATGGTAAATCACTGAGTACGTCACAGAGCAGTTGAGCACTGTGGATGTAAATTAATTGACTGACTGGAAACTATTTTACTCCGGGGAACAACCGCTGCCCCTACACTCACAACAGTTTGGGGGCTTTACTTCCAGATTTCTACCCACGATGCGGATCTACACCTGCCATTTTAGAGGAAATCTCTAAAATGTGTGAGAGTTCATTACGTTTCGCTGGCATCCTCGCACTAGCACTGCCTCTAGCTTTACTCCCACCTAATATTCCAGTATTCCAGTTTAGCATTATATGTAACTGAACCGATTTAAGAATGCAAATAATTTTTTTCTAAATTACAAAAGTAGTTTTGCAGCTGTAAATAAAGACATTTCCGCAAAATGTATCCAAGCTGTGGGCAAACCAGTTTGAGGATTTGGCGCAACAAATCCGCATGGGACTCAAGAGAAGGCTGACCCTGCTGAGCGTATTTCCATACTCAAGCGTGGGACCTCCCGAGCAATCTGACCCCATACGCGCGGATGCTTTTTTAAAAAAAATATACAAGAAACATAAAATAAATATAAATATAAAATATTTAAAAAATGAAAAATATATACTTAATAAATATAAAAATATAAAAACTATATTAAAAAGAACTCGCGGATGTGAGTGCTGGAGCGAGGAGTGGAATGACGAGGTAAAGAAAGACCCGGCTTTAGGTCCTTCCAGAAGAGGTTCACGCACATGTGTGTGGAGATCAGGACCACAGATCGATGGATTAGGACTTGCGCACAAGCTGTGGACTGCCGCTGGTCCTGGCCTTTTCTGTTTCGTTATCCTTCCTCAAGGCGGGGTTCATGCTGAAGTATCCTCACTACGTCCCTGGTCTCCTGAGGCAAGTTCAGCATCCCAGTACCTGTGGCCACCTCACCAGATGCTGTGTTTCTTTCTCACCGCCTCCCCCTTTTCTGCTCTTGGGCTGTCAGATGGGCATCAATGACTGTGACCGAGGCTGACTGACCCCAGGAGAGGGGTGAGGTGGATGCCTTCTGCTGCTCTGAGCCTGACACCTGGCCCTCCCGTTCGCATGGACACTGCCCAACCAGGATCCATCGTGGTGATGGAAGCACCAGTTGGCAGCTTCCCCATATAACAGCTCGTCTTGCAGCCGAGCATGGGGCTCCCCTTCAGTAGCTACTCAATGGAAAGGAGCCAGCCTGCTCTCACGTCTGCAGCAAACCTTGAATTCAGAAGCAAGGCCAAGGCGTCAACTCTGCCTTGTTAGTGCAGCTGAACGCCAAGATGGCTTCTGCCCAAGACCCAAGGCAAGGCCAAGGCATCAACTCTGCCTTGCTAGTACAGGGGAACTCCAAGATGGCTTCTGCCCAAGACGCAAGGCAGGGCCAAGGTATCACACCACCTTGCTAGTACAGGGGAACTCCAAGATGGCTTCTGCCCAAGACGCAAGGCAGGGCCAAGGTATCACACCACCTTGCTAGTACAGCTGAATGCCAAGATGGCTTCTGCCCAAGACGCAAGGCAGGGCCAAGGTATCACACCACCTTGCCAGTACAGCTGAACGCCAAGATGGCTTCTGCCCAAGACGCAAGGCAGGGCCAAGGTATCACACCACCTTGCCAGTACAGCTGAACGCCAAGATGGCTTCTGCCCAAGACGCAAGGCAGGGCCAAGGTATCACACCACCTTGCCAGTACAGCTGAACGCCAAGATGGCTTCTGCCCAAGACGCAAGGCAGGGCCAAGGTATCACACCACCTTGCCAGTACAGCTGAATGCCAAGATAGCTTCTGCCCAAGACCCAAGGCAAGGCCAAGACATCAACTCTGCCTTGCTAGTACAGCTGAACGCCAAGATGGCTTCTGCCCCAGACGCAAGGCAGGGCCAAGGTATCACACCACCTTGCTAGTACAGCTGAACGCCAAGATGGCTTCTGCCCAAGACGCAAGGCAGGGCCAAGGTATCACACCACCTTGCTAGTACAGCTGAACGCCAAGATGGCTTCTGCCCAAGACGCAAGGCAGGGCCAAGGTATCACACCACCTTGCTAGTACAGCTGAACGCCAAGATGGCTTCTGCCCAAGACGCAAGGCAGGGCCAAGGTATCACACCACCTTGCTAGTACAGCTGAACGCCAAGATGGCTTCTGCCCAAGACCCAAGGCAAGGCCAAGACATCAACTCTGCCTTGCTAGTACAGCTGAACGCCAAGATGGCTTCTGCCCAAGACGCAAGGCAGGGCCAAGGTATCACACCACCTTGCTAGTACAGCTGAACGCCAAGATGGCTTCTGCCCAAGACGCAAGGCAGGGCCAAGGTATCACACCACCTTGCTAGTACAGCTGAACGCCAAGATGGCTTCTGCCCAAGACGCAAGGCAGGGCCAAGGTATCACACCACCTTGCTAGTACAGGGGAACACCAAGATGGCTTCTGCCCAAGACACAAGGCAGGGCCAAGGTATCACACCACCTTGCTAGTACAGCTGAACGCCAATATGGCTTCTGCCCAAGACCCAAGGCAAGGCCAAGGCATCAACTCTGCTTTGCTAGTACAGGGGAACGCCAAGATGCCTTCTGCCCAAGACCCAAGGCAAGGCCAAGGCATCAACTCTGCTTTGCTAGTACAGGGGAAGGCCAAGATGGCTTCTGCCCAAGACCCAAGGCAAGGCCAAGGCATCAACTCTGCCTTGCTAGTACAGGGGAACGCCAAGATGGCTTCTGCCAAAGATGCAAGGCAGGGCCAAGGTATCACACCACCTTGCTAGTACAGCTGAACGCCAAGATGGCTTCTGCCCAAGACGCAGGGCAGGGCCAAGGTATCACACCACCTTGCTAGTACAGCTGAACGCCAATATGGCTTCTGCCCAAGACCCAAGGCAAGGCCAAGACATCAACTCTGCCTTGTTAGTGCAGCTGAATGCCAAGATGGCTTCTATCCAGGATCTCGTGCCTGGAAACGTCATCGCACGAACTCTGCTAGTACTGCTGAACGTCTGTCTGAGGCCCAGCACCAAGCCCGGACATCACACTAAACATC
The DNA here is from genome assembly GCA_963921515.1 of Calotriton arnoldi. Classification (NCBI taxonomy): domain Eukaryota; kingdom Metazoa; phylum Chordata; class Amphibia; order Caudata; family Salamandridae; genus Calotriton; species Calotriton arnoldi. Next base: position 1,563,794 of record CAWUFW010003566.1, on the reverse strand, counting down.
TAGTACTTCTGAATATCAAGATGGCTTCTACCCAAGATCTCATGCCAAGGAGTTCATCACCCTCAAACAGTTAGAACTGTTTAGCTTCAAGATGCCTTCTGCCCAAGACCCAGTGCCATCCCAGGGCATCACACAATATCGTTGGTGCTGTTTAACATCAAGACGCCTTCTGTCCAAGACCCGGTGCCATGCCAGGGCATCACACTATATTGCTGGTGCTGTTGGATGTCTAAGAAGCCTTGTACCCAAGACCCGGTGCCATGCCAGGGCATCACACTATATTGCTGGTGCTGTTGGATGTCTAAGAAGCCTTGTACCCAAGACCCGGTGCCATGCCAGGGCATCACACTATATTGCTGGTGCTGTTGGATGTCTAAGAAGCCTTGTACCCAAGACCCGGTGCCATGCCAGGGCATCACACTATATTGCTGGTGCTGTTGGATGTCTAAGAAGCCTTGTACCCAAGACCCGGTTGAAGCCTTGTACCCAAGACCCGGTGCCATGCCAGGGCATCACACTATATTGCTGGTGCTGTTGGAAGTCTAAGAAGCCTTGTACCCAAAACCCAGTTCCATGCCAGAGTGGCACACTATATTGCTGGGGCTGTTGGACGTCTAGGATGCCTTCTGCCCAAGAGCCAGTGCCATGCCAGGGTGGCACACTATACTGCTGATGCTGTTAGATGCCTAAGATGGGTTCTGCCCAAGACCCAGTGCCATGCCAAGGTGGCACACTACACTGCAAATGCTGTTAGATGCCTAAGATGGGTTCTGCCCAAGACCCAGTGCCTTGCCAGGGTGTCACACTATATTACTGGTGCTGTTGCACATCAAGATGCCTTCTGCCCAAGATCCAATGCCACGCCAGGGTCTCACACTATATCGATGGTGCTGTTGAACATCAAGATGCTGTCTGCCCAAGACCCAGTGCCAGCCCAGGGCGTCACACTATATCGCTGGTGCTGTTGAACACCCAGATGCCTTCTACCCAAGCCTCGACTGCTTCTGTTGCTTCTCTTTGCTTCAGAGTCTCTCTGTACCAGCGCCATTAGACTCTTTCCCGCTCTCAGCAGGGTGGCTCACACCACACTATGTGAGACAATGTTTCCGTAGCGATTCACAGTTGCAGTGTAAAAACAGCATGGAATCTGCCTTGTCAAGATGCTGCTGTTTCATTTCTTGAAAAGTAGTGAGCCCACTCTATTTGTTTGCAAAACCATAGTGCTTTCAGGGGGCAGTGTTACCCAGAGGTGGCTGCTGGTTCTTTCAGGGGGCTGTGTTACCCAGAGGTGGCTGCTGGTTCTTTCAGGGGGCAGTGTTACTCAGAGGTGGCTGCTGGTTCTTTCAGGGGGCAGTTTTACCCAGAGGTGGCTGCTGGTTCTTTCAGGGGGCTGTGCTAGCCAGAGGTGGCTGCTGGTTCTTTCAGGGGGCTGTGTTACCCAGAGGTGGCTGCTGGTTCTTTCAGAAGGCTGTGTTCCCCAGAGGTGGCTGCTGGTTCTTTCAGGGGGCTGTGTTACCCAGAGGTGGCTGCTGGTTCTTTCAGGGGGCTGTGTTACCCAGAGGCGGCTGCTGGTTCTTTCAGGGGGCAGTGTTACCCAGAGGCGGCTGCTGGTTCTTTCAGGGGGCAGTGTTACCCAGAGGTGGCTGCTGGTTCTTTTAGGAGGCAGTCTTACCCAGAGGTGGCTGCTAGTTTATGGGGTACACTGCAGCACTCTAGGCAAAGGTGCTTATTGCAACAAAAGGTGCTGTTATTTAGTTATTCCCAGGGCACAAGTCCTAAAAAAAGAAGTGGGGGGACGCACCAAGTTAGGTGGTGTCACCGGAAGTGACGTCACGAAATTTGCCGGTCTCCGTCTGAAATGCGTGAATACATACAAGATACAAGTTAGAGGTATAATACTGCAATAAGTGGCAGTCACTCAAAACACAAGAACGCACTATACACAGGACCCATTCCTCGGATTACACGGTTATTACAGACTCGGGCCGTAGGCACTACGGGCATCTGTCGGGGTCCCTGGAAGTGACATGCTCGGCAGTGTTGACAGCGCAGCTCCTTGAATCCTTGGCGCCTCGGCTGTGCTCTGAGAAAGGCTGGCAAGGGGAGGGCGCGAGGTGGAAGGGGAGATTAGTCTGAGCCTCGGGTGCATTTGAAAGGCTATCATTCGCGCGCAGGTGCAGACTCGGGTACCGGCTCCATCTTTTGGGCAGGGGGGACGGCGTCCACCCGGTACAAACCCGGTAAAATAAGTGGGGGGACGCCGTCCACCCGCGTGGTACCCCGACTCGAGCCCTGGTTATTCCTTAATAAGCTTGGTTTACTCTACACAGGGCCACTGAAATTAAATGATTCTACAGCGGTGGCTTTTTCCACATAAATATAGATTTGTTGCATTTGTCACATATCCGTCATCTGCTGCATAATTGGCAGATTTCAACAAAAAATGTTTCTAGTTCAAATGGATCAAAAGTTACTTACCGAAAAGTACGTTGCAACAGTTTCTTCATAAGAAAGAGTACCTTTTTCTTTTTTCTGATGAACCTAAACATTATTGTCGTTGTTTAGGTGTGCATGTGGCACACGCGATGTAGCAGAGGAGTGTTGTGCACTGATTCGGGTATACCTCTCCTGTGCACTCTTGAAAATATCCGTCGGGTGTAGGTGCCATTATAGACGCCTGCGTATTTTTAGCGGCGGCCGCAATAAACAAAGGGGGATGGGGCGGGTGGGGTAGTGCGGGAGGCGTCGCACGGGGGCTTGGTTAGAAATACAATATTAAAAAAAAAAAGTATCCTTTTGCCACGCCGCCTCTCCTCTTCCTGCCTGGTCCCAGCAGCCCCTGGGATAGACTCCCTCTCCAATCCCCACACAGATTGGTCTGAGGGGGCAAGAAAGACACCCTGCTCAGACCAGGTAGTCTGTGGGGTTTCTCCAGCCCGGCTGCTCAATGCAGCTGGGCTGGAGAAAACCTAAGGGCGCATGTGTGTTTTGTCGGCCTGAGACGGCCGGCCAAACACACGTGAGCACTTAGGGAGGGTAGTGCACATAGCACTCCTTTCCCCTCTCCCATGCCTCAGCCCCACCCCTCCCAACACCGCTGGCTCAGAGCCAGCAAATGCAAAATAAAACGATGCAAGAACATCGTTTTATTTTACATTTGCTGGTTCTGAGCCAGGCAGTGGGGCGACGCTCCTACGCTATTGTGGAGGAGCTGCCACTGGTCACAACCCATCTTAGCAGGTCGGTGGACACACGTATTCCTTTACCTCTAGGACTGGCTGTTGAAAGTGAAGTTGCCAAAGTCAGTCACAGACCACCTGTGGACGACCATCTCACTGTAGTCCTTCCTGGGGTTTTCGATCAATGAACTGAAATTCCATCTGCAACCAGTGCAGTGGATTCTGTACGCAGGGGTCATCTTGGCCAGAATGGCTTCCAAGACCTTTCCAGCCCCGCAGTGAGTCCAAACATGATGATGATGTTTCAGGTTCACTCCTGTGTTCTGGGGTGGATAGTTCTGAGGCCTCTTGGCCTCGTACAGGCTCCTGGTCTCCTGTACTTGTTGGCACATGAGGGCTCTGCATTGGAACCTGCAGTTGGCTCAGCACTGTAGTTGGACCGAGTGTCCCCCAGAAAGAGTGTTGTCGAAGTTAAATAGTTTGTTAATTGGGGTCCTTATCCTCCTGGACTTTTGTTTGATGTTGACCAGCCCCTCCCCCTCCAGCATTTAGCTGTGCTTGAGGTATCTGGCCTCACACTCACTTGGAGTCAGTCTTTGTCTCTCATACATTTGGTAACTTTAGTTCTGAGTCCTCCCGTCAGCCGGAGCTATGGCATGCTCCCAAGTGGCCCTTTCTATGCCCTCTGCTGCGCTTAAACCGCTGCCTCCAACCGCTTGCTGCCTTTCTCCATTCAGTCTTAAGGTTTTGTGCAGACCAGGGTTCCCCATGAACATCTCCTGCTGCTGCTGATGTGTCCCTGTGGGCAAACCTGTCTGCTGGTTGTTGGGTCTCCCAATGTCAGAGGCTGTGGGGCACGGAGTGTGACCACCGTGCATCTTCGGTTTGCGTCTTCCTGTTAGATCAGCTTGACAATTTCATCCTGTCCTGAGTTACCCTGCAGCTAGGCGTCCAAGGCCTACCCCGGCGACCCTGCCTTTCTGACCCAATACCTGACTCCTGAGGGCTTGGTGATTCTGGCTTTCACAAGCAAGGTCAGTCCTAATGAGTTCCCCGGGGCCACATCTGATAGAAAATCAAAGCACGTTGACATGTTTGGAAAGGTTTCTCATCTGCCAGTTTGGCATGATGGTCCCTGATCGATGTCATTCTGCTAGGGGTTATACACATGTTCTCAAGGTTATGGTCAGTGAGGTTTTACGTGCCATTTCTGAGGACTTCAGAATTTCATTCAATCTATGAAAGACTGGACACAGCTAAGCACATATTGTGAGCAGGTCTGGATACGACAGACTGCGTGTGTCACACCATTGGCCCCAGTGTGGTGATTCGACGAGATGCATGGATGCACGTCACAGGATTTCTTTGAATAAGCCATTATCCCTTACAAATATGCCGTTTGGGTCAAAGCATTTTGGAGAAAACCAGATTCTGTATTGGTGCCCCTTAGCCATGCTACGGCCTGTTCTTTGGGCTTCCTATTTCCAGCCCACCAATTTCCACAATGGTAGCAAAAGTTCAGCACATACTTTGGGGTCCTGCCTGCCGCCAATGACAGCCCTAGAAGCTTGTTTAGCAGCCCGGACAGCACTCTCGTGGCCCCAGAGGACGTGGTTGTAGAGACTGTGGCCACCAGTAAGGGCTGCAATCCGCTTCCTCCTTGTCGCCCGCCAGCAAAGTGCTCTAATTCCCCCTCCCATGGTTAAACTAAGCCGGTAGGGAGAGAAGAGGGTTTTCTCTGCCCGGCTGGCAAGCAATTACCTCAGACCTGTGTTGCTGCATGTTAATCAACTTGGTGATGCCCTGACTTCTGTGTACACGCACCTTCTGCTCTTACTGTTTTTGTTCAGACTTTAGCAGGCCATGCCTCCATCCTTGCTGAGGAACTTCAGACGCTGTTGGCCGAAGGGGCCACAGAAAGAGTTCCAGAAGCAGAAGAGGGCCTGGGGGTTACTCTTGGTATTTTGGTTACTCCAGTTACTTTTAGGTGCCTAAAAAGGACAAGAAGGTGGGTTCAAGCCGTTATTAGACTTTAGGTTGCGAGCTGAAGATGATGGCTCATGTTCAAGCTCTCTCAATCCTGGATCTAGGGTAGTGGATGGTGTGCTGGGACTTGTAAGACATGTACTTTCATGTGCCTGTCCTGCAGTGTCTCATGCTCTTCCTTCAGTGCATGGTGGGGATGGAATACTTTCAGTTTACTGTGCTACCCTTTGGCCTCATGTCGGCCACCTGGGTGTTTACAAAGGTGATGGGTATGGTGACAACCAGCGGCGGCCGCCATAAATAAAGGGTGGTGGGGCGGGAGGCGTGGGTGGTGTGGGGTGGGTTAGGTTAGAAATAAAAATACAATATAAAAAAAAATGTAATTTTTGGCTGCCGGCCGCCTCCAGCATTGCGTCTTGTCGCACCGCCTTTCCTCTTCTTCCTGGGTCCCAGCAGCCCCTGGGACAGACTCCCTGTCCAATACCCACGCTGCAGAGCAGTGCAGGGATTGGTCTGAGTGGGCAGGAAAGACGCACTGCTCAGACCAGGGAGTCTGTGGGGTTTCTCCAGCCCGGCTGCTCAATGCAGCTGGGCTGGAGAAAACCTAAGTGCGCATGTGTGTTTTGTCGGCCTGAGACGGCCGGCCAAACACACATGAGCACTTAGGGAGTGGAGTGCACGTAGCACTCCTCCTCCCCCCTCCCATGCCTCAGCCCCGCCCCTCCCAACGGCGCTGACTAAGAGCCGGCAAATGCAAAATAAAATGATGCAAGAACATTGTTTTATTTTACATTTGCTGGCTCTGAGCCATGCAGTGGGGCGACGCTCCTCCGCCATTGCGTAGGAGCCACCACTGCGTTTTTTGTGCAACGAAGAGCACACTATGGGCCCGATTCACAAAGGCAAGCTAAGACAAAAGTCTAACTTTACGACTTTTGGTATTCACAGAGGTCATTTATGAGTTGTATCTTTACGTCTGCAGTCGGGCCGGAATCTCCGGCTTGGGCCGTACTCTTCGGCTCGGGCTGGATGAAGTGTAATCAATGGGCAGGGATGCAATTTTTACGAAAAGGAACATTAGGAACGTGTGATAAATGGTAAAGGAGGTCATAAAAATCAGTTTGGGCAGGGAAAAGGGTTTGGCTGGACACTACATCATATCCCAGAAAAGTGTGCTGCTTTTCATCAAGGTGCGTGCAGTCCATAATTTGCACTCCCTTCATGACACTGAGGGGAGGGTCTCGCCTCCATGCCAGCAAGAGGATTTACCCTGACACCTGTGTGTGGAGGTGAGCAAGGGACACGAGAGGTGGGGAAACTTTCTCCTCTCGACTTTTCCGGACACTGGGCAATAATTAGACATTACTTTGGCAGCATACAAGAGGCTGTACTTGATGAATTACGAGCTGCTGTGCCTGGCTGTATGGAAACTGAACGTGACTTTTCAAAACTTGAATGCATTTTCTGAACATGTGCACTGAAAAAGAATCAACTTTGAAATACAGAACTGCAGTGATTAGATGCAATTATGTCTTTATTTTGAAATACACTGCAGTGGACAATGAATGTTTCTACATTTATCAGTGCATTCTGGTATATGCATGTTTTGCATCCTTGGAAATCACGTGATAGCCTGGTTTTTAAAGGAGCACATAGTCACCTTACAGGCAAGCTGCCTCACCTGTGATCAAGGCTCATTGTGGAGCCGAAACGTGTAAGGGAACAATATGAGGGTATGCTGCCCTTTACATTTGGAAAATAAATGCACTGTTGTTCTAGGAACTGGGCTTCGTCATTTTTGTTGGTGTGGCAAGTGACAGACTGCTCCGGGCCTGTTTTATATTCGAAGCCGCCCTGCAGGGTTGGAGGCTCCCTATTTCGGAGGTGATTTGTGGATATACATATATATATATATATATATAAAACTACATTTTCTAAATATATTACCTTGACATATACGCCTTCAGTATGTTGTATGGCAATATGGATATTAATATTATCATTTGACATACAGATTTTGACTTATATTAGTTGGAATTTAGCACTTGCCATTCCGCAGCTTAAAACGTCTGCATTTACGGATTATTATTTATGAAATGTAAAACTTGAAAGATTAGGTTATTCTGTAAAAAGATATGCTGCATGTAATGGTGACTTTGCTGTTTTATATGTCTATGAGCTTAATTTGCATATGTTTTCTAAGTGTGGTAGGGCTCACCACCTTGAGAACGGCCCTGCTGAGCCGAAACGCTTTGGTGCATCCATGATGCAGCTCACAAGAAAATAAAACTTGAATTAAGGCTGCCCTGCAGTGCCCGTCTTTTCTTTGGGTTCCCGAAGTGCTTCTGACATGTATATATATATATATATATATCTGAAGCAGAACACTCTGGCCAGTTCCCAAGTTTAGGGGGAGAGCAGGTTTTTTTTCACTAAAAAAACAAAGGTTACAGGGACGTTATAGTTAGGAAATGAAATTTAAAAAACCTTAGAAATTCACTAAAAAAACAAAGGTTACACGGACGTTATAGTTAGGTTCTGAATTTACACACACAAAACCATGGAAATTCAACAGCTATAGTTAGATTTATCTCAAGAAACTATAACACATGCCCTTCGGTAACTATAACATGCGCCCTCGCAATGCACAGTTAATTACCCCACATATTACATCACTCATGACATCTTCTATGACATAATTAATATCACTGCAACATTTGCAGTAAAATGATTGATGAAAAAACTGTGTATGATGGGGGCGAGAGTTATAGTTACCCCAGGGCACAAGTTATATTTTTTTGAGATAACTATAACTGCTGAATTTCTATGGTTTTGTGTGTGCAAAATCTGAACCTAACGATAATGTCCCTGTAACCTTTGTATTTTTCAGTGAAGAAAAGTATATATATATTTAATAACTCCCTCGCCCATGCTTTGTTCCAAGGGCAGTTTGTAAGCTTGTGACCCCTATCTTGGATGAGGGGCTCTGTAGACACTGATTCCCCCCTCATTAACTCCTGATTGACACCAGGCAGCACAGCAGGAGACATTTACCAAGTAAACTTTGCCTCGTGTGCAGGGCTTTAAGTGGGCCGGGTCTCACCGGTGCTGAGCACCAGCAGTTTTTTAACGGGGGCCTCGAAATGGGTCTCTATCGGGCTCCGGTTTGTGCCCTGGCCCGGACTGCAGTGACAGCAGGCACATGGATGTGCACTGCTCACACTGCTCACTTCTCACTAGTGGAGAAGTCACGGCATGACGTCATGCCAGGTGAGCGTTGTAGGGGAAGGGAAATCCTTTAAAGAGAGTCATTTTCTCTCTGGATTTCCCTTCTCTTTTTGAAACTCAGGAGCAGTAACATTGTCGTGGTGTCACCAGGGCTTTAAGTGGAAGCTTTTTCAATATTATATACAAGCCATAATTGCTGCTTTTTTATCTTATGCAACTAACAACCACTGACAAAGCCAATAGTCCTGACTTGTTGTAGGTATGATGTTACTAGTTGTATCATATATCTGGATGCAATGACAGAAACAGCAAAATACAAGTCGGGTGGCACAGATTTTAAGCCACGCCCCAAATTACATGGGCCACGCCCCTGTGAGAGCCCCCCAGTTTTTTCATCCCACTTAAAGCCCTGCTCGTGTGTCATAAGAGGGTCGGTGTAAACGTGAGCCTGCACGGCACTGCGAAACTGTGCTTGCTCACCCGACCCTCTCTCAAAGACCGGGGCATGTATTTATTTCCCTGAAATGTGTCGGGATGCCGGGACAGTCCTTGAAATACTGGGACGGTCTGGGCAAATCCGGGACGTATGGTCCCCCTAACCTATGTGCGAGACTTATGTAGATTGATGACTTTCTGGACCTCAGAAACGTTTCCATTAATACGCAACAAAAGCTGCACCGAGTGCAGGGTTCCATGTGTATTACTGAGCAGGTCACGTGACATTCCCAGTGGGATCCGGCACCTGCTGTGAGGAGTTCTCCACGGAGGAGAATTCTACACAAGACCAATAGGATCACCTGTGCAAATATACATGTTTTCTCATTTACAGGAAAAATATTTTTCCCTGTGGAGAAGCTCCTACCACTGCATACCCAGCAAATCAGCAGGGGTCTGTTGCCTTTCCCACCATGGAAGGAGGAGTATGCCAGCCTTTGGCTGGAGTAAATGTTCTACCGTTTTCAGGGTGGAAAGGGGAAGCAAAGGATTATGTGGATGCCAGCAAACAGCCATGTTCAGGGGGGGAGGGGGAGATGCCAGCAAACAGCCATGTTCAGGGGGGGGGGGGATGCCAGCAAACAGCCATGTTCAGGGGGGGGATGCCACCAAGCAGCCATGTTAATGGGGGGGGGTCACAAACTTCCAAAGCTCACATACCATGGGACAGTCACTTTCATGTCCATGGGTGCGGAGAACTCTGCACACATGGTGGAGGGATCCACACGCCCAATGAAATTTAGGGGGCGGCACACATCGGCTCCCTGACAAACTTGTGGGGCCACCTACAAAGGGCAGTCATAAAGTGTATGTAAATAAATATATGCACACAGAGCCACGAAGAGAGAGAGAGACACACACACACACACGTTTGCTTAAGATGTTTAAATCTGACATTGTGTCATTGCTTGTGTCTATATCTATATTGATGTAGATATATACTCACATACATACAAACTCAGAATCAAACATTATAAGCAAACCTGTAGACTCATGTATTGGTGCAATCACTGCTTTGCAATGAAAAGTAGTCGGGCAAAGTAATCTGTTTGGCAAGATTCTGTGTCACACATTCTACAGCTGTATTGCTGGGGGCCACAGGTGCTCGGGCCAACTGGAGCTGGGGCACAGGCCCCATCAGGCCCCCTCTAGAGACACCAGTGCACGTGCGTAAACGAGCTTGTGCCTGCTAGAAATCCCACTGTGAATTCCTGGCAGGTAAGACAAATGTGATTGTAAACATATGTTTACTGAGTGAATGGGCTTCTAACTATTTTCTGTGATGTTTATTTTCTGCAGGACCATTTTAGAGTTAAAAAATGATCCATGCAATGAAAATTGTTGCAAAATTCAAGATTTTCTTAATATCCCAAAGCAAAGGACTTCACAAACTGCTCAAAACTGCAAGGTTTTCAACAGACCTTTGTGAAAGTTGAAAAGGCTCCGCATCTTAACACAGACGTCATCAGGATGTATTCCCTCCTGTCTTTATTTACAGCCTAATGCTTTTCTGAGAGCTACAGTCTTGGTTGGCTTTCATTGTAAGGATTGGACTTGAAAATCTGAATGATTTCTTACAAGCCAGGACTGGAATGTTGTGTCCTGTCAGCAATGAGGAAGTGGCTATAGGCAGGGCCACTAGAATTGTGCAATTATGCTGCTGTGGCGTTTTCCACATATTTATGGTGGGGCCACATTTACCACATAAACAATCTGCTGCATAATCTGCAGATAAACTTTAACAAAAAATGTTTTTTAGCTCCATTGGATCAAAAGTTACTGAAAACTCGGCAAAACTTCTTGCTGTACAGTGGGAGGCTGTTCGCAAAGGTTGACTTATCAGCCTTCTTTTGTTTAATGCTGTATTTGTGTGTTAAACTGGTACTAATAAGATGACTCATTTGACCAGACAGTGTCAACATATGTAATAATGACAAAATAATGAAGTAACACTATCACAAAATGTGCTACACTATGCCACATAATTTGAATTTTCTTGCCACATAATTTAGTAAACACTGCTGCATAATTTGGTCCTCCTCTGCCGCATTATTCCAATGACCCTGCTACAGGCCACCCTATCCAAGCCGGGACACTCTGCTAACACCCCCGAGGAGCTACAAGCAAGGCTCCGCCCACATCTATGAAATAATGCTGATTTTGGTCGGTTGTTTATAGGGTTTGGCACACACGGAATCCTCTCTTGGTGCTTAAATAATGTGGTGTTATTATTAACCTGAGGATTGTTGGGTTAGGCGCCCCCTGACCCTTGGAAGCCACTGTCCGCGTCCTCTGTACGTCATCGTGAAACTGAAGCCGCCACGCGCAGAGACAGCTGGGATGAGGTTATCCTGTGCCATTCCAAGTCTCAAAATAACCCCTGCATGTGTCCAGTCCTGGGCTCCAATTCATCACAGAGAGCCACCCAAGTCCCCCTGGCCCGCACGTGACCGCGACTGAAATTAGCGCAGCTCTGTATGAAACCGAGGCTTGCATCCGACGCTTCCCATAGGGCCACGTGACCTGTGGGACCCTGTGGGGAGGGTACTGGTGCTCAGGGGAAGACTGGGGCATAGAATAGGCACCGGGACCAAAATAAAAGTGGCCCCCACTAGTGAATTAGAAAGTTAAACAAGCATTGGCATAGCCAATAGGTCTCGCCTTTGGGGCCTTATAAGTGTTTAGCCAGAGCTATTGACTTTGCCAATGTCTTCAAGCTGTGCTGTAGAGAAGTGTGGCTGCTGTGCAGCATGCTGAAAAGTTATAATAAAAAAGTGTCAGAAGCATTTTTGTTACTTTATATATGACCAAGAAGGCATTATGTAAAACTGAACGACCATATTAAAAAAAGTATTTACAATAAAAACTTTCCCTCAGTTTTCTTTTGTTCTTGCAATGCTGGCAACTTGTTTCTGCCTATTGCAATGGTTGTTTGTTAAAGCTTTTTTTTTTGAGGGGGCATAAACAATTGGAGGATGAAGGTTGGGAACTAGTACCTGTATTATAACACTAGCAGCGGCCAGACGCTAGGGGAGAATCAACAGATGCCAGATTCCGAGAGCAAAGCGATACAAAAGGGGATGATGGACGGAACGGCTGAGGTGGTGCTGAGTGATGCTGAGGTGGTAGTGGTGGTGGTGGTGACTGTTGCGGAGACGATGCTGAAGTGATGCTGAATGATACTCAGGTCTTGCTGAGTGATACTGCTGTGGTGCTGAGTGATGCTGTGGTGGTGCTGAGTGATATTGTCTTGGCGCTGAGTGATGCTGTGGTGGTGCTGAGTGATGCTGTGGTGGCCCTGAGTGATGCTGTGGTGGCCCTGAGTGATGCTGTGGTGGTGCTGAATGATGCTGTGGTGCTGCTGAGCGATGCTGTGGTGGTACTGAGCGATGCTGTGGTGGCCCTGAATGATGCTGTGGCGGTGCTGAGTGATGCTGTGGCGGCGCTGAGTGATGCTGTGGCGGCGCTGAGTGATGCTGTGGCAGCGCTGAGTGATGCTGGGCGGCGCTGAGTGATGCTGTGGCGGCGCTGAGTGATGCTGTTGTGGCGCTGAGTGATGCTGTGGCGGCGCTGAGTGATGCTGTGGTGGTGCTGAGTGATGCTGTGGTGGTGCTGAGTGATATTGTTGTGGCACTGAGTGATGCTGTGGTGATGCTGTGGTAGTTCTGAGTGATGCTGTTGTGGTGCTGAGTGATGCTGTGGTGGTGGTGAGCGATGCTGTGGCGGTGCTGAGCGATGCAGTGGCGGTGCTGAGCGAGGCTGTGGTGGTGCTGAGCGATGCTGTGGCGGCGCTGAGTGATGCTGTGGCGGCACTGAGTGATGCTGTGGTAGCGCTGAGTGATGCTGTGGTGGTGCTGAGTGATGCTGTTGTGGCGCTGAGTGATGCTGTGGTGGCGCCGAGTGATGCTGTGGTGGTGCCGAGTGATGCTGTGGTGGTGCCGAGTGATGCTGTGGTGGTGCCGAGTGATGCTGTGGTGATGCTGAGTGATGCTGTGGTGGTGCCGAGTGATGCTGTGGTGGTGCCGAGTGATGCTGTGGTGGCGCCGAGTGATGCTGTGGCGGTGCCGAGTGATGCTGTGGTGGTGTCGAGTGATGCTGTGGTGGTGCTGAGTGATGCTGTGGTGGCGCGGAGTGATGTTGTGGTGCTGCTGAGTAATGCTGTTGTGGCGCTGAGTGATGCTGTTGTGGCGCTAAGTGATGCTGTGGTTGTGCTGAGTAATGCTGTGGTTGCACTGAGTGATGCTGTGGTTGTACTGAGTGATGCTGTGATGGCGTTGAGAGATGTTGTGTTGGTGCTGAGTGATGCTGTGCTGGCTCTGATTGATGCTGTGCTGGCTCTGATTGATGCTGTGGTTGCGCTGAGTGATGCTGTGGTGATGCTGAGTGATGCTGTGGTGTTGCCGAGTGAGAGATAGAGTGAAGATATAATGCCCAATTAGAGGTGGTGGTGAGAGAGAAAGAGAGAGAAAGGGTGTACATAGAATAAAGAGTGGAGCGGGATAGAGAGAGAGAAAGAAGGGGAGAGAGAGTGAATGAAGGAGTTTGAAAGAGAAACAGATAAAGGGGTGAGAGAGAATGAAAGGCTAAAAAAGATAGAGAGGGGAGAGTTAATTAAGTAGAGAGAGAATTAGAGAGGGGAGAGAGAGAGAAGGAGAGAGACAATAAGAGTGGGGGGTGTGGAGTTTAAATAGAGTGAAGAAGTGACGCGGAAAAAGTATCCTTAAATATAGCTTTGTGCGAATAAATATTTTAAAAAAAAACAGAGTGAGACAAAAATACTGGTAATTAGGCTGTGACTCCCAATATAAAACAAATAGCGATATAAGGTGAAATCAACCCACCGAAGCAATATTTCTAACTAGACAAAAAAAAGCTTGCATTTCAATGCTAATCGCTGTTGTTTTTCATGTGACTGTAGTCCAGGGCCGTCAGTTGGTAATGTGAGCTGCTGCTACGATTGAAACATCAGAGTCCAGAGAGTTAATGAGCCATGACGAGGAAATGAGGAAGAGATAGGAAACCCAGATGGCAGCTGAGCGCGTGCACGCCATCGTGAACGCAAGCTGGTCGCCAGCCGAAAGCCAGTGGGTTTGCACTTCCAAAACCCGCTTACTAAAACTCTCGGCCAGACCAGCGCAAGCGCTGGTGCAGGCCGAGACCTAAAAAGTGGACCATGTTTGCAAATGAATTTGTAAAGACCCCTGTATAAGTGTTTTGCTAGGTATGGAAGGCTGTATGGCTTGCTGCAGGCAATGTTTGTTTTAATATCAGGGAAACCCACGTTAAAAACTGGGCCAACAGACCCTAAAACCAACCCACAAACAGCCAAATCACCGGCCAACACAATGGCCTTTCAGACCAGCGCTATATTGGGTTCCAGAGTAGCGTGCTACTCGCCGAAAAAGCACTTCAACATCAGGGGTAGCAAGCGCTATATAAATGCAAACCTTTTTACCTTTTCCACCCCTTCGCTATCCTTCTCAATCCAAGTAACTTACTAACATATTCACCACTCATATTACTTTCATATTTCACTATACTAATTCTCCACTAACACTGTATGGGTTCCAGAGTAGCGTGCTACTCGCCAAAAAAGCACTTCAACATCCCATCAGGGGTAGCAAGAGCTATATAAATGCAAACCTTTTCTCCCTTCTCTATCCCTCCACTATCCTTCTCAATCCAAATAACTGACTAACATATCCACCACTCAAATTGCTTTCATATTTTCACTATACTAATTCACCACTAATCCTTTATGGGTTGTGAAGTAGCGTGCTACTCGCCAAAAAAGCACTTCAACACCCCATCAAGGGTAGCAAGCGCTATATAAATGCAAACCTTTTTCCCTCTTCTATCCCTCCGCTATCGTGTTACTCGGCGAAAAAAACGCTTCGATGCCTCGTCAGGGGTAGTAAGCGCTATATAAATGCAATTACAATACAATACAATATATTCAGTCCGACATTGCTGATGCTACACACCACAAACGGTACTGTCTCTTGGTGCTTGCGCTAAAAGTTCCTAGTTTTCTGGTTTTACTGATTTTTACACATAAATAAAAACAGAAACCACATGTACCCCATACTGGGAGGTGGGGGGGTTGGAGCTAAACCAATATTCTGATTTCCTGTGCACAGTGACAGGTAGGGAGTTAAAAAACAGATGTTGTTTCCTAAAGAAGCTGAAAAAGATGGATATGTGCACATTGTTTTACAGGGCTAACATTCTCAAATGAGGGTTGTATTGAAAAATACAAAGTTGCAGCTATATTTTTTCACAAACCCCACAATAAGGATGAATAGATACAGACAAAAAGAGAAGAAACATACAGAAAGAAATGTCATTTTCCAAAAACAACCTCCTGCTTTGGAAGTTTGTTTTTGAAAAACAAAGAACTTTTGAAAAGTCTGACGATGGCTTTCATGGCGGATGGAATTATTCATCAACCTTTTCCTACATTGACAGGAACCACCATGACAGCGATTTTTGACAGTGAAGAGAGTTGTCTGCAGGTCTGGTGGACACATCTAAATTTGGCGGGCAGAGGTCCCTTGGGATGGTGGAGATACAGTCCTCCACCATCCAACGGAGTGAATGAACGCCGTCCACCAAACTCCGAATTTGGGCCTTGGTGTGGTGCTTGCTGCAGCAAAATACACGTTTTCTTCCCATAAATATCTGCATTTTCCTCCAGCAGCTGAAAACGGCTTTGAACAATGACAAACATGACCAGTAAGCATTAGTATTGAATTCACCTACTAGTGTTTCCCAGCAATGACGTAACGCGCTCAGAGGTAACCTCCGAATCCAGGGATGGGCTTGAGCTGCCCTGGCCTCTGTGACCCCGTGCCACAGAGGTCACATCGGATGGCCTTGAAGATATGTTTGTCAGATGACGACATGGGTCGCCTTAGAGGGTGAGCCCCCGGCACACTGTTGAACAGGGCTATTCTAAGGGACCGGCCTCGTGGCACGTGACCTGTCGTGCATAAGTCCTAGAATGGCATCTGGGTAGCTCGAGGCTCGTGCACGAGTCTGGAGGTAATGGCATCTGGGGGTTCAGAGAGGGTTTCTAAAGGCTAGTGCCCGTGTCTGGTGGTAATGGCATCTAGGGGTTCAGAGGGGGTTTCTAAAGGCTCGTGCCCGTGTCTGCAGGTAATGGCATCTGGGGGTTCAGAGAGGGTTGCTCGAGGCTCGTGCACGTGTCTCGTGGTAATGGCATCTGGGGGTTCAGAGGGGGTTTCTAAAGGCTCGTGCCCGTGTCTGCAGGTAATGGCATCTGGGGGTTCAGAGAGGGTTGCTCGAGGCTCGTGCACGTGTCTGGAGATAATGGCATCGGGGGTTCAGAGAGGATTTCTAAAGGCTCGTGCACGTGTCTGGTGGCAATGGCATCTGGGGGCTCAGAGAGGGTTTCTAAAGGCTCGTGCACGTGTCTGGTGGTAATGGCATCTGGGGGTTCAGAGAGGGTTTCTAGAGGCTCGTGCACGTGTATGGTGGTAATGGCATCTGGGGTTTCAGAGAGGGTTGCTAAAGGCTCGTGCACGTGTCTGGTGGTAATGGCATCTGGGGGTTCAGAGAGGGTTGCTAAAGGCTCGTGCACGTGTCTGGTGGTAATGGCATCTGGGGGTTCAGAGAGGGTTGCTAAAGGCTTGTGCACGTTGTCTGGTGGTAATGGCATCTGGGGGTTCAGAGAGGGTTTCTAAAGGCTCGTGCCCGAGTCTGGTGGTAATGGCATCTGGGGGTCAGCGAGGGTTGATAAAGGCTTGTGCACGTGTCTGGTGGTAATGGCATCTGGGGGTTCAGAGAGGGTTGCTAAAGGCTCGTGCCCGTGCCTGGTGGTAATGGCATCTGGGGGGTCAGAGAGGGTTTCTAAAGGTTCATGCAGGTGTCTGGTGGTAATGGCATCTGGGGGTTTAGAGGGGGTTTCTAAAGGCTGGTGCACGTGTCTCGTGGTAATGGCATCTCGGGGTTTAGCGAGGGTTTCTAAAGGCTCGTGCCCGTGTCTGGAGATAAAGGCATCTGGGGGTTCAGAGAGGGTTGCTCGAGGCTCGTGTACCTGTCTGGTGGTAGTGGCATCTGAGCGTTCAGCAAGGGTTGTTAAAGGCTCGTTCCCGTGTCTGGTGGTAATGGCATCTGGGGGTTCAGTGAGAGATGCTAAAGGCTCGTGCATGTGTCTGGTGGTAATGGCATCTGGGGTCAGCGAGGGTTGATAAAGGCTCGTGCACGTGTCTGGTGGTAATGGCATCTGGGGGTTCAAAGAGGGTTTCTAAAGGTTCGTGCAGGTGTCTGGTGGTAATGGCATCTGGGGGTTCAGAGAGGGTTGCTAAAGGCTCGTGCACGTGTCTGTTGGTAATGGCATCTGGGGGTTCAGAGAGGGTTGCTAAAGGCTCGTGCAAGTGTCTGGTGGTAATGGCATCTGGGGGTTGAGCGAGGGTTGCTAAAGGCTCGTGCACGTGTCTGTTGGTAATGGCATCTGGGGGTTGAGCGAGGGTTGCTAAAGGCTCGTGCACGTGTCTGTTGGTAATGGCATCTGGGGGTTGAGCGAGGGTTGCTAAAGGCTCGTGCACGTGTCTGTTGGTAATGGCATCTGGGGGTTGAGCGAGGGTTGCTAAAGGCTCGTGCACGTGTCTGTTGGTAATGGCATCTGGGGGTTGAGCGAGGGTTGCTAAAGGCTCGTGCACGTGTCTGTTGGTAATGGCATCTGGGGGTTGAGCGAGGGTTGCTAAAGGCTCGTGCACGTGTACGGCGGCTAAGACGTCAGAGGCACGTCTGAGATTGCTCCAGGCAGCTGGTTGCGCCTCCTCGCGCCGCAGCGTGCTGTCCGGCTGCTTCTGCGTCACGTGTAGCGGTGCCAAACATGTAATGCTGTATCATGGTAGGGTGACCAGACGTCCCGGTTTTCCCCGGACGGTCCCTGTTTTCGGAGCAGTGTCCCCGTGTCCCGACACTTTGCTCCTAATTACAGAAATGTCCCGGTTTTTGTGCAGTGTCCGGGTTAAACGGAGAAATGTCCAGGTTTTTAAATAGTGTCTCGCACTGAAACACGATTTAAAAACCGGGACATTTCTCTGCTTACTTAGCACAGGTGCTGAGACGAGTCTCTAGTGGGATGTCCATTTTTGCCCTCAGGATGAAAAAACAATCTTACTGCTGCAGCAATACCACCCTTCACTGCCTTCAAAGAGACCCGTTATAGTTCTTTCACAGTCTCATCATCCCAGAACTGAAGCATTTTCAATGTTATTTATAACAAAGCCCAAGTTTGTTGCTTATTTATCTTATGCAGCTAAGAACATCTGACAAAGCGAATAGTCCTGGCTTGTTGTAGGTGTAATGTTACATGCATAGTTGCCAAGGTTTCAGATTTCTATGTGTGACATTTTCATAATTTCAGAGTAATTATGAGTGACATTTTAACGACTATGAGTGGCACTTTCCTGCAAGCAAAATCAAGATATTAAAACGAGGGAAACTTGTAAATATCAGATATGACACCCATTTGAGCAACTAGAAACTCTATGTTAGCTGCTGCAAAGCGTAAGAAATAATGGTTAAACAACTTTCATTTATGCTCATGTCTAAGTAAATATACTTAGAATCGTACAAATATCAGGAAACTCCCTTGCAACATATTAAATCAAGGCTCTCTCTGCACTCTAAGTCAGGAGCTGTTTTGTATTTTTTTGTGTTTTTTTATTTTTTGAGGCGTGGACCTTCAGCCTTTGCTGACTTGTACTGGACCCTCTGGTTCCTCCCTAATAATTAATGATGCTGCGCAGAGAGCATCGCTCAGTCCAGGGCCTCTCGCCAAGGTGGGACCCAGCCCAAACAGGATGTGAGAGGCCCTGCTAACAACACTCTGGTGGCTACTGTTGTTGGATAGGCCAGCAGAGAAACAACATAAAGATTGCCAGCCTTTGTGGCGGCCCCCCTCCTTCCCTGCAAACTAAAGTCAGGAGAACATCAGGACTCGGGCCACCCTCTGATGTCACATGAGTGACCCTGTGCCTCTCTCCAAGGTGGGACCCAGCCCAAAAAAAGATGTGCGAGGCCCTAACAACACTCTGGTGGCTACTGTTGTTGGATGGGCCAGCAGAGAAACAACATAAAGATTGCCAGCCTTTGTGGCGGCCCCCCTCCTTCCCTGCAAACTAAAGTCAGGAGAACATCAGGACTTGGGGCCACCCTCTGATGTCACATGAGTGACCCTGTGCCTCTCTCCAAGGTGGGACCCAGCTCAAAAAAGATGTGCGAGGCCCAAACAACACTCTGGTGGCGACTGTTGTTGGATGGGCCAGCAGGAAAATCAACATAAAGATTGCCAGCCTTTGCAGTGCCCCCCTCCTTCCCAGCAAACTGAAGTCAGGAGAACATCAGGACTCGGGGCCACTCTCTGACGTCATGTGAGTGACCCGGCCCAACAGGGAACCTATGTCAGAGAGGCCTCAACAACTTCACGCGGCGCCAGTCTTGCAACACATTTCACCGTTTTGAATAACACCGCAGGCGCTGCAGCTGCCTGATCGCGCGCTGCCATTGGCACCCAGGCTTAAAACTTAAACTTACTTGGGCTGTAACACACTCTGCCAAGGCTGGCCAGGCTGCAGGCACTGGCAGGCTCAGGCCGCGAGCCACTGCGTGCCCCGGCAATTCGGGTTTGCTGCTCAATCCGCGCCTCCAGGCCGTGTTGTCCAGGCTGTGCAGTGAGTCATACTTTGCAATCCACAGGGAGCCATGAGTGTCACCAAGTAAGGATATCACACCGTGCAATTAGCGGGTCACCCGGGTGACGGTCACTGAAACCTCGACGCTTCTCGGCTAAGTCTGTGTCACACATATGATTTGTCTGTAATTCTTCATCTGTGTCTGTGGAGGCGGCTGTCATTTTAGTCCCTTTTCCATGTCTATGATAACTGTCAAATAGTCCTACTTTTATGTCGACCGTTACTGCAAACTGTAGTCCTACTTCTATGTCTATGAACTGTCCCCGTTTTTTGTTTTGAGAATCTGGTCACCCTATATCATGGTCATATAATGCCATAGAGTAAACCCTACGGCCAAAGGTTGAGTGGCTTGTAAATGTCACCAGGATACTTAAGGGGGTGCAATCAAAGCTGAATACCTCGCTTTAGTACTTTAGGGTTCATTGTTACATATATTAAGTGCTTGCAATGGTTCTTAGTATATTGTGTATTTATAGTATGTTTTTTCAAGGTCACAGTAGTTTATACTACATTATATGTTGTGTTTTTCCCAGTTCTTTATATTACATCATTTTTTTGAAGATTTTCCAAGCTAACGATTGTCTATATCAAGTTTTGTGTTTGTTTCACATGTACAGTGGTTTATGTTGCAATATGGTGTTTTTTCTCAAGTTTACAATGGTTATATTTATTCCAAGTTTACAGTTGTTTAAATTATAATTTTTGTGTTTTTTAGATGGTTTATATTCATTACATTTTGCGTCGATGTTTTTTTCTAATGCACAGTGGCCCATATTTCTTGATTTGTTTTTTTTCTCAAGCTCACAATAGCTTAAATATATTACATTTTATGTTTTGATGTCTTATGCAAATTGACAGTGGTGGAAAAGTTGTAAAGTATTGGAGTGGCGTCATGACTTTTGATTACAGCGCAAGATTTATGTGTGTTGTGGTCTCACCTTTTACCTCTTTCAGAGAGAAATGTACCTTGGCTGGTTCCGAATGTTAAGATGTGAGGGGCCATTCGGATTCTTCCAGTTTCACATTGTGCCGCCTTTCTTTTTTGTAGTTTTTTTTGAGGCACTACATGCTCCAGTGGCATCTGCACACCTGGTGTGTTTATGAGGCCTACACAGACACATGTGTACACACACAGACCACACACCTGACATACACACACACACACACACAAAGACCACATAACTGACATACACTCTCACAGACACACACATCTGACACACTCAGACAGATACACACACATACACAGACCACACAGCTGACATACACTCACACACCCACAAACACACACACACACACACACATACCACACAGCTGACATACAGTCAAGCAGACACACACACAGTTGCCACATCTGACATACACTTACACAGATGCACACACACAGACCACACACATGCCATATACTCACCCAGACACACACAGACCACATACCTGACATACACTCACACAGATACACACAGACACACACACAGATCACACACATGACATACACTCATACAGACATACACACACAGACCACATACCTGACTTACACTCACACAGACCACACATCTGACATACACTCACACAGACCACACAGCTAACATACACTCACAAAGACACACATACAGACGCCACAGCGGACATACACTCACACACCCACACACACACCACACAGCTGACATACACTCATGCAGACACACACACAGTTGCCACATCTGACATACACTCACCCAGACACACACACACACACACACACACACAGATACACACAGACCACACACATGACATATACTCACACAGATACACACACACACAAGCACACAAACACCACATAACTGACATACACTCACACAGACACGCACACAGACCACACATCTGACATACATTCACACAGACACAGACCACACAACTGACATACACTAACACAGTACCACATACAGATGCCACAGCTGACACTCACTCACACACCCACAAACACACAGCACCCACCACACAGCAGACTACACTCACACAGACACACACACACACAGTTGCCACATCTGACATACACTCACACAGACACACAGACACACACACACAGATACACACACACAGACCACACACATGACATATACTCACACAGACCACACATCTGACATACACTCACACAGGCACACACACACAAACACACACCTGACATACACTTACACACAGACACCACAGCTGACATGCACTCACAGAGAAGTGAAAGATCACACTAGAAGTAACTCATTTGCTACCAACCTTCAGTCTCCCCAGATCCTAGTTTGGGGCCAGTAGGCATGCTCTACCATGGGTGTTTGCCCTGTCCAGAGAGATTTGTGCTCTGTTGCAGGAACAAAACCAAAACGTGGAGCACAGTGAATAGATTTACAGACAGTGAGTTTACTTGGGGGGAGGGGATCCTGGCACAACTTTCCAGCTGTGGGTTGTCACCCCAAGGAACTTTTGTTTCTTGGGGTGGCAACTGCTGTCATACATGGACTACAGCCTTCTCTGTACAGTTGTGAACCAGTGAACTACTCACTCACCTCAACATACTACATGTATCCCTCGAACAAAGCATCTTTCTCAAGTCACTCAAAACGTAGCGTATCCTCCTACTACTGAACAAAACAAACTTCACCTCTGATGACAGCACCAACCATCGACCTATCACAAACCTACCATCCAACTGCAAGATCAAAGAACAACTCCATGTATATGTTTAAGATTCTGGTTTCTGACCTTGCTGCAGTACTGAATGGTGACAGCTCCCATCAAGGGCATTGTCGCCTGCCTCATCATAAACAATGGTGGCCCCTTCCTCCTGATCCTGCTTGAGACTTGGTGGCTGTCAATACCGTTGACCATCAAGACCTGATCAATATCTTGTGAACATGCATGACATTCGACAACAGTGGTAAGCTTCCTCGACCCTACTCAATGCAACTCCACCCAAGTCCAAAGTAAAAGGCCTAGGTGTCACTCTAGACAAAGACTTGACGATGGCCATTCAAGCTAAAAAGGTGCCAGGTACATGCTTTGGCCTCTTGAGGTCTCTTTGGAAGACACTAAAATGGGTTCCCATGGAGTGTCAGAGAATAGCGGTCCAAGGACTAATAAAACTTTCCCGACAAGACTAGGGCAATTCACTGTAGCTGGGCAGCCCTTCATATGCTAGTAGAAAGCTGCAGGTTGTCCAGAACGCCACAGCCAGAGCACCGATGGAACTGTCTAAAACACAATCAGCATGTACAGCCTCGGTGCAGCTTCACTGGTTGCCGCTAAAAGAGAGAGTAAAATGCAAGGCCCTTTGTATTGCTCACTGGGTAAAGTACTCTCAAAAGCCACATGTCCATCAACATCTTTTCACTCCATACACTACTTCCAGAGATTTAAGATCAAACAATCTTTCTCTATTGACCGTTCCCAGAGTTAGGAGAGCAAGGGGGGGAGGGGGGTCGGTCTTTTAGCTACCTCGTCTCCAAACTCTGGAATACCCTTCCTGTTCAGACAGAATTTACTCAGCTTTAGGAAACAGCTGAAAACGTAGCTTTTCACCCAAGCAGAGTAATACGTTCCGCATGCTCTCACTGTGTGCTGTTAGCGCAGGGAAGCCCGCAAATGGGTAGATGTGCGCTTTAATACAAATAATAGTAATGCAACTGGCACCAACTCCACATCAAGCAAGGCGACAACTTCCATATGCTCTGCCGAGTGCAAAATGTCATCCATGGATGACCTCAGGCAACCGCTACAAATTATTTTGCCATTACAAGCTAAACAGAAAGAGGATGTGGTGTTGGAGCCAGAGCTGCCGACTTTGAAACATGGGAACCAGGTTTGCGTCTTAGCGTCGGTTCACCATCCTGTGATTCTGGGCACATCACTTAATCCCCCCATGTCTATAAACAATGCATGTGATCTTAGCCTCCAGGTGCCTAAAAGGAAACAAAAATGAATCTGACCTTGTGTAATGTAACTGGTGGTCATGTAAAGCGCTCCAATACCTGTGGACCGAGTTTGCGCTATATAAAAACTGCTAAAAAAAAAGCAGGTTGTAGGTTCAACCTTGTCTTTACATCTATGGAAATACCAGCATTTTGGGAAAGATTCACTGGCCAAATGCATGATCAGGAAAAGATGAGTTTGGAGTTTCTTCCTAAAGTGAAGGCGGATGACGTGGACTTCAGCTTTTCTCTGGGGTTGTTCACAACTTAGGTGTAATGACAGAGAAAGATTTTCCACCAAAAGTGTATTGGTTAAATTGAGGAACAACTGGAAGGTTCGCTGAAGATCAGATCGAGATGGAAAATATTTAGTTAAATTAGCTTTAAGAATGTTGGGTGAGAATCCATACATTTATCTACAAACCAAAAGATGGATTTAAAAGCAGTCATATTGTGCACAGGCAGCCATTTAAGTTTTTGAGGAAAAGGTTTGGCAGGTGTAAAATGAGGAGCTAGAATCACTGATCTAGGAGCCCATTTCTGAATATTCTGAAATCTGTTGATATTCTGAATGCAATGAATTGCAGGATTTGATTCTAGATCCGATAGAAGCCTGTTGTAAATGTCCCTTTCTGCAGGGTCACCGCCAAACGTTTTGCCTTCCTTCTCCCCTTTTTGCTGAATTCGTTTTTGTTAGCCTTAGGACTCTGAGCACTCTACGACTGCCAACCAGTGCTAAAGTGCATGTGCTCTCTCCCCTAAACATGGTTTGATTGACTTATCCACAAACACATATTTGATTTACCTATAAATTCCTTTTAGAGTGCACCACATGTGCCAAGGCTAGGAGATTAAATGCTACTATTGTGGCTTCAGCATTGATTCTGCCACCCACTCAAGTAGCCCTTTAAACATTTCTCATGCCGCCACTGCAGAGCCTGTGTGTGCAGTTTATACTGCCATGTCGACTTGGTACTTAAAACCTCTTGCCAAGCCTTAAACTCTCCTTTTATTACATATAAGTCACCCACAAGGTAGGTAGCCTATAGAGCAAGGTGCTGTGTAATTAAAAGGTAGGACATATTCTTTTACGTTTTGCAAGTCTTTGCAGTGTAAAACACCCAAATTCGTTTTTCACTACTGTGAGGCCTACCCCTCTCATAGGTTAACATTGGGAATTCCCTATTACACTTTATAAGCTGTAATTCCTGATTGAGAAGGAGTAGATCTGTCACGTTTTATATCACTAGAATGGTAATGATAAATCCTCTTTACTGGTAAAGTTGAATTTATCATTACCCTTTTAAAAATGACACTTTTAGAAAGATGGCATTTTTCTGGTCTTCGCCTTGTGTTCCTGAAGCCTGTTTCCAATACACATATGGGGTGGGTGACAGCTGGACTTTGTGCATTCCCTCTAGACAGCCACACACAAAGCGAGCTTAGGTGTGACTGATGGGCCATCCACATCCTGATGGGCCATCCTGGGCAAGATGGGAGGGAGAAGCTGACACTTACACCTGAATAGGCTGTGCCCTGTCCCCACACAAAGGGCTGCATACCCCCTGTAGAGAGTCTGGAGCCAGGGCAGGAAGAAAAGACCTCTGTGCACTTCAAAGACCCTTCTTTGAAGTCACCCCGCTTCAAAGTGGACTGGATCCACTCCTTCCTCACCGGCCGAACACTGCGACTCAGACTACCACCGTACCTCTCAGAGCCCACCGAGATCAGCTGTGGAGTGCCCCAGGGTTCGTCCCTGAGCCCCACCCTCTTCAACATCTACATGGCCCCCCTCACAGCCATCGCCAAAAGCCACAGACTCAACATCGTCTCATATGCCGACGACACCCAGCTGATCCTCTCCCTCACCAACAAACCCACAACCTCCAGAACCAACTTCCACAGTGGAATGAAGGCAGTTGCTACCTGGATGAAAGACAGCTGCCTCAAGCTCAACTTGGACAAGACCGAAATACTCATCCTGGGGCCCACCCCTTCAGCTTGGGATGCCTCCTGGTGGCCAACCGCTCTGGGACCTTCCCCCACCCCGACGGATCACGCACGCAACCTCAACTTCATACTGGACTCATCGCTTACCATGAACCACCAAATCAATGCAGTTTCCTCAGCCTGCTTCTACACGCTTCGCCTGCTTCGAAAGACATTCCGATGGAGCCCCACAGAATCCAAAAAGACGGTCCCCCACGCATTCAACACCAGTAGAGTCAACTACGGCAACGCAATCTACGCCGGCGTCACCCAGAAACAGCTCAAGAAACTACAGAACATCCAAAACGCTGCAGCCAGACTGGTACTCGACATCTCCTGCCATAGCCACATCACGCAACACCTCCGACAACTCCACTGGCTCCCAGTCAACAAAAGAATCACTTTCAAGCTCCTCTCTCACGCCTTCAAAGCTCTACACGACGAAGGACCAGCATACCTGAACCACCGCCTCACATTCCACGTACCCGCCAGACAACTCTGATCCTCCCAACTCGCCCTCGCCTCCATCCCCAGGATCCACAAGACCAGAACCGGAGGAAGGTTGTTCTTCTACCTTGCTGCCAAGACCTAGAACACCCTGCCCTTCAGGCAATCCGAGTCGCTGACCCAATTCTGGAAGGACCTCAAGACCGGGCTCTTCGAATGATCCTCCACCCAGTCTGACCAGCAGCCCCCCTCACCCAGCGCCTTGAGACCCTTACGAGTGAGTAGCCGCGCTATACAAAACCCTGATTGATTGATAGAAATGCAGGACTGGACTTCTGACCTTGCCACTTCAGTACACTACTGGACCTATGAAGAACTCTGCTAGGACGAAAGACTGATGTGCTGCTAAAGGGACTGCCACTCTGATGGACTGCTGCTTTGGAAGAACTGCTTTTCTGCTGTGCTGCCCTGCTGCCTGCTACCCTCTGCCCTGACTGAGAAGGACTGGAGCAATCTCACTTGAACCCAGAGTGACTGCAAGGTTTGCCCCCTGTTCTAAGTCTCAGGGACATCAAAGACTTCAGCTCATCCTGCTACAGCACCTGGACTTTGCATGCTGCAAGTCTTGCCCTGCCTAGCCCTCCTTGACCAAGGCCACACAGCAGCCCTCATCCTCCTAGAACTCTCAGCAGCCTTTGACTCCGTCTCCCACCGCACACTAGCCGCCAGACTCCATGACGCCAGCATCCAGGGAACTGCATTGACTGGATTTTATCTTTCCTCTCAGGCAGAACACAAAGGACAAGACTCCTACCCTTCCTCTCCGAACCTACAGAGATCAGATGCGGAGTACCCCAAGGATCCTCCCTCAGCCCCACGCTCTCTCTTTAATGTCTACATGGCCCCCCTCACAACCATCATCAGAAAACACGGACTCAACATAGTCTGATGCCCCAACGACACCCAGCTCATCCTCTTCCTCACCAAGGAACCAGACATCACCAGGCACAGTTTCCAAGAAGGGAGGAAGGACGTCCCAACCTAGATGAGCAACAGCTGCCTGAAGCTCAACTCGGAGAAAACAGAAGTCCCCATCCTTGGGTCCACTCCCTCCACATGGGTTAACACCTGGTGGCCCTTCGCCCTCGGAAACCCACCCACCCCTACGGACCACGCCCGCAACCTTGGCATCATACTCGACTCTTCACTCACAATGAACCACCAGATCAATGCCGTGTCCTCACTTGCTTCAACACCCTCCGCATACTCTGCAAGACCTTCAAATGGATCCCCCGACTCCAGAAAAACGTCACCCACGCACTTATCACCAGCAGACTGGACTATGGAAACGCGCTCGATGCCGAAATCAACAAAACACTCCTTCGCAAACTCCAGACCGCCCAGAACACCGCAGCCAGACTTGTCCTCGACATCCCACGACATGACCACATCACCCGTCACCTCTGCGACCTCCACTGGCTCCCCGTTGAAAAAAGAAAAACCTTCAAACTGCTCACACACGCCTACAAAGCCTTCCATAACAGCGGACCTCAATACCTCCACGAGAGAATCTCCTTCCACGCCCCCAAGAGAAACTTCTGCTCTGCCGACCTAGCCCTAGCCATGGTCCCCCGCATCCACAGGGCCAGAGCAGGTGGCAGATCCCTCTCCTACATTGCAGCCAAGACCTGGAATGAACTCCCCCTCTGCATCAGACGAAGCCCGACACTGCACCTATTCTGAAAGGATCTCAAGACCTGGCTCTTCGGATGACCACGGAGCTGCTCGAACCCCGCCCCCCAAGCACCTTGAGACCCTCACGGGTGAGTAGCGTGATTCAAAAATCCTGATTGATTAATTGATTGATTGATAGTGGTGCAAACTCAGTCCTGGGCCCTTAGAAGTGGGCATAAAGTGCTGCTTCCACCAGAACTCACACATCAACGCCGTTGCACCGCTCAGAACTGGCAAATCTCCCTTGAGGCTGATGTATCACCGCCGCTGCAAGGACCGAGGACATTGCAGCGCTGACTGTGTGGTGCATCATCTCCAGTTTCCGTCACATCTCCGACTTTGCGTGGCTTGGTGCCGACGTATCACCTTCAATCCTGTAGTTTGACTACGACACCGCTGCGGCTGTGAGGATCGAGTACATTGCTTTGTCAGCTGCTCCATTTCCGATGGATCCTCAACTTTGTGCAGCTCGGAACTGATGCTTCGCCTCCATCGTAAGGATTGACGACAATGCATCGCCTCCACTGCTACACGCAAAGTCCATCGACATCGATGCATTTAAGGTTTTTTTTTCAGCGGGCCAAGGCTGGTCCCTGTATCTGACCTGCACTTTATTGCGGTCAGCCTTAACTTTTGAGTTTGACCTGGTCTAGTGTGACCAGATAGCACCTGTTGGCGCTATATGGTTTTTACCACTATATTTCAGTTTATTATTTTTCAAAAATTCATAACTCCGGTTATACTTATTGGGTTTTTGTTGTTTTGGTCTTGTTTTGTTCATATAAATATACTCTACTTTTCTAAGCTAGCATGGAGTCTTTTTGTGGTGTTTTCACTGTGGTATTGTTTGAAGTGTTGCACAAATACTTTACACACTGCCTCTTCAGCTAAGCCTGCCTGCTCTGTGCCAAGCTACCAGAGGGCGAGCACAGGTTCATTTAGGATTGTGGTTCCTGCTTGGACACGGTGCACACCTCTGACAACCAGAAACCCAATTTCTAACAAAGCAGCAATAGCTGTTCTGCTTTCCTCTCAGAGAAGAGGAAGGGTTGGCTTTAGTTTATGAAGATGAAAGGAGCAGGGAACAACAACAGCAGAAACCTGTGTGTCCAGTTAAGATTAGAATCTAACTTTACACCAAGCCTTTTTACGTGGGACGTGAGTTGTGGAAAGGGGCCCCATGATGAGGGCCCTTAAGCTGGAGACCACGCCAAAGGGTTGCTAGCCAACTAGAACCTTTGTTCCCTCTATAGGCACTTAGGGGCCCATTACGATGGCGGGCGGACAAAGTCTGCCCGCCACCGTAACGGTAAACGGGACCGACCGCCAGAGGTGCGGCGGTCCCGCTGTGCCTATTAGGATGCGACCGCCACCGTGGCGGTCGCATCCCGCATTGTTTACATTGCGATGGGCGGTGCTGTCAGCAGCACCCGCCGCAATGTAAAAAATGCATGCAGTGCATTGGCATGCACAACGTGGCAGGCACCGCGCGGTGCTTGCCACCTTGTGCATGCCAATGTAGGGGGGTACCATAGGTACCCCCCAAGGGCAGCCACCCACCCCCCCACCCCTCCCCCGGGGGCCCGCAACAGGCCGCCGAAGCAATTCCTGCGTGCCTTTCCATGGCGGCGATGCCGCCATGGAAAGGCCTTCACCGCCAGGCATCCTAATATGGATGGGGGTGTCTTCCAGACACCGCCACCATATTAGGCCCGAGTTCCGCCCGGCAGGCAATCGGAACGATTGCCTGCCTGCGGAAATGCGGCGGACGGTCTTTCCGTCCGCTGCTGTCCCCCCCGCCATATTAAATGGAGTGCGGGCGGGGTAAGATGTCGGGCGGATCGCCACCGCCGGTCGGGCGGTGGCGATCCGCCCGACATCATAATGACCCCCTTAGTATCCATCCATTATTTTATAAGACGCTCAGGTATGTTGTCTTGGTGAACGTTGTTATCTGTTAGGTGAGTAGTGTCCATGTAAGAATAACATTTACATTTCCAATCTCCTGATTAGTTTAGTGAGATATGAGATGTAGATATTAAAGAAATAACTTGACCAAATAGAGCCTGCGCCCCTCTGTACTTTGAGAAACCAGGAGGGGTGTATAGTTACTCCAAATAATTCTCTGAGATTGGTTGTTTAGAAAACAACTAAACTAGGATAGAGCATTAACACAGTCAGCCAATCTGTTGATTAGAATACTGTGATTGACAGTGTCACGTGCTGCAGGTAGATCAAGATGAATCAAGGCAGCCTTTCGAAGGTCATCCATAACTTCAAGAAGTGGGGATTTTGTGCTTCTAGTCCATCAAATTCCCTCTGAGCATCATCAAGAATAGATGGTTCTTCTAAATAGGAAGGTACCTGATTTGCTTCACGACTTTCTAAAACTTTAGCTTTCGGGAGAAGGAGCGCAAGATTCTTTAGGGTCGAGGTTAGAATTTTTTTTGTAGAAGAGAAGAAGCTTTCAATGACTTTAAATAGGGTTTGTGTGAGTTCTGGAATTTCCATGTGCAGTATTTATATGGGAATTGAATCAAGAGGGGAACAGAATTTGTACATTTTAATTGTTTTCAGAAAGGAGTCGACAGAAGTACATTGAAATTGATGAAGGAATAAGAATTTGCTCCTTTGATCAGAGAGTAAGATGATTCTATAGTAAAACCGTCATTTTTTTGATAGGTTTTATTTTCTGGTGACTGAAAAAGTGTCTCTTGTATAGTGCAACGACTACTAGATATCTTATCTGTGAACAAACGGGCAATTGTGTAAAGGATTTAATTAGGGACAACAGCCCATTTATTATGTTAAAACTTTATTTTTGATTGATGGGTGCATATTGTAAACAATAGGGGAGTACATTTCTCAGCGTGAGATTTGAATAGCTTTTTTACACTGCTAATGTTTATTTTTATAGAAACTTTTGTCATCCAAGGCATAATTAAACCAGCATTTCCATTCTCCCTGCCTGACTTCTAATTTAAGTTTATGTAAATAATATGTAAACCATGGAGAGTGCTTGGCTTTTTGTTTTTTTATTGGTTGCATAAATGAGCAATATTTGATTTCTCTAGACCCCTCAAAATATTTAGATTACCCTTAAAATGCACATCCCATATCCAGAGGCGAAGAGAATTATGGCATTAATTGATCAGCATTTACTTTATGTCAAGCTTGGGTCTTCGTAAATGATTGGAGAATTGCTCAAGGCTTTAGAAGTGGTTTTGTTTAAAAGTAATAAAAAATGATCAGTCCATATTAAAGGTATAATAGAGATGGGGTGAATTAAATTTGATGGTGCCCATAATACATCTATTATACGGCCATCATAGTGTGTGGGAGAATTGATTTGGTGGAATAGGCCACAATCCATACAGAGTGTGTGTAAGCACTGAATTATACTCTGTAGTATCAAAGTAGATATTAAAATCTCCTAAAATCAGGCCGAGTTTGTGGTAAGTGGTAAATCTATCTCTAAATCTAAAAATATGGGGGAACGAAAATGGGGAAGACGGAGAGCGATCGACAATCATAGAGAGATTGTTTGATTAGGAGTAACGGTAGGAGATGCTGCGAAGATATCGGATTTGTCAATTGTTAGATTTTGTTTATTTAAAATTTTGAATTTACTTTTGCTAGTTTAAAGGAACTTTGTCCCCTTTCTTCGACAGCTAATAAATTGGAATCTTTGAGGTAAAAAGTCAAAAATATGTGATTTGAGCCCTTCCTTAAACCATGTTTCATTGATACCTAGTATGCCTAGGTCATAAAGTTGAATAAGATGATTTATTTTGAGAGCGCGTTTAGTCCACGTTCACCCATTAGGCAGGCCAATCTTAGGATCCTCAGGAGAATGTTTTTACAATGAATGACACCTGATGTAACAGAAGGTAGAGCTGTGTTAATTGTGTCCTGGTGTCGGTCCTGGTTTGGTTCTGCAAACTGGGCCATGTACACTCCTTCCACACTTGACTCTCAGGGTGGGTACAGCAGTCACAGGCTAATCAGCCGGAGAAGATGCACAGAAACTGTAGGAAAATATACAGGAGATAAATCAAATATGTAAATTTTAAGAGTTTGGAACTTACATTTAGTCATAAGTGAGCCTGCCAGCAACAGACATTAACGTGAGAAGTTCATTCGAAGGGTAGCCCAGCGTGAGCTTGGTGAAGTCAGCCATGGAGAAAGATATTGGTGGTGACACAGGCATAATGGCTGGCCCGGGTCACAGATGCAGCGCAGCAGGCAGAGATCGGCTCCCCTTAGGCACGCTGCATAAGCATTTTTATAGTAAGTTGGGCACATGAGATAAGAGTTCCAGAGTGCTAAGAAACCTAGGGCCAGATGTACATAGGGAATGTTTTGTGATTAACAAATAGCGAATTTTTGGGATTCACTATTTGGTAATCGCAAACACCCATGTACAAATGTGTCTTCGACACATTTTGCGATTCCCAGTCGGTCGCAAATAGACCTACCTCATTAATGTCATGAGATAGGTCTCGGTTTGTGACCCATTGGGAATAGCAAAAATCACAGGAATGGTGGCCTGCTGGGGTCAGCAGACCACCATGTCTGTGATTCTATTTCAATAAAGCAATCTTTTTTTTAAAATGCAGTCTGTTTTCCTTAAAGGATAACCAGACGCGTTTCAAAAAGAAAAATGAAAAGTTTTCTTTTCATTTTTTAGGAGTAGTGGACCACTGCTTTCGCTTAAATTTTTTTTTACAAACATTCACAAAGGGGAAGGGGTCCCTTGGGAACCCCTTCGCGTTTGCGAATGGGTTACCACCTACTTGAAGTAGGTGGTAAAATGCGAATGTTTTGTTCCCACATTCACACACTCCACTGCGATTGGGTATTTGGAAGTGACGCCCTAAACACGCCCCTTCCTAATACCGAATCGCAAAAACAATTTGCAATTCAGTAATGGGTTACCGAATCGCAAACAGGGTTTTGTACATTAAAAAATGCTTTTTTTGCCGTCACAAACGGCCAGATTCTGGGAATCGGGCCGTTTGCGACCTCCAACAAGCTTTGTACATCTGGCTCTTAGTGTCTTCTACTCTCAAGATGGCGCTGGGAGAGCATCAGGAATCTGGGATACAAACGACGGACTGGTCAGCTCCAGGGTGGGAGCCATCAGGAAAGCTGAAATAGCTCTTACAAGCAGGTCCTCAGGTGTGACACCATAAAGTGGTGAGGAGATCAGGTGTGACACCATAAAGTGGTGAAGAGATCAGGTGTGACACCATAAAGTGGTGAGGAGATCAGGTGTGACACCATAAAGTGGTGAGGAGAGATCATTTTTTAAGCTTTATAAAGTGCAGGCTTGTGAAGCTTAAATATTAAAGCCAGAAAATAGCGCCAGGCACGAAATATATACCTGCAAACATTAAACAAGGACGCGATAGAGAAACACATAGTAATAAACAAAAAATAAAATGTGGGGGTTAAAAGAGCAAAATGTATGTCCTGTTTATCTCATTTCAATGGCTTCCGATAGAAGCCTGGTGTGTCTTCAAAATGGCCGCCTGGTGCACAAACTGGTCCTTTCTTCCCTTTTGCGCTACCTGCCCTGGTGGACTCCACTTTCTCCTAATCTCGGAAACTCTCCTGAATCCAATAAATCAAAGTAAAGACTGTTTTATGTGTAAAACTTTCTCTGGCTAGAACTCCTAAAATCTGGAACCCCATCCCTCCAAACCCTCCCACCCCTGCGACTTGGCTCTGATTACTGCTTTCCGTTCTGAACTTAAACGCCTTGGCCTCAGCAGATATCTTAATTCCCCAACAACATAATTCCTTTTCACCTCTTACACTGTATTTTAGTGAACTGGTCCTTTACTCTCACCCTCCTCTTCGAGGAAAATTGATGTTTGTGGGTTTTAAAGTTTGCATTTTTTATACCCTACTCACTCACCTGTCCTTACCTGTCGTCTCCACTTCAGTTTCATATTTGTTCACGTCCTCTCTGCATGTCTAACACTCACTGTTTGTTTTACACATGAACCACTTCATTCCGTTTGTCGACATTTTGTTTCAATGTCATCCACCATCCATGTAATCTCCTGGCGTTTTATCGTTGTGTGTTTGCACTTTATACCTGTAATAGTTTCTATGTATAGCGCTCTGTCGCCCTTGGGCCTTACAATGCCCTTTCGATGTCAATTAACCCTTTCCGGCCAGTCGGTATTGTGAGCAGAAGTAGCCAAGAAAAGGCACTTGTGCTATACAATAAGCAATAAATAAACAAATGGATAAAAAAATGATTTATTTTTATTTTTTAAAAACCTTAAAATAACATGCAAATCTTTTTCGGCCCTGGCCTGTCAACTGTCGATCTTTCTGCCACTTCCTTTGAAACGTCACCGTGACCACCCTGCAGCCTTAACCGTAGCAATTTCTTAGTTTTAGTTTTACTAGGTTTGGCATGAGGGGCAGAAGTGTTTTGCCCAGATAGCGCCTACAGCCTGTTTTTGGGTGTATGCCGTGTCCTATACGTGCTCTTGACATTGCAAAACATAAAAGAGCACTATTGATTACTGAGGGCGCCTTACTTCTTAATCGTACTGTTCTTAACAGCGCTATGAAGTGGCCGCTATCACAAGTTGGCGCTGAAGAAAACGAAACCATAAGTAAATAAATCGCTACTGGCGTTAATAATGCAGACTCTCTTGTGATTTTGAATCTTGTTCAGGCTGTGTCCTTACATGCCAAGGAGACTTCCACTACAGGCAGGAAACTCACAATATTATAAACCCCCAGAGTAGAGTTGTTACGGCTCTAATTGTTATTTTGTGAAACCGGGCGTGAAGCGCTTTACGTTACACGCATTCCTGATATAGTTCCCTGACACCCTCATCGTGATTTAGTTGGGCCGCTTATTTCCTGCTTCGTGTCATCCATTCGTTTGGGCCTCTAGTTTAGCAGTATGATGTTTTAGAATAGTTTTCGTTTGCTTCGTTTACGCGTGCTTTGAGTCGCTTCTTGTAAGAGAAAGTTTTTTAAAGTGTCCGTTTATGGATACCTTTGTGCACATGGACGCGTACTTACCGCAACTCACGGTTTGCCTCAGTGTGTTTGGCATTTGTATCAGTCAACCATGGTTGTAAAGCGTGGCTACTCACCCGTGGGCCGGGGAAGGGAGAGTATTACCTCATTATTTTGTCATTTTTGCACGTTGACCTTGTCTGGGAAAAGGTTTCACCTCCGCACCAGTTTGACACCCAAATACAGCGAAGAACAGAAAAGTGACAAATCAACGTTAGAGAAGTGCCTTCCAAAATGACTTGACCAAAATCATTGTTGGCGCTTCTTGCGATGAGACTTGGGTGCAAGATTTGTCGAACATCCTGAATCGCGCCCTGTTCAGTAACATGAGACAACTACTCGCAGAAAGAGCTCTTTGAAGCAGATCACATATTTATCTGAATTCTGATAGGTTATTTTTGCACATAATCACGCGGAAACGTCAGTGTGGAACATTGTAATATCTCCTGGAATGAATGCTGCACGTCCTAAAAAGCTATTCTTCCCAGTGAGGCTGAAGATCCTGGTGCCTTGTTGTGCACAGCTGTCTTAAGGGAGACCTAAGATTTCCCTGCATCTCCAGTCTGAGTGCACTGTGGCAGAAGAGGGTGTGCCAGGAAGCCCTTTCCTGTGTGTTTTTGTATACATTATTGTTAACATTCTGCTTTACCAATTAAGCAAACGTAATTCAGTCCTATCCAAAGACAGGAGAAAGAGCAAACACGAGTGTATGCAAAGCCAGTCTGCTTTCGAAATGATGGCTCTTCTAGCTTCCTGCAGCTAATCATATCATCTTTTATCTTGCTTCAATAACGTTGCTTCTAGGTAGGTTTATTACTACAGAAGCCCTGTCCGAACCCTGGGCTGGCATTCTGAACAGTTTGGACAGCAAAGTACATTTCCAATAAGTTTAACATTTAAGGGATTTTGAGGCGAATGCTTGTCTGGGCTTCATGCACATTGAGGAGCTGAATCTGGCCTGGTGACAGTTCTGACACTTCTGATGTTGCCCATGTCCGCTTTAGTTCTTTCTGGTCTATCGGCCCCATTTAAGACTGCCCATGCCTTACTCCTGCGCCATGTTAGAGGTAGGCCTATCGTGGGTCATCTCTTTTTTCTGACATTTCAGTTTGCTGCGCTGCCTCCACTTTCAAGGAAAGGTCTCTCCTGTGCTGTGACACATTTTCTACATGTGTGGTGGCTACCAATATGTTTTCTTCTGGTTAAATTGATAAATAGTTCTTGTCTTTCAATTTTGTAGCCATGCATGTTGCCCATTCTTGATTGAATGAACTGCAGTTGTCTAAAGTTGAATCTAGCTAGACAAAGGAAATGGTTGCAGGTGTATTGGAGGACAATAGCTCTTTTGTATACTGGCCACGAGAGTTAAGGTTTGCCCAAACCATTAATGCTGATATGCAGCTTACGATTCCATTTGACTACACCCTTCCTGGCACCCCAGGGAAGAGTGTTGATGTACGTACCTTTTCGAGATGAGAACTCCGGAGTAGCGTGCTACTCGCCAACAAAAACAAAAAAAACGCTTCAACACCCCATCAGGGGTAACAAGCGCTATATAAATGCAAACCTTTTCCCTCTTCTATCCCTCCACTATCCTTCTCAATCCAAATAACTGATTAATATTCACCACTCATATTACTTTCATATTTCACTATACTAATTCATCACTAATCCTTATGGGTTCCGGAGTAGCGTGCTACTCGCCAAGAAAGTGCTTCAACACCCCATCAGGGGTAACAAGCACTATGTAAATGCAAATCTTTTTTCCTTCTTCTATCCCTCCGCTATCCTTCTCAATCCAAATAACTGACTAATATCCACCACTCAAATTACTTTCATATTTCACTATACTAACTCAACACTAATCCTTTATGGGTTCCGGAGTAGCGTGCTACTCGCCGAAAAAGCGCTTCGACGCCTCGTCAGGGGTAGTAAGCGCTATATAAATGCAATTACAATACAATACAATTACAATGCCTACAACTTCCCACAATTGCCTGCAAGTTAATGGGGAAATTAAATATCACAGATTCTTTCCCAAATCTGTCTGTAGACTGTTTTCCAAATGTTGGCTTGTGTGTCAGCTGCATGCTGTTTTACTGCATAATGTTATTACCGCATAATGTGATTGTGGTTGGTCCAGAAGTGGTTTCCTGCAGCAAAGATGTTGTATTTTTGGTAATGTCCAGTGGAGCAAGTTCCAAACTAAGGACAGCTGCCACCACTTTGATTCTACATGCTGTACATGTTGGTCTCTCTCTGCTGGGCGTGAGATTGCATTGTAAGTCCTGGGAGTCGAACATGGGTGGGCAGGGTGCTGGCGCTGTGCTGGGTAGTAGTGGCCACACCTGTTTTTTGATTGCACCTGATCAAGGCAAGGCCGTAGGACAGTACTTCAGGTGCTATTGCCTGGGTGGTGACTGTTTTTGCTGGAGCCTAACATGTGGTTTGTATGGTGACCCCTGTAGTTCCAAACTAGTGATGGGTGATGTGGTGGCTTCCTTGTTTACGGATAAAGTGGGTTTGTAATTGATTGGGTGTGTAATGGGGCTTGTCTGGCATTAGGTTTAATGTTCTTATCTTCTAATTCTATGTTATGTTAAGAGAACTTGTTAAGCACTTGTACACCACAAGGTTTCTTGGCGTTGAGGCAACAGAGAAGGAACATGAAAAAAGAGCTACATCAGGAGATTGCACTAGTAATGCGCTCGGGGGCATATTTACAACAAAATGTCTCAGCAAGCAATTTAGCTTTGCTGCGCTGTTCATTTTAAAAAAGCAGGGATGCGCTGTATTTACAAGAATATGGAGCACCCCTGTGTTTTCCCTTGCACTAAAAAAGCTGCCTAGCACCAGTGCAGGCACACTTGCACGATGGTGCAAGGGTGTCTGCGTTGCAGGGATGATTGTGTTTGTGCAGGAAGGGACACTTCTTGCACAAAAACAATCATTAATGGAGTTTTGCTCCTTCTATGTGTGATGCAGAATTAAGCCTGGGTGGAGTTCGCTGAGTCGCGGAACTCTGCGAAGTGCAAAAAAAACTCCGCTGCGACACAGAGCTCCGCAAGCGGTGGAGTGCGTTAGATAAATGCTGTTCACGGTGATTTTTAGTGCCGGGTGTTTGTCCGCACTGTGCAATTATCGCGAACGGCACCATGCACAGCGCAAGCGGGCGCTGCTTCCTTTCTGCCGCTTGAGTAGATTTTTCACTCGAGCGGCAGCTTTCTCAACGCGAACGAACGGTTTCTCAACACGAGCGTCGCGAGCATACGGGACCACTCGTACTGAGAAATCGGACCGCTCACGTTGAGAAATCTCGCCGGGAGGTTGATTTTCCATGCTCGCGCTCGCCAACTTGACGTTGACGATTGCGAGCGAGGAAAAATCTCGCCGGGACGTGGATTTTCCTCGCTCGCGCTCGCCAACTTGACGTTGACGACCGCGAGCGAGGAAAAAAACTCTTCTCCGCTATGCGGAGCAGAGTTTTTCCGAACTCCGCAAGCTCCGCGTAACGCAGATTGCGGAAAACTCAGCGAGCGGATGGGAGTTTACCGCTCAGGGTTATGCAGAATGCAGCATACATAGAAAGAGCAAAAATTGAGAAGAAATAAAAGTATTTCTCCTTGTTGCACCACTCTAACACTTCCTTTCCTTGTAAATCTGGGGCAGTGTCAAAAAGCAATGGGTGTTGCGGTGGAATACCCACAGCAACACCCATTGCACGCCCCTTTGCAGCAGAAAACTTCGGCGAGGAGGCCCATATTTATAAGGTGGCGTTAAGCCATGGAAAGTGGCTTAGCGCCACCTTGTAAATATGGAACAGGGCATTGCGCCACCGAAGCGTCGGAAAAAGTGATGCTCCGGTAGCCCAATCCCCTTGTAAATATGCCCCCAGGTCTTTGCTGCCTGTCTAAAATTCAAATAGTTCAAAGCCATCGGTATTGTGAGAGGAAAGGAGTTCCAGGTCTGAGGAGCCAACACAAAGACTCTGATAGCAGCCATCTTTTTCTTTTTGTACTTGGGGATGAACAGAAGATTCTGGGAAAAAGAGCGAAGTCTCCGACTCGGGATGTATTTCTTAAATCTAGGGTTCATAAAAGAAGGACCTTCCTCCGCAAGAGCCTTGAAAGTAACACACCCGACTGCAAAGATAATCCTCCGCTCTATAGGGAGTCAATAGAGGTCTCTCAAAAGAGGAGTGATGTGATAATGTCTAGACTGTTTGTACATAAAGAACAATATCTCATGCTGTAGTGAGGCGGGCGTCCCTCGGCCTCCCAGGCGCATAGATTTTTCCTGCTTCGCGGTGTGGCATGGGCACCTGATGCATGCAGTGCTGCGGTAAGGGTGGCTGCAACAGCAAGGCAAACACCTGTGATAGACCTGTGCAATGGCTGCATTGGGTGGGTTGAGGTGGGCAGCCGAGTGCCCTGGGGTGATATGGCTGCTGGGAAGGGTGCGGCAGACAATGCTGTGGGGTTGGAAGCCCAGGAGGTTGGCGTCTCCCTGTGCCACCCCAGTGTGGCGCACCAGCATCACGCTCATGTATGTATCACAGGGGCTTCGTCTTTCTTTTGGTCTACGTGGCTGGTAGGGTGAGCTTCTTCTGGTATAGCAAGCCTGGATTGCTCGTCTTGCAACTCTAAGGTCAGCAACTTGACTGTCTCTTTCGCTTGGTGTCAGGTGTTGCATGGCACCACATTAGGTTTTCTGAAGCTTTCAAAATGGCTGATGCTCATTGATTCATATGAGTGGTGATGTAGATATTGGGCAGTTGGTGTTAAGAAACTGGGGTTTCTGTTGACTATTGTTGTTCACCTCAATTACTTGAGAGCCTTTTCACGTAAGCCGATTTCTGCTATTCATTGTGTATCTGGGCTTTTTGGTTGTACTTTTAGCTGTAGGCCTTAATGTCCCGCAAAGGGTTTGGAAAACGCCAAATAAATAAGCAACACAGCATAATACACGTTCGGGAGTCAGAAGCGTTGCCATCTAACCCGGAATATAAGGCCAAACAATACCGTAACACGTCATCACAAGCCAGATCACAGTCTGGTCTCCGATGGCCACCCAGGAACCACATGTGAAGCCACCGGACACACAAAAGCAATCCAAGCCGTACCAGCGGCAGGACGTTCGCTACACAAACAGCAACAACATCAACATAAGCGGAACACATCAAATGCGCGCCATTTCCTGGCTCCCTCTTACACGTGTTGGATTTTCTCACGGGAGTAAAGCTTTGCATGAGCAAACTGAGACATATTGAAAGGAGGAGTTTCCCTTCTCTAACAGGACTCCAGCTGCAATGAACAGGTGGTGTTTGAAGAGGGAGAACGTGGGGGCCGGATGGAACGTTTTCTGCCCGAGGCCTGCTTCCGGTAGCACCCGGAAGTGCTGCATTCCCACAGACATGCTGATGAGGGAGCAGACCCCGGGGGCTGTTGATTCTGCATCATGAACGTGTGAATAGGTCTACTGATGACTCAGAGAGAATAGCGGATGAGAAAAGATGCTGTGAGCGCAATGCCTCAGTTCATGGCCATGAGCAATCGGTTACCTCACACAACCTACCCCGTACCAGGAAGGCGGGGCTTGCGGAATTTTCAGAAAGGGATGTCAACATTAATGAACGGGAACCCTAGTTGGCTGTAAACCATCTAAAGTGTTTTCGACGTTAATGAGACTTAAATATTGTTCGTAGGCCATATAGTCTCTTGGTGCATTGGAAAGAAATGAAAACTTACTGTTGGAAATGCAAAAGTCTCAGAACCTCCCTTACTGAAAAGCCAGTTAATGCACCTTGGTCATGGAATCAAGGCTGGTGCGTCACTCAGGAGGTACCAGGCAGCTGCCTGTGGAGCCACCTCAACAGGGCGCCAGATTGTAACTCTAGGCCTCAAACATCAAGGGGAAAGTCAACACTAAAACAACAAATACAATTTTCCCTGGTACTCCAAAAATCCTTGCATTGGAGCACTAGTAAATTCCCACTTGTGAGGAGGCTAGAAACAAAAAAGCCTGGCCTCCATTTTGGGTTTTGGCGGAATAACGGAGGGCGGCAGCAGCGGAGGAGTCATGATGGTGCAGTGCTCGGCCTAGACGGGGCCTTTGTGCTTGAAGTAATCTGTGTACCCTGGGACTCCCCCCTCCCCCTTTTCTCTCGTATCTCCACATTGTATGGGGTGGCGTGACACCCGGCCGGAGGTCGCGACTTGGCTCCACTGGCGCCTGATATCGTTGCCCCGGATTTGTTGACCCGGGCTGGAGGCTCGAGGAGACATCGAGGAGGCCTGCGCTGTTGAGCGCCGTGATCCTACATTTGGGCCAGACGTGAAGAGCCTGGTGGTCCAGGACATTCATACAGTGCCAGAAGAGGGAGAGCCTCAGTCACAGTGCTGCGCCGGAGGTCCAGGGACGGGCGGGGGCGCACCGCGGGCTGGGGGTCCGGCGAGTTTGATGCCACTAAGGGGCCTACTTGGCCGGCCGTCGTGGACTGCGGAGGCGGCCGGGCTATGCTCGGTGCGGCTTGTGACCCAGGGCGTGGCGGGGTTCCGTGAGGCCCAACCTGCGGAGGTGTTCCGTGGTGCAACAAAAGAAATGCCCGGGTTGATACTCAGTTGCTTGCAGTGACCTCCTCACCAAGAGACGCCCCCCAACCATAGGATCTTCACGGCTGCCGGATCCATTTCCCTCCTACCTACCATCATGGTTAAAGACAAGCCAGGAGGCACAGGTACCAAACAGAGCACCCTCGACCATTACACTACGAGCTCGGGCGGCGCCACCGGGGGAGACACGGGTGGCGTGGTGCCAGACAATGCAGCGCTCCTGTCGGCGATCACCGAGGACAGAGACGCTCGACGCCAAGATCAGCACGATGGGGACCGAGGTCTCCTTTTTGCGACAGGATCTTAGGAAAGCTGTGGACCGCATTACCGAAGCAGAGACACGTGTTTCGACTGTCGAAGATACTGTATCTACCTTACAGAAGAAAGTAAATAAGCTAACGATGGTGTCACAGGAGCTGGCGTCCAGGGTGGAGGATGCAGAAGGCCGCTCCAGGCGTAATAATCTACGCTTTGTTGGCTTCCCGGAGGGCTGCAAGGGCTCTTCCATGAACCATTTCATCACTCAATGGTTGACGAGTCTCTTGCCCGCCGAGAAACTGTCCACCTGCTTTGTGGTAGAGCGAGCCCACCGGGAATTAACGAAGAAACCACCCCCGGGAGAAAGCCAGAGGCCGGTAATTGCCAGGCTGCTGAACTATGCTGACCGGGACGCTATATTGCAATTTGCCAGATCGCAAAGGGAAAAACTCCTATTTGATTTGCGGCCTATAATGATCTTTCCAGATTATACCCGATTGGTACAACAGCAGCGCCAATCCTTCGCGGCGGCGAAGCGTAGGCTACGAGACCTTAACATGCAATATATGCTCCTATACCCGGCCCGAATGCGTGTTATATATAATTCCAAATCCCACTTCTTTGATTCACCGGAGGCTGTCTTTGCCTGGACGGATGAACGTTCCCATCTGAAACCACATACTCTGCCGTCGCTGGAATCGGACTCCTCCCGGGGCTCGCAGCGGAATAGACCAAAGAGGAACAAATCAAAGAGAAGACACAGATCTGGCTCCGACCGGCGCTCCTCCCTCCT
The DNA here is from genome assembly GCA_963921515.1 of Calotriton arnoldi. NCBI lineage: Eukaryota > Metazoa > Chordata > Amphibia > Caudata > Salamandridae > Calotriton > Calotriton arnoldi. The sequence goes on along the minus strand of CAWUFW010003566.1, from coordinate 1,521,362 downwards.
GGGGCAGGCACCCTAAAAGTGAACAGTTGTCACTATCTCCATGGCCTCCACAGGCTGCCGTATATCATTCATCAGAAGGAATCCTACTCCACATTGAACACTGAGTTGGCGTGGACGCCCAGTCACAGGACCATCTTACCCCAGACATTCATATCTTATGTTAATGTTACATGGGAAGTTTGGGTACTATTGGAGGAGGTGCTCTAGGCTCCCCCGTTGGGGGTCTGGGGTTCCCTTCACCGCGACAGATGCTCCTTGTTTATGGCAGTATCGGGGGAGGGGGAATGGGGGTTCATAGGGTTCTATGTTAGAACATTTTCAGTTTTTACATATGCGCAGATGTTACACTCGGATACCACTGTATTAGTCTTAAAGATCACAAAAATAGACGATAAATGACCACACAGACACATGTTTCCCCGCTCGGGGAGTTGACCGTGGTGTCCTGGAATGTCAGGGGGTTGCTCAACAAAATTAAACGGGGCGCTATCCTTCGCCAAGCCAAGCGATATGGGGCTGACGTCCTTCGCCTACAGGAGACTCACCTCATGGGCACCAAGGCCCCATGCCTGGCTAGATTTGGATATCACATGATCTTTCATGCGGGGTTTACCAGGGGGTCTTGCGAGACCGCCATTTTAATACATCGCCGCGTCCCTTTTATTCCTTCTAAGCACTGGTTAGACCCCGGGGGACGATACGTTATACTTTCGGGCACACTGCATGGAGAGCACATAAACGTTGGCAGCATATATGCCCCCACCACTGGGAAATTCTTTTATAGATAGGATCACTCGACTATGGGGAGAACTTCCAGAGGGGTTAACACTCCTGGGCAGGGATTGGAACGATGTCATGTTGCCGCTGGATAGAAAGCGGGGATCGGGACGAGAACCCCAAACTGACAGATCCAAATTGCACCTCCTAGCCACTACATTGGGATGGTCGGATGTATGGCGTGAGTATCATCCCGCCGAACTGAGTTACACATATATGTCGGCCGTCCATGGCTCTCTGTCCCGATAGGACTATGTATTTACGCCACAAAGCTACATTCACCGGTTCTCTCATGTATCCCATCTTTCCAGGGGGCTTTCAGATCATTCTCCGGTCTCCTTCAAACTCCACATTCATTCTAAAAAAAAAACCTTTAGGTGGCGCATGTCCCCATGGCACCTCCGAGCCCCCGATTATCTGGAGATGTTGGCCAGTGCAGTCTCAGACTACCTTGAATTCAATGTGGCCTCGGCCTCATCCAAGTGTTCCCTGTGGGAAGCCCTAAAACCCACCATCCGCGGGGCTGATATCAGTTATCGTGCCCATTAAAAACGTAAACGCTCAGAGCAATTGGTCGAATTGGAAACCCACCAGAGGGCCCTGGAAGTGCAGCTCGTCCTCGACCCTAGCCCACTCCTCCAACGAAACATGCTTCAGACACAACAACATATACAGCAACATCTCATTGGGGAGGCAAAGGAAATCTGTCTCGCGTCACAGCATCGAAACTACCAGTGGGGGGACAAATCAAGCAAAATGCTCCATAGGCTATGCCAGGTAGAAAGGTCCCCCTCGAACATCCCAGTACTGCGTGGCACAGATGATGTCCTGCATTCGTCCCCTGGGGCGGTTGCCGGGGAGTTCGCTCTCTATTTTTCTTCACTTTATGCGTGCCACGAACAGATATCGGAGGCCTTAATAGCCGAATTCCTAAGAGACATTCCCCCACGAAGGTTCGCAAATCACGTGCGGGACCAACTAGACGCCCTCATCACAACAGATGAACTCAGTGCAGCACTGGCTGCAATGCACCCAGGGCGGGCCCCTGGCCCCAATGGATTCCCCATGGAGTTCCTTGGACCACACATAAACTCATTGGGTCCTTACCTACTGGAGGTAATACAGGAAGCGCTTGATCAACGCGTGCTGCCTCAGAATTGGCGACACGCAGAGATAGTCCTGTTCCCGAAGCCGGGCCGCCCACAGGAGGAGCCTTCTTCGTACCGCCCCATCTCCCTTATTAACTTTGAGCCCAAACTCCTGGGCAAAATCCTCGCCGATCGTCTGCGGACCTGCGTGCAGGATTTGGTTCATCCGGATCAGTCCGGCTTCATGCCACACTGTGCCACCCGCCACAATATTAGACTGGTCCATAATGCCATGGCCAAAGCTCCGGAGCTGGGGCGTCCCACGGCAATTTTATTAGCTGACATAGACAAGGCGTTCGACTTTCTCAGCTGGGTGTACCTCTTTCAACTCTTGGAAGCCATTGGCGTCGGCCCCCGCTTTCTAGGATATGTACGCCTACTCTATATGAACCTGACGGCCTCGGCCCGGATCGCGGGACACTGGTCGACCCCATTCCCGATCTGCCGCGGTACGAGACAGGGCTGCCCGCTGTCTCCGCTATTATTCGCCCTCACCGTGGAACCCTTGGCGGCATGGGTGCACAGCGACCTGGTGCTCAGAGGCTTCGAATGGTCACAGTCCCGATCTGACTGCATCGCGCTATATGCGGACGATGTGCTTTTCTTTATGACAGACCTGTGGTTCTCGGGACCACGAATCCTACAGATACTTTGAGTGTTTGGCCAGACCACCGGGCTCAATACCCAGCCCGACAAATCTGTGTTATTCCCGGTATGCGGGGATCAGGGGCGAGGTGCCTGGGCGATGCAATTGTCTTAGGCGACCGCAGGCTTTAAATATCTGGGCATCTTCATGTCGCCCAAAGACATGGTGGGCACATAACATCAACCCGCTTATCACCAACCTTCGGGACGAGACAGCAATTTGGTCTCCCCTCCCGCTCTCACTGTACGGGCGTTCAGCGATTTTTAAAATGGTCTCACTACCCAGAATATTATACAGGCTACAGAACTTCCCCTATAATATACCACGAGCCTGGTTCGCGCAAATTAATGCTATACATAACAAATTCCTGTGGAATGACGGGGTGGTCCGGGTGGCACTAAATACATGTGCACAGTCAACGTACTGTGGGGGCATTGCAGCGGCAGACGTGTATGCTTATTATGCAGCATCCCACCTGCTCATTATGGTGGTACAACTCCCCAACAGACCCAGCGTTTGCACTCGAGCACATGGCAATGGAGGATACTCCCCTCCTTCAGCTCCTATATAGCATGCAGAATCTGGACTCCCTGCCTCCGGCCAACCAAGCAGTGGTCCGGCTCTCGAGGTACACTTTCCGACAGATGGGGTGGCATGGTCGCCTCACACAGGCAACCCCACTATGGTATGGTACACATCTTCGCTCTGTGACGGCCCTAGCCGGGTTTCGTAAATGGGACCTGGTGGGCATTTCTACTCTGGGGGATGTGATGCAAGGTACCACACTAAAGTCTTTCCAACAACTACAGAAAGAGTTTTATTTTCACAGGACGCAATTCTATAAATATCTCCCGTTACGACACGCACTAGCTCCCCTGATACACTCAAATGAGACCTTGCCCGAGTTCCATCCCCTTGAAGGCCGCCTGTTAATGGGGGACCTAGGCATGCATAAGATCCGTCAGATTTACCAAACGCTGAGTACGCACACCCGTACGACACTCCATAAGATAAAAAAGGCATGGTTAGAGGACATACCGGACCTGACCGATGACGATTGGACTGAGGCCCTGGCTAGCCCTCAGGGGCGGTGGTGTCTTCACGCTACCGTCTCATACAATTTAAGTATTTACACCGTGTCTATTACACACGATCCCGGCTATGGAGAATGGGTGTTATTCAGTCCCCCCTATGTCTGAGATGCGAAGGGGAAGAGGGGAATTTTATGCATACGGTTTGGAGCTGTACAGCAATACAGTCATTTTGGCGGAAGATCTCGTCCTGTCTGGGTGGGGTGTTGTCGTGGGATCTCCCGTTTGACCCAAAACTGTTCCTCCTCCATAGCACTGATGAGATTGGCGGGAATCGGTATAAGCAGCATTTACTATTTCTGGCCCTCACTCTTGCTAACTGCAATATCGCCCAGCTGTGGAAAGGGGTGTCCCCTCCGACGATGGGTGGATGGAAAAAGGCCATGGACCAATGCATGGGTGCAGAGATCGCAGTGTTTCAGGCCCGAGGCTGTCCCCAGAAACACAGGAAAATATGGTCCAGCTGGGCTATCTATCGAGGCATAGACTTACCTCCCCTTCCATCTCCGGACCCGCGGTATGACTTATCTACACATATTACTGGTCACCGAGCAACCCGAACTACAACATGAAACCGTCTGTTACTATGCTATTAGACTCCTCAAGGTATATGGGATCTGAGTCAATCTGTGCTATGTTTATGTTTTTTTATCTGCAGGTTGTGCAGGAGTTACAATTTTATGCATGTATGGGTGTGCCCGATTTATTTTATCCTCAAATTGTATATATAGGGCCACGGCCCAGCATCTACCATGAAAACCCAATAAACAAGCATTTGCAATGCAATCGGTCTCGCCTTTGGGACCTTATATGTATTTAGCTATGCAGCACATTAGCCTGGGTGCTGAAACATCTACTGTTCTTTAACATGGAGGGAAAGTAAGCACCAAACTGCGCGACACGCCAGGCATGGGAACACATGGAGAGAAATATTGCCTTTCAGCAGGAAATGGTATAGTCCAAAGCTCTGTTTTTAATATAAAAGCAGTTCCTTCGGTGGTCATATCACTGAAAATACAAGATTTGTAAAAAATATTATCATCTACGGGTGTTTGTGGAAGACAATTTATATGGACTGGAAACTTGAGAATGCTAAAGTGATTCTGGTATTTTACTGACCTCTGCTAAAGTATATACAAGAGATCTCTAATGCTCGACCTAAAAATGCTTTTCATTTGCTGGAGTTGCCTGAACTTTTTAGTAAGCCAGAAGAAGTTGTCAACAGATAGGGGAATTGTAAAGCGGCCGCATAGTGCGAATCTCAAGGATACCAGGCTAGCACAGCATCCAAGTAAATCCTCACTTCAGTACCAATTTGATTTACTGACAGCGAGGGGCCCGAACTACCATCCTATGGTTTTAAAGCCTCTCAGACTTTAAAGCGTTTTAGATTAAATACTGTGCACTTCCTGTTTGCGTCCCTAACTGTGGTACTTGGTTTGAAAATCTCGTTGAATGCCCCAGTATAATTATAATGCACAGAGCACTTTGTCATTTTTAGTACATTGTATACTTTGCCCAGGAAAAGCCATCTTATTTTAACCTAGGTTATGGCTTGATTTGAAGATAACTAGGGCTTTACAACAATTAGCTTCAGAAAAAGCTCGGCTGACCATAATTTATTTTATTCAAAGTACTTGGAAGATACGGAAATATTATGGTGTGGTAGCATTATGAATGATGTTTTTAAGGTAAAATAAAGTAACCAGCTAAGCATCCATCTTTGTTGGAAAAAACGGCTTGAAGATGTTCACCACTAAGAACTTTAATTTAATAATTTTGACATCCAGACAGGCCTCATGATTCGCATTGGCGTGTCTGGTTGTGGTTGGTACAGGCGCACTGCCACAGCATTAGGCCTGGACCCACCGGGGCGCAGGGGGCTCGACGGTGCCTAGCTATGCTCAGATTACAATAATCACTGGGCTAGCACGCAGGCTACCTGCAGGAGACGCTCTGCCTGCTGTGTCTGACACTATGGATTTAGCAGCAGATTGTGAAATTAGGCCAGACTGACCTCGAACTTTGTAAACAACATTATTATATATATATAAAAAACAAAGGAAAATACACTAACATTTTTTTGTTTTATTCGTGAATTTCAGATAATATAAAATGTATTAAAGGATATCTACAGCGCAGTTTTTAGCAGAAATATAGCTGTATCAAATATACATGAGAACAGCTAATCAAAATTCCATGATTCCTGGGGAAATATTTCGAATCCCTGTTCGCATTATGCAGTCAGGGAACGCGCCACGCATTCGCTTGTGAACAGCTGTTTCACCTTGCTTCTTTCGCTACCTGCGCCGGCCCTCCTCCCGCCCTTTCATGCTCTGCTGCCTGCCCTCCTGAGTCACTGAAAGAGAATGTTTTATTTCCCTGACTTAGCGCGCGTTTCATGCGTGTCACCTGGGGGCCAGAGTAGCAGGCAGGATCCCTCCATACTGGCTCGGAGACACAGCATGTCCTCCTCAGGACTCGAGAGCAGGCTGCACTATCTGGCTTTAAAACAAGTTTACCTGGCGAGTCAGTGCGTGCGCCTGCTGCACCGCTCTTTGGCTCTGAGGTTTTATTTATCAGCATGCTGCATTCTGGGACTTGTCGTCTACGCTCACACTAATGGAATATAGTTTAAGATTGCTAGCCGATTGAGTCTTCGGGGATACCATTTCCCAACCCTGAACTTTCATTTAGCACTCAGTGCATTATGGGAGTTGTAGTCTATGTTCCGCTCAATTTAACCAAGTAAAATGATTTGTAAAATAGAAACCCAGAATGGTACCATGGTCCCTCCGATGTGGCACCGAGACAGCTGGTGACCTTAACTTAGTATCATTTCCAGGTGGTAAGGGTTTATAAAAGAAAGCCCCGCAATTTTTGTACTATTTAAAATGACCCCCTGGTCTGATTATAGAGGGCATCTGTCCAGTTTAGTATTCATTTTTAACTCAACTTTGCACTTTATTTGCATTCTGGGAATTGTAGTTCCAGAGAGCACAAAATACATGTACTGGATGCACGCCCGGGCAACTCAAGAGGTCTGTATTTTAGATGTCCCTCGACGCATTTTCATATCCCAAAATTACCTTAAAATAGCTTTTGAAAGTCAGCGAGATTACCCTGCTGGGCATGAAGGTATTTTCTAGCCATATATTAAAGTCGATTTGAAATCTGAAAGACGTGCTCGCTGGGGAAGGCAGCAGGTTCTCGGCAGCAGAGCTGGGAACTCATTAGAGGAGCCGGGTCCGTGCCCCGGGGCGGCAGAGACTGTAAGGAGCGCGAAAGACAGCTGGTTATTAATGCGGCAACTAGTCGAGGAGGCGAGACCTGGCGCTTGTGTGGTTTCCCTGTCCCACGCACATGAAACTGGGCAGCCTATGGCCGGTGTGTCTCACCAACCACACCCTGAAATCAAACTCACAACTGGGTGAGAAAGGTACTGTGCAAACACGTCATCTCTCCTCCCCGTGCCTATCAGGAGGCTCTGAATTCGGCAAAAGCTGCTTCAGGTTTTTGGTCTCGCGAGGTGCTTGAACTGAAGACTTCAAGGCAAGCTGCGCCTCGCGAACCCATATGTTTTGCAGCCCTGTTTTTAAACACGCCCGGAGCACTCCTGGTGGGGCAGTGCAGGCGCCGCAGCGTCTCCGGCCCCCAGCTTCTCGTGGGGGAACAGCGCCTCCCTAACTACTAACCCCCAGCCGGGATTGAGCATCGGGAGCCCCAGCCAGCTCCCGATCCGGCCATTTGCTCTAGGCGGTGGTCACACAGCTCCCCCGCTCTGCATCTCAAGGTGGTAACACAGCTCCTGCGCCCGCCGCGCCCTCAGCTATTAGTGCGGCTCTATAAAGTGGCCCCGGTGCCGGCTCCGGTCTCCCTCCCATCTCTCTGATTCCTGGCTGACGTAACGGCTCCTGGCTCTGGTATTTCACCCCGGGGCAGAGGAGGCAGTGGAAAAGAAAAACAACCGGCGCGCGCACACACGTATCCATTCGTCACACGCTTGCCTCAATTTAAAAAAAAAAAAGAGATCCACGATAAACAACTGACCAGACGCTCGTGCGTCATGGCCTTTTGCCTGCTATTACACGCACGGCAGGCATGTGTTTCCAATTATCGCGCCCGAGGCTGGGCACGATAATGGGAAACAGATGTCGGCCCTGCGCGCGTAACCGCCCGAAAAAGGCCACGACGCACGAGATTGTGGTCAGCTTTTGAAACCCCCTAACAATAAGTCTTCGCCTAGCAGCGCTTGCGCGCTACTCGAGGCTCGACCTAAAAATTTTATTAAAAAAAAAAGTGAGATGTCTTACAAAACGGTCATTTAAAATTTAATGGACAAAGCAGATATTTTTCTCTCACATGGTCCCCCTTCCTGCAGGATGCCTCCCCTAATTTGCATTGAATCTTGGTTCTTCCTCATCACTATCATTGCATCCCCCACCCGCATCACTATACTTGGGATTTGACAGACCGGCCTTCTCGTCCATGCTTTGTAGTTGCGTCTACCCTCCCTTCTTTTCTTTCTGCCCTTCTTCCCTACACTTTCCTCTTCCTCTAGTTTATTTTCTTACCCCTCTCTGTCTTTTCTCCTTTTCTATTATATTAGAATTGTTTGTTATTGGTTCATGTATTGCAATCAACATTTGCATCTCAATATGGGTCCATGCTGGACTTCAATGTCACTGTATTCGCTGTTATTTTTCAGTACTGAATTTATGCCAATAAAAATAATGACTACACAAAAAAAGTGAGATGTCTTCAGCACTGTGGAGATCTTCCCAAGAGGCAGCTCCGGAACAAACCACGCTCTTCAGAGTCCGCCAGAGTCGCCAGGAGCACCGAGGACACACTAGGTCCAAAGTGTGGACTAGATCTTAGGAGGCAGTAACTACCCCAGCCCTTTGAGTATGCTCTGAAAGTGGGTGGCATGCTTAGATGCTTCAACTGAAAAAGCAGGACTTGACAACTACATTGTCCAGACTATCAGTGCTATATTGGAGCTGACTTAGGAGGGCCTGACTTAGATCTCAGCAGACAGGTTACTCCGTCACATCGGTGACAGATTAGACTATCAGTGCTATATTGGAGCTGACTTAGGGCCTGATTTAGATCTCGGCGGACAGGTTATTCCATCACAACGGTGACGGATAAGACTTTCAGTGCTATATTGGAGCTGACTTGGGGCCTGATTTAGATCTCGGTGGACAGGTTACTCCGTCACAACAGTGATGGATATCCCATCCGCCGAAAAATAAATTCCATTATTTCCTATGGGATTTATATTTCGGCGGACAGGATCTCTGCCACCGTTGTCACGGAGTAACCTGTCCGCCAAGATATAATCAGGTCCTTAGACTCCAGACATTTTCATATCTTAAGACCAAGATGAAACTGTCTCTATCAACTGAGGCTTCCCTCCAACCCAGGGTTCAGAGCTTCACTACGCCCCCCACAAACATTGTTTGGGGGTGAAGTTTCATCGAAGTCTTTCAAGGTCAATCTACACCCATCACAGGCAACAACTGAGCCCTGACACTGGCGTCATCACTCGCCTATCAACTCTTAACAGAATATATGTGCCTACCAATACACACACACAACAGAAGCACACGCCATGCACACACGCTAGTACACACATGCACACACATCAGACCGTACAGAAATGCACACACATACATGCACCCCACACCACCACTACATGTAGACAAGCGTGCACAAACACACACCTACTATAGCACATGTACACAAACACATAAACACACATACAAGCACAAAAACATGCATGTTGCACTTAAACACACTCACAAACGCACACAAGGAGCTAATTTGTTGAAAAAAATACATTCACATTTGACATTGCAAATGGATCTGAAGTCAAAATCATCTAAACACTATCACATAGACATAAATCGTTGTGCATACAATTAGTGCAGGGTGTGGGATGAAGAAAGGAAAATGTATGCTTCTGAATGGAATTCAGGGAAGAAATTGGTGGAAGGGGTAATGGGCCTCAATCCGTATATGCCTGCCTATATTTTGAGAAAAACAACTTTGGAGATTTGAGCAAATTATGGGAATCAGGATAGTACTAAATTATCAGGCAGGGCACATGTGGACGCATCGCAAAGGAAATCTTGAGAGTGGCCTTACACTTTAAAGGGACTCCTGTGTTTACGTGGCTTCTGAAGTCTGAGCGGCGAGTTGTAAAGTTACAAAAGGCAGCAGCTAGCATTGCATTCCCGATGGTTTATAATGAGAGTAAAGGAAAACTAGGGTCCCGCTTCACAAAGGTAAACTGAGACGAAAGTCTAACTTTACGACTCTCGGTATTCACAAAGGGCATTTACGAGTAGTAAAGTTAGACTTTTGTCTCAGTTAAACTTAAGTTTTGGTCTTAAGTTTAACTGAGACTAGACTAGGACTTTTGGTCTCAGTTAAACTTAAGACAAAAACTTAAGTTTAACTGAGACAAAAGTCTAACTTTACTACTCGTAAATGCCCTTTGTGAATACCGAAAGTCGTAAAGTTAGACTTTCGTCTCAGTTTACCTTTGTGAATCGAGCCTAGGACTTTAAACCGGTAATGCTGATTGCACTTTTAGAAGAATTTGCAAACAAAGAAATATACAAAAACGTGATTTATATCAAACCTGCGCATTAAATCGCACGTGATTCTTAATGGGAATGTGGTATGATCTATAAAAAGCAAAGCCATGAAAGTGAATGGGGTGGGCACTGTAGGGATTAAGATGTATATTCAATTAGGAGGAGGGGGCAGTGCTGACCTCTGTGAAACCCTACGGGTCAGTGGTCAAAGCTGGAAAGTAAGAGAATGCAAGGGCCAACATCTCTCCTCTTCAAACAGATTCACTGGCACCCCAGAGAGCTGTGTGTTAGTTACATGTGCGTATGTATATTTGGTATATGCGGTTGTGTGCTACAGTGTGTGTTTGTACTGTCTGCGTTTATTGATCCCGGAAAGTTTGATGGTGTATGTTTAGTGAGAAGTTGAGTGCATCTTTTGATTATATTTGTGTAAGTGTGTGTTGCTTGCCAGGAGTTTGTAAGAATGGCACCATGTGTACTAACTGAGCCTGGATACCCTCGGAGGTGATTAGCTGTGATCTACAATCCTAGTTGAGTTGAGATGTGCGCTTTTGTTTCTTTTGTGCGTGTTGTGTGCGTTAATGTGCTGTGGCTGTGTGTGTTTGTTGCAGTTTGTGTTTGTTGGGCCCGATTCACAGAACTAACTTAAGACAAAATCCTAAACTTACTACCATTTTGGTATTCACAGAAGGCACTTACTCATTTTGGTATTCACAGAAGGCACTTACTCGTTTTGGTATTCACAGAAGGCACTTACTCGTTTTGGTATTCACAGAAGGCACTTACTCATTTTGGTATTCACAGAAGGCACTTACTCATCAATGAGTAAGTGCCTTCTGTGAATACTAAAATGAGTAAGTTACTCAAAATGAGTAAGTTACTCAAAATGAGTAAGTTACTCATTTGGTATTCACAGAAGGCACCTACTCATCAATGAGTAAGTGACTTCTGTGAATACCAAAATGAGTAAGTGCCTTCTGTGAATACCAAAATGAGTAAGTGCCTTCTGTGAATACCAAAATGGTAGTAAGTTTAGGATTTTGTCTTAAGTTAGTTCTGTGAATCGGGCCCGTTGTGTGTGCCTGTTGCTGTGATGTTTTCTGGTGTAATTTTGGCGAGTATTTGGGTGTTTCTTTAGTATACATTTGTGTAAGTGTGTTTTGAGTATGTTTGTTCATATTATGTTTGTGGTGTCTAATTGATGAGTGGTTTGCTGTGTGTGCTGCTGTGTTTTGGTGAGTGTTTTTATTAACTATTCGTTGGTGTCTGTTTGTTGCTGTGTCTCTTTGGTCTATTGCTGTGTCTGCTGGGTTTGTTGCTGTGTCTCTTTGGTCTGTTGCTGTGCCTGTTGGGTCTGTTGCTGTGTCTCTTTGGTCTGTTGCTGTGCCTGTTGGGTTTGTTGCTGTGTCTCTTCGGTCTGTTGCTGTGCCTGCTGGGTCTGTTGCTGTGTCTGCTGGGTCTGTTGCTGTGTCTCTTTGGTCTGTTGCTGTGTCTGCTGGGTCTGTTGCTGTGTCTCTTTGGTCTGTTGCCGTGTCTGCTGGGTCTGTTGCTGTGTCTCTTTGGTCTGTTGCCGTGTCTGCTGGGTCTGTTGCTGTGTCTCTTTGGTCTGTTGCTGTGTCTGCTGGGTCTGTTGCTGTGCCTCTTTGGTCTGTTGCTGTGTCTGCTGGGTCTCTTGCTGTGCCTTGTTGGTCTGTTGCTGTGTCTGCTGGGTTTGTTGCTGTGTTTATTGCTTTCTGTGTTTGTTCACACAGGATGTGGTATTGGTCGTCCACCACGATGCTTTTCGGCACGTTTTCAGTTTGCCCCAGAGCAGGTGTCTGATGCCACGGGGCGGCCGGCTACAGGCACCATGGGCAGTTGGTAGCAACCAGTGATGCTGAAGGATGGCACGTAGGGCCAGTGAAGAATGTCAGTAGCCATGGGCAAGCAAACCCAAACACACAAAAACAAAAGCACAGGAATGGAAACAAAAGAGAAGAAAAGACAGCATTCTTTAGTCAAGCGCCATCCGACTCAAAGGTGAAACCTACAAACGGAAGCCTGCCAAGGAGAACCCTCACCCTGATTCCGAGACAGGAAACCTAGAGACAGGTAATAATTACAGGGTAGATTGTTTCCCAGGACATGTTTGTCATCACGAGGCTACCTCAGGGCAGCAGCTCCATGTTTTTGCGCTCCGCACTAGGGATGCATGTATGCGCCTTGAGACCCTCACGGGTGAGTAGCCGCGCTTTACAAGTCATTGATTGATTGATTGATGATGTCTTCCCAGAGGGGGCTAGCGGGAGGTGCTACTCCTCAGGGTGGCAGCTCCACGTCTTTGGGCTCCGCAATAGGGATGCATGGATGCGCCTTGAGACCCTCACGGGTGAGTAGCCGCGCTTTACAAGTCATTGATTGATTGATGTCTTCCCAGAGGGGGCTAGCGGGAGGTGTTACTCCTCAGGGTGGCAGCTCCAGCTCTTTGGGCTCCGCACTAGGAATGCATGGATGCGCCTTGAGACCCTCACGGGCGAGGCGCTTTACAAGTCATTGATTGATTAATTGAGGGGGCTAGCGGGAGGTGCTACTCCTCAGGGTGGCAGCTCCATGTCTTTGGGCTCCGCACTAGGAATGCATGGATGCGCCTTGAGACCCTCACGGGCGAGGCTCTTTACAAGTCATTGATTAATTGATTGAGGGGGCTAGCGGGAGGTGTTACTCCTCAGGGTGGCAGTGTAGGTACCGCACAGAACCAGTGCTCTGTAAACCACAGACTCCTTGGCCCAGAATCAATGTAGGACATGTAACTCTCGCCTCCCTCGCATGTTGTAGGGACTGGAGCTGTCAGTTGTAAGTTATCTGAGAGCTAGCTTTGTCCCACTCTGCTCCGGAAGTTACCCTTGACCTCTCTGAGGTCATGCTCCATTCAGACTGTGTAGGAAAGTAGTTCCTATGTAACATATATTCATTGAAAAACCAAAGGTTAATGTGAAGAGAGGGTTAGTTTTTGTATATCACCTCAATACTGGTTTAAAACAACTTTAGAAATACACTTAAAAAATTACAGTTGAAGCACAGTTATGGTTATGTATTAAAACTGGAACACCACTGAAATTAGCAAGGTATGGTTCGGAAGCACAGGCCGTAATTAGCACAACAGACATATTCCAGGTAATTCCCGGCCTGGACACACCTCTAATGGGGGCTTGGGTTATATCCGTGAGGGTGAAATAACCCCACTCGTAATAAGGTCGTATATGTATATCTTTTAAGGTATTAGCGACAATAGTCATTCAAAAACATACATCAAGGGCAGCATCTTTCAGGTGAGATCTTAAAAGAGGTGGAGGCCAAGAGAACCCACCCAGGCCCATGAGCAAGGCTTTGGGGGATTATATTACACTTCTGAGGGGTGGGAGGCAACAGCACTTTACTGTTTTCTGTCCAGGAGGCTAGGGAGGGATTGTAATTGTATTTATATATTGGTTACTACCCTTGGCGAGGTGTTGAAGCGCTTTATTGTTGCTGTTTGGGATTAGCCATGTGGATGTATTTATCCCAGTTAGTTTGTGATATTTTAGTACAAGGTACGTGTGATCATTAGCGGGCCACGTGGTTTTGTGTGAATGGCCAGAGAGGTAGACAGATTATATTAATACCTGTCAGGTGTAGTCATTAGAGGGGGATGTGTGGTTTCAGGTGAATGGCTGGTGAAGTAGGTAGATTTTATTATTACCAGTTAGATGCAATAATCACCGTGGGCTCTGTGGTTTCAGGTGAATGGTTGGTGAGGTAGGTAGATTATGTTAACACTAGGTAGGTGTAGTCATTACAGGGGGGCTGTGTGGTTTCAGGAGAATGGTTGGTGAGATAGGCTGGTGGAGGTTAGGTAATGTTATATTACAGATATAGGGTTATAAAGAGGAGAAGTGATCTATAAAATGAGGTATCAGCCAATTGCAGACTTGCAATCAGAAGGATAGAGATAGACAGACATGAGGCAGAAAGGAGGCTATACTCAGAAACTGAAGGCATGCAGAGGATGAAGGTAAGAAGAGGGACACTCTGAAGAAAGAAAGTACGTCTAGGTCAGTTTTTCACGCAGCGTTTTTGGAGTATATGTACATAAAAGGGCTGTCCGGAAACCTACCACTTTTAATTCTGTTTTTCTGGCTGTGATTCCCCATTTTCACGCTGAGCCTATCAGGCAGCGCAAGCGGTTTGGTTGCAAAAGACCAATTGTCAGCTTGTCAACAATTTACAGAGTACGTAAAGTCTGCCAATTGCTTACAATCAAATAGCTTTACTGTCACTCATCTTTGAATGTTCCTTATTTGACGGCTTTCTTGTCCTTCTTGTGTTTATCCTTCCCTTGGAGCACAGTCTATTTACTTGTGTCCTTTTACTGCTCACTTTTAGGGAATTACTTTTTTATTTTTGCTTAATCACTCTGTGAGAGTGCATGTGTTTTCCAGCTGTCTCCCTTGTGTGCTTGTCTGCCTCTTGCTCCTTGATGTTCACGCTCCTCTGAGTGCTTCTCTCCCCCGCCGCTCTCTGTGTTGCTCTCGCCTGTGCAGTTCTCTCCCTCATGTGCAACTTCCCCCTTCCTCGTCACTCCGACTCTCGTGTGCTTCTGCTTCCTTCTGCCCATTAGCCCGACTCACTCCTGCATTTCTTCCATCTCCCAGCAGCAGACTTAAGGCCTGATTTAGATCTTGGCGGACGGGTTACTCTGTCACAACATAGGATATAATGGGATTTATATTTTGGCGGACAGGATATCCGTCACCATTGTGACGGAGTAACCCGTCCGCCAAGATCTAAATCACGCCCTTATTTATTAATTTTAAATTGTAGTTATTTTTTATAGGGTCAGGCACCAAACTGTTGCCGGCTCTTCCATTTTGTAAATAAAAATGATTTGTGCTGCTTCATTTTCATATTTTTTTAAATTTACAGATCCGTTTTAGATCAGTGAACAAAAAAGAATGGTGCCCTCATCACGTGCACACGTCATAACACATGTGCGTGCAATGTTTGTTTGTTTATCTCTCCTGATATATGCAAACATTTTTCAAATGGGATCACTTTCTCATGTTATAAAAAAGTGCTACACCTTGTGCCCCATTTCTGACAGCAGTATTGGGTTTTTGTGAAAAATAAAAAAACAACTTCTTTTGTTTCTCCCTCTGTTGCTGTGGGAACCTGATGCTTTTTGCAATCTGGTGTGAGGGAGAGACGATAGCCTCCTGGAGACTTTTCATTGGGATTTCAGCCAATCAGAAGCAGGTCCGAGTGAGTGAATAATACAGGAAGCACACAGAGCTTATGTAGCCATCTTCACTGTGTGCTTGTGCTGCTGCATGCTTGACCCCTGAGACATGGGGTGCTAATGGGGTACCCATGGCCGTGCCGGATGTACGAACGTGCCAGTCAATAGTTACTGCTACAGCCCTACGTACCTTTAATTGGTGTCCATGACTGCCTTATTAAAAGTATAAATTATGTGCGGATCTGTTGTTGTTGCGTGTGTTTGTTGTTCTATATGTTGACTTCTGTTGTGTGTGTGTCGGTTTGGCAGGTCCCTCTTTATAAAAGGGCTCCGCTGTACAGTGTATCTATGGGGAGGGCCTCTGAAAACCACCTCCTCTTGTATAGGCTTAAAGCCCTGCTACCAAGGACCCCTCTAATTGTATATCTCCCTGTGCAGCAAGAGATTGTGGGCCATATTATCAAGAACGGCGATAACATTATCGCCGCTTTAGCGGCAGGAAACTGCCGCTAAAGCGGAGATAAGGGGCTTGATAATATGCCCTATAGAATTCCAATAGAAGCCCAGGTTCTGGTTTGAAGGACATCAAACCTGGGCTTCTATTGGAATTCTATAGGGCATATTATCAAGCCCCTTATCGCCGCTTTAGCAGCAGTTTCCTGCCGCTAAAGCGGCGATAATGTTATCACCGTTCTTGGTAATATGGCCCTGTATCTTTGGTCACATCTCTCTTCCATGTGCAAAACGAAATTTGAGTAAGGGCTCCCAGTTTACGGTATTTTCGTTTTTTTACTTTTCCGTCTGTATTTATCCATATTTATTTTTTGCTAATTTTCTCTCTATTTTTCCATATTTATTTTGGGTTTTGTGAAAAAATGAAGCTGAAACTAATATATTCCCATATTTATTCAACCAATACATGTGCACCCATGCTTAAATAAATAAATGCCTGAGAGGTTTTAATGATATGAAAATCCACAGATGATAAATCAATGCACTTATATGAAAACATACATATATTACTCTCAACCATGTGCCTATCTACTACTGCTTAAGGCTTTTTTTACTAAAATTCCTTTCTTTTTTACCCCCTTGTCTGTCAATCTGCACAGACATTTGCTTGGCACCCATGACTGACAGCATTTAGAATCACTCGAAAAAGAATCCAATTTCCATTTTTATCGACATGTAAAAATAAATACAGACAGGAAAATAAATGGGTTTCTGTCTATATTTATCTGTAAAAATCAGTAAAAATGTAAAACAGGGAGCCTTAATTATAGTTAATAGCCCTGTGTCAGCAACCTTCCCTTAGCTTTGGGGCTGAGGGCAAGAGAGGTACGTTTTCTTCTTTGTGCAAAATGGCGCCATTTTAAAATACGTTCACCCAAATGTTTCATAAAAACAGAATATCTATAAGACAAATAGATTGACACATGGTAAAAGAGCACAGAATTTAAATATAGTTCCTTTTTTGATTCTCCAACATTTTTGGGCCCTTGTCCCAAAAATGCATTTTAAACCCATTATTATGAGCAGGGCCACTGGAATAATACGGCAGGGGAGGGCCAAATTATGCAGCAGGGTTGAGTAAATTATGCGACAAGAAACAACAAATTATGCAGCATAACACTGCACATTTTGTGATAATATAACTTCATTATTTCGTCTTTTTAACACTTGTTAACACTGTCTGGCCATTGGTTCCACCTCATTGGAGCCAGCTGAACACCCAAATATAGCAATAAGCAACAGAAAGGTGACATGCCAACCTTTGCAAAGAGCCTTCCACGGCACGACAACACGTGTCACTGCATTTTTTGTAACTTTTGAAGCGTTTGAGCTAGTAATTGTTTTGGGTTAAAATCTGCAGATTATGCTGCAGATGATGGATTATGTGGCAAATACGGTAAATATATAATTATGCGAAAATCGTCGCAGACGCTAAATCACATAATTTCAGTGGCCTTAATTATGGGTGGCTCAGCAAGTGATCCAGATTTCCCCCACCCCCTCGAGTTACCAATACTGGGGGGGGCGGGGAGGTACTGGTAAATCCCAGAGTTTGTCTTCAACAAAGCCGACGCCACCATCGCACCCCATCTCCGGGACATCATCAACTCCTCCTTCCACACCGCCACCTTCCCGGAGAGCTGGAAGCACGCCGAGCTTACCGCCCTCCTGAAGAAACCAACGGCGGACCCCACCGACCTCAAGAACTACCGTCCCATCTCGCTCCTTCCGTTTCCGGCCAAAGTCATCGAGAAGACCGTCAACAGACAGCTTGCCGCCTTCCTCGAGACGAATGGATCCCTCGACCCCTCGCAGTCCGGGTTTCGGGCCAACCACAGCACCGAGACCGCCCTTATCGCAGCCACCGACGACATCAGAACCCTAACCGACAACGGGGAAACAGCTGCCCTCATCCTCTTGGACCTCTCCGCGGCGTTCAACACCGTCTGCCACCGCACCCTAGTGAAGCGCCTCAGCAACATCGGAATCCGAGAGAAAGCACTGGAATGGATCATCTCGTTCCTCGCCGGAAGAACCCAGAGAGTCCGCCTCCCTCCGTTCAGATCCGAAGCCACCGAAGTCATCTGCGGCGTTCCACAAGGATCTTCACTCAGTCCAACCCTCTTCAACGTCTACATGAGCCCCCTCGCAGCCATCGCACGCCAACACAACCTCAACATCATCTCCTACGCCGACGACACCCAGCTGATCCTCTCCCTCACCAACGACCCCACCACCGCCAGAGCCAACCTACACGACGGGATGAGAGACGTCGCCGACTGGATGAGGAACAGCCGCCTTAAACTGAACTCGGACAAGACGGAAGTCCTCATCCTGGGCTCATCTCCCTCCGCCTGGGACGACTCCTGGTGGCCCCCGGCCCTGGGCACCGCGCCCAAGCCAACGGACCACGCACGCAACCTGGGCTTCATCCTGGACTCCTCCCTGTCGATGACCAGACAAGTCAACGCCGTCTCATCTTCATGCTTCAACACCCTGCGCATGCTCCGCAAGATCTTCAGATGGATCCCCACTGAAACCAGGAAGACCGTCACCCAGGCACTCGTCACCAGCCGACTGGACTATGGGAACACCCTCTACGCCGGAACCACAGCCAAACTTCAAAAAAGACTCCAGCGCATCCAGAACGCCTCCGCACGACTCATCCTGGACATCCCCCGACACAGCCACATCACCGGACACCTGAAAGACCTGCACTGGCTCCCCGTCAGCAAGAGAATCACGTTCAGACTCCTCACCCACGCACACAAGGCCCTCCACGACCTGGGCCCAAAGTACCTCAACGACCGCATGACCTTCTACACGCCCACACGCCAGCTACGATCAACCAGCCACGCCCTCGCCACCGTACCACGCATCCGCAGAACCACCGCCGGAGGAAGATCCTTCTCCTACCTGGCAGCCAAGACCTGGAACTCCCTCCCCACTCACCTTCGGCGAACCCAGGACCATCTCTCCTTCAGGAAGCAGCTCAAGACCTGGCTGTTCGAGCAGTAACCTACCCCCTCCCCCAGCGCCTTGAGACCCTCCCGGGTGAGTAGCGCGCTCTATAAATGCCGTGATTGATTGATTGATTGAGTGGTGAATATCCAGACTATTACAATGTGGACACTGAGGGTTCACCAAGAAATGAGGGATAACCAGGGGGAAATCTACAATTCCATGTCTGAGCCAAAAATGACTGTTAATGGCCCCAACAGAATTATGAGGCTACGTGTAATGAAGGCCTTAGTCTTTTTACATAGCTCACGCCCTCTAAACAGCAGCTACAGAGACAGACAGCACCTTAGCAGAATATAATAAATACAGAATATTAAAACCAATGCAGAAAAAATAACAAAGTACATGTTATATAGCAGACACTGCAAACTCTGCCTATTTAAAATTCAATAGTGCCACGAGACTCCTGAAGAGTGGATGATGCGCTGACCCATTAATAAATAAATAAATAAACAATCACCTCTAAGCACTGGATTGTCACTGGGTGCCAGAAATAAAACTGATCAAAAGAGATTAGCTGAGCAAATCTACCTGGTAACAAAAACAAGGTCCTGGCCTGGCAGTTCAAGCCAGACTGTGCCCATTGGAGCAGGGTCAAGACTGATTTGCATGTGGAGGGGTCCAAACTGAGGTGGCGTGTTGGGCACAATAACAATGGACTGGGATTCTGCCCAAGTAATTACAAGTCGTTGACATTCATTCAATCATTCAACCCATCGCTTTTTTCTATGCGTCAGTGTGACACTCTACGTGGGATGACATGCCCAGACACGGGTCTGTGCACACAGTGCCACTGGACACCAAGCTATACCTGGCTGATGAGCGATAACAAGGGCGCCCCCGGCCCTGGGTTGCTTGTATTCTGGTTCAGGGATGACGGGCCTGGCAGTTCAGTCTGGACTGTTCCCATTGGAGCAGGGTCAAGGCTGATTTGCATGTGGAGGGGTCCAAACTGAGGTGGCGTGGTGGGCACAATAACAATGGACTGGGATTCTGCCCAAGTAATTACAAGTCGTTGACATTCATTCAATCATTCAACCCATCACTTTTTTCTATGCGTCAGTGTGACACTCTACGTGGGATGATATGCCCAGACACGGGTCTGTGCACACAGTGCCACTGGACACCAAGCTATACCCGGCTGATGAGCGATAACAAGGGCGCCCCCGGCCCTGGGTTGCTTGTATTCTGGTTCAGGGATGACGGGCCTGGCAGTTCAGTCTGGACTGTTCCCATTGGAGCAGGGTCAAGGCTGATTTGCCAATGGCTGGGTTCAAACAGAGGTGGCGTGGCGTGCAAAGTAATGATGGACTGGGATGCGGCCTGAGTGATTACCACTGACTGAGACGAAATCAAGCATTCATCCATCACTTTTCTGCATGCTTCTGAGCACATTTATTGGCGGTGCCATGTGCTCGTTTGTATGATAGTCTTTAAACGTGACAAGGGATGTGATAACTTATATAGAAGCTGAGTCAAAGTCTCAGAATCTATGAATATGACAGATTCCCTGGTAAACAATTAACTTACAGATGAACACTGTGTCGCTAAATCTCCTTTACCAGAATTTAATTGAAATTTAAGTACATCTGCTAAATGTGTTCCAAGTTCTAACCACTGCACTTCATTTCATGGCAGATAACAATGAATGCTTGATTTTTATATTCAGTGATTCGTTTTTTTAGTATTTGTTTCACTCTACAGAGAAGCTGGATTATATATGAGAGGAAATGTTTCACTTCTGGGAAATGTGAAATGCTCATTTCTTGTTTTTCCTAAGGCATGGCCATTTTTTACAATATTAAACAGGAAGCGCTGCTGAATTATCTCTGTTACAGATATACCAACAGTCTCTGTCGAGGTTCTGAAAATGCAACTCAGTCAAGAGACGGCAGACACAGTCCATTAAAAGTGCTTCTTCTGTGGGCCGTATGCCCGAAGAGTCCTGCAAAGTAATAATACAAAGCTGGCCACCCTACTTGATTCTATCTTTCCTTTCAGGTTTAGCCTACTAGATAGAGCATGCGCTGTCTGTTGCAAGGCATATTGTGGCTTACTGAGTACACAGAAGGGCTTGAGGCCCGCCCATTGCTTACCATTGGTTGGTTTTCCTGTCACTCTCATTTGCCTGCTTCTTATTCCTATCTCAGATTGTCGGTCCTGTGGTTGTCTCTCCCATGGAGCATTTCCGTTTCACTGTCGCTTTGATTGGCTGACATCTCCACTCTCGCTGCTTGTTTTCAAACACTTTTTTTTGTTAAGAAATCCATGAGATTGCATGTGTTTTTGAACTGTTGAGCTCATGTACTTCTCTTCCCCTGTACTCTGTGTCGCTCTCTGTCACCCAAATGCTTCTCCTAACCCCCTCTGCCTGTTGTGCTCACCCGTGTGCTTCTCCCCGTTGCCTCCCCGCACCCTCCATGGTGCTTTCCCCACCCATGCCCCTGGTGTTGCTTTCCCACCACTGCCCTCTGCTGTGTGTTTTGGCTTCACGGCCTCCCCTCTGTTACTTGGTTCATCCCACACTTGAAATAAAACCCCAAAAAATTGGCATGTTTTATTTCCTTTTTACATACTGATCCAATTCGAATCAGTAATTTAAAAAAAAAAGCAGCTGCATTATTTTGTAGGCGCATGCATACGCAGGCATGTTTACAAAATGCCACAGTGCTCACATCAAGGGCATTTGTTTAAAACATTTTAAATGTTAGCCAAGCTAGAGAGCATAAGGGATGCTATGCAGCATTCCTAAAAGAACGCTTACAATGTAATAGGTTACAAAGGCGAGACTTTTTGTCTTTGACAATGCTTGTGTAGTTCATATTTATTCCCCTTTCCCTTTGTTTATTTATTTAAAATGTACACTTAATTTGGAGAATGCGGTAATATTTTTTTTAACTGTTTTTAAAAGGTTTTAATTTTTCTCAAGTAAGGTGATTTTGACCCCGTAACTCAGAATTCTTTGTTTGAACACAAAAAAGTATATTTCCCAGTGCATTAAAGTTTGCACCCTCCATTAAATTCAGCTGGTCAAACTTGCCAGAATTTAACAGAGGTAAAATATCCAGTATTTGCTGGGACATGTAGATTTTGGCTATTAGCACTAAAATTCACATTATGTTTAAGTCAGAATAGGCTATACTTATTTCATCAGATAAATTCCGACGACCTGGATGTCGGATTTTATTGGAAGTGATAGTTATCGCATCCAACAGGGGCCACCCACAATCAACGCCCCAGCGGCGGCTCGCACAGGTAAACTCTGTGGGGTGGTGAGGTGAGGGGGTGGCGGGGCGTGGTGGCAAAGTCGGCGATGCAGCGAGTGCAAGGTAAGTGGTTGTATTTATTTATTTATTTACTTTTCACAATACCGTCGTATGTCGTATTCCACTACCCCACACCTTGCTCCGCCTCACCGCCCCACAGCGTTTACCTGAGTGAGCCGCCACTGTTAGCCCCTACAGTGCTTGAAACTCTGAAGAAGCAAGCTCTAAATTTAAAAAAAGTTATTTGTCTCCCAGCTACATGAGGAGCATTCTAACAAAGAAGTACCTGTGTGTGTGTGTTTGTGTGTGTGTGTGCCCCAGTGTGTATGATCGACTAATCGTTCGCTTTGTATGTGTTCTATATTTTTGCTCTGTGAGTTTGGTGGGCGTGATTCAGATAGGTAAACTTACACTTTTGGGTAAGTTCACTACTTTTCAGTAGCCAGAATCAACATGCGGAGATTTACCACTGTGTTCTTTTTAGGTCTCGCCTAGCGTTGCAGCGCGCATGCGCTGCTCACTCGGCGAGATATATTGTGGATGAGGACTTTCAGAAGGGGGCTTGAAGCCCCGCCCCTCATTTCCATTGGCTGGCGTCACCGTTTATGCTAAACGGTGGCCTGCCATTGGAAATGAGCTTTTTTAGTTGCCGCCCTTTCGCCTTCTGGGACGGCCCCTCCGGATTGGATGGCTTGGTTTATGGCTGTCGTGACGATCTTTCTTATCTTTGGAGGCGTGTAATCACGGGTCATGTTTCCGAAGGGCGGTCGTTTTGTGCTCTCCCGATACCTGTTCTCTCCAGATACACGCAGCGCTAATGCCTCTCTGTGCGGTCAACCGATACATAGCGCTAATCTGTGCTCTCCAGATGCACGTAGCGCGGATGCCTCTCCGTGTTGTCAAGAAACCACACATCGCTAATACTCCTCTGTGTGCTCGCTAGATACACACAGCACAATACCGCCCTGTGCTCTTCAGATACATGCAGCACTAACACGACTGTGTGCTCTTCAGGCGTGATTTGCGATGGGGGGAAGGGGCTGCTTTCTCGCGCCGCCTTGCAACGGACTGCGGTTTCAGGCCTCCGGGCTCGCCTTGGGGGCCGGCACCTTGATGGTTTGATTAATTGTAACAATGGGGCTCGCATGGCTGGTCGCGGTGCACCGGATGGCTGATGCAGGCTTCCTGTTGCGCAGCGGGGGCTGTCTTCGCACGAGGTGAGTCAAGCAGCAATGTTCAGGCCGCCTGTTACGATGGGGAAGGTGCAAGGTAACGGCATAGGTAGGCCCGCACCAGCCGCCACAGCGCTGATCGAAGTGGCAATTGTTATAATTGGTTGCAATTCACAAGGTTGCAGGTTCGATCCCCATACGGGTCAGTATTTACCAAGACTCGGTTACATACTCTGTATCGTCATGGCAGCGCTTTCCTGCCCTGGATTGAAGAGCACACCAAATCCCCCCCACGTCCCCCCTCCACCTACCCGGGCCGTTAGAGGGCTGCACGGCTTGAAACAACCAGCTTGTGCATCAGGACGCGTAAGGTAAGCGAGGGGGAGCAAGGGTATGCTTGCGGATGCTTGACTGCTTTCGAGTGTGAGTGGAAAGGGCTTCAACTGAGAAATGGAGAAGTTTAAATAAAAGTGCAAACACTGCAGGTTTGAAGGAAACAGTTACCTCAAAAGACTGGGTGAATCTATTTACATTTTTTGTAGAATTTTAAATGGTCTCTTCTTCATGTGAGTTTGAGAGGGCCAGAGCTGAGACTGTTTAGTGTTCTTTGAGGACTCATGGCACAGAGACAATGGTTACATTGCAGGATGTAAGAAACAGTAACGGACACGCGCTATGCAATGCAATAGGTGTTGCTTTTGGTATTGTAAATAACAATGGCTTTTAATTTTTTAAAAGGCATTGCCATTTACAATGTCAATAGCTCTAAAATTCGCATTGTATTGTAAATGCTTGTTATACTTATGTGTGAGGAGTTCTTCACCTCCATTGCGGAGTCTCTAGGTGAGGAGAACTCTGGACAAGTAACTAAAGGGAGTATGGAGTCGCAACTCTGCAGTTTCTGAATACTGAAAAGTATTAAAGTTACACAAAAGTGTTAGTTTACCTTTGTGACTCAGGCGCTGTGTGTTACTTATGCAACTTTCTTTGGGTCCATCTGCAGGCCTGCTGTTTGTTTGTTGCTATGCATTCATGATGTATGCGGCTGTTGCTGTGTTCCTTTTTCTGCATTTGTACACACACACACACACACAGCAGCAATGAGCTATCACAACAACCTCTGCCCCACCCCTTACGTGTCTTTTTCAGTTTACACGTAAGCACACTCACACAGCCCGACCTGATGTCATGGTGCCGCAAACTTCGGACAGGTAACATAGTAATCAGTGATGCAGGAGGGCACATGGGCAGCCAGTAGCCATGGGCAGAAAACACACACACAAACACATCCCAGGATAGAAACTGCCCCAGGCGGCGCAGGTAAACAAAAGAAAAGGAAGCTTTACAAAATGTGGCTTTGACGAACTCTGGTTAGGGATCAGATAACAACGCTGGAAAAGGTGAAGGCTATAAACCCACCAATTAGGTGACGAGTGATTAAAGGCGAACCTTTGCTCTCATTCTAAGAAAGAAAGCTAGACGTAGGGATTCACAGAGTAGTATGTAATTATAGGACATGTTTGTCGTCACAGGGCCAACTCAGGACATCAGCTTCGCTGCTTGATGTCTACGGGCTCCTATCACTGAGACTCGGCGCAGGGCACAGGCCATGACTGGCCAGTGGTATAGCAAGGGTGCCAAGGGCCCGCATGCAAGCCAGGAAACCAGGACCCCATCCTTTGCTCTGGTAGTAAAAATCAACAGTAATGGGGCCGTGGACCCCTTAAGGCAAAGTCGCTGGGTCTCGAAGAATACAGTTGACTGCAGCGGAGTCGCTGCGCTACTCCTCTTGGACCTCTCGGCTGCCTTTGACACAGTTGACCATGACACTCTGAAACAAAGACTCTATGAAGCCGGCATAGAGGGAACTGCTCTAGACTGCATCGCGTCCTACCTTCAAAACAGAACTAATGTCATCCATACCCCACCTTTCTCGTCCAAACCATACTCCACAAAAGCAGGGGTCCCTCAAGGTTCTATCATCTCGCCCATGCTTTTCAACATCTTCATGAAGTCATTACCGGTACTGATCAATCAATTTCACCTAACGTGCTATAACTATGCAGATGACACGCAAATACTCCTTCAACTGGAATGCCCCAAAGACATTGAAAAATCCCTAATTTTCAGTTGTCTCAGAGCCGTGGATGACTTGGAGCCATCTCAAATTGAATGCTTCAAAAACGGAAATACTCACGTGTGGCGATTGGAAACATTACGACCCGCTTGCCGCCTGGCCTGATGAACTGGGATCACCACCTAAAGTATCGAAGGAAGTAAGAAACCTCGGAATGACCATGGACTCCAAGCTGTCGTTGAATGCCCAAGTGGACAAACTAGCAAGATCAAGCTTTGTCACTATAAAAACGCTGCGACGAATTTTCCCTCATTTGGGATTTCCACACAAGGTCCAAGCTACCATCTCCCTTGTTCTATCCAAACTCGATTACGCCAATAGCCTCTACCACGGATCACCTTTAACGACCATGAAAAGACTACAACGGATTCAGAGCTCGGCTGCCAGACTACTCTTGCATATCAAACCGTGAGACCACATCTCCCCTGCCTTGAAAGCCCTGCATTGGGTTGCCAGAAGATCCACGTTCAAGCTACTTTGTATCACCCACAAAGCAATACATGGAATGGGACCGCTCTTCATCAGGAATAAAATCACCAAACACATTCAACAAAGGAACCTACGCTCTAAAGGGGCATCTCGCCTCAAAATCCCAAGATACAAGAAAAAAACCATAGGTGGCACATCCTTCTCTGTTCAAGCAGCTAAACTATGGAACTCTTTACCCCCCAACATAAGATCCACTGACAACCACCTTATCTTCAGAAAACTAGTCAAGAATTGACTCTTCCCTACTTAAGCACAATACGCAAACAGAAATTTACAGCATATTCCTCTGTATATAAGCATTTATTTTCACTATGTACCTATCTTTGTGTATTGCTTTGTATAAACATGTAGAATAATTATGTTATAAATAAATAAATAAAAATCATCTTTGGTCTACATGTACTTATTTCCATTGTGCATCTATGTACCTTCCATGTCCTTGGATCTGTGTGTTACTTTTCTCCTGAAAAAGCATATCCATTGCACTACCCTATTTCTCATCCGCTACCTCTATCAATATCTTTAATCTATATATACTTACCTCCTTTATGCATCTATATACTTTCAATGTACTTATGGATCTATATATTTATCACTTTCTTCTAATTTAGCATTTCCAATGCACTACCCTATTTCTCAGCCTATACTTCTCTCAATATATCCTCTGGCCCAACCTTTCTGACTCATCTCAAACTTCTTTCTACTACTCTTTCCAATGCACTACCCTATCTCTCACCCTATACATCTATCAATATATCCCCTACATCCACTCTCTCATTTATCCCAAACCCCATACCACTACTATGTTCCCCAAAATAACCCTTTCTAGACTCTCTCCTACTCTACCCCTCCTTGCATCATCTGACACCTCTTTTTGCTATACCGATCCCCCAAAACAAGCCTTTCTAAACTCTTCCCTCTGACTCTTCCCCTCAAAAACCCCTTTTACTCATCCAAAAGCTGCCTCCTACTGCTATGACCTAAAAAAAAAACTAAAAAAAAAAACTCACTCTTCTGTCCCTCCACTATCCTTTTCAATCAAAATAACAGACTAACATGTTCACTTCTCAAATTCCATATTCCACTATACTAATTCACCACTAATCCTTTATGGGTTCCAGAGTAGCGTGCTACTTGCCAATAAAGCATTTCAACACCCCATCAGGGTTACCAGCGCTATATAAATGCAAACCTTTTTCCCTTTTCTACCCCTCCCCAACCCTTCTCAATCCAAATAACTGACTAACATATCCACCACTCAAATTACTTTCATGTTTCGCCATACTAATTCAACAGTAATCCTTATGGGTTCCAGAGTAGCGTGCTACTCGCCAATAAAGCGCTTCAAAACCCCATCAAGGGGTAGCAAGCGCTATATAAATACAAACCTCTTTCCCCCTTCTATCCCGCAACCTACCCTTCTCTATCCAAATAACTGAATAACATATCCACCACTCAAATTACTTCATACTTCACTATACTAATTTTCAACACTAATCCTTTCTGGGTTCCGGAGTAGCGTCCTACTCGCCAGAAAAGCGCTTCAACACCCATCAGGGGTAACAGGTGCTACAAGAATGCAAACCTTTCTTCCCTTTTATCCCTCCGCTACCCTTCTCACTCCAAATAACTAATATTCACCACTCAAATTACTTTCATGTTTCACCATACTAATTCAGCACTAATCCTTTATGGGTTTCCGGAGTAGCGTGCTTCAACACCCCATCAGGGGTAACAAGCGCTATATAAATACAAACCTTTTTTTTTTTTTTTTTTTACCTCTGCTATCCTTCCGAATCCAAATAACTGACTAACCTATCCACCACTTAAAATTTACTTGCATGTTTCACTATACTAATTCAACACTAATCCTCTGTGGGTCCCGGAGTAGCGTGCTACTCGCCGAAAAAGCGCTTCACCGCCTCGTCAGGGGTAGTAAGCGCCATATAAATGCAATTACATTACATTACATTACATTTGAGGGGCCGATACTGTTAGCGAGACCCATGACATTATCTAGGACTGTGGTTGGACGGTCACGGAATGTCTGGTGGCTCAGTGGACTAATGCGCCCACTGTAGGGACCTGTGTTCGACCTCATAGTTCAAATCCTGGCAGGTCCACTCAGCCTTTCATCCTTCTGAGGTCGATAAAATGAGTACCATTGAGTTGGGTAACAATAAACATCTGTTATTCAGCACCAAGATACCCCTAGGTGAACGTGCACTTTACAAATACATGTTATGTTAAGTTAATGTGGAAAGACTCACTTGGATGACAATATGAGGACTAGAGGTTCAGGTGTGGTGGGACTCACAGAGATGGTAGGACCACCTCATGGATATGTTACTGCAATGGCAGTGGTGTGACCGGCTCACCTAGTGTCAGGGCGTGTCAGTGGGCGGTGTCAAAGATTTTCTGCACTCAGGGCAATGAAGCTTGAAAGGGTTTATTAACAAAGGGAAAATTTATTAACTGTGAATCAAAATCAGTTGGACAGGGGCTGTTCCAGTAAACAGTATTGGAGTGAACTCAGTAAGCAAAGGCAAAAATATAGAAGGTTTCACAAACATCACGTGACTTTCAAAAACAAAGGGAGTACACAGGTGTCTGGATCTGAGATCATGAAACGGGAAGAAGACACATTCAGTTGTAACAAACAGCTACACTTTTTCAGCTGATCAAGTTAATGAACACTTTCTCATCTCAAGAACCAAGAAGTGAGAGACCTAAAAGTTCATACATAGGCACTTCCTTTAGGCATGGTTAGCATGATCAAGGAAACATGGCAGCAGCAGTGACAGTAATGCTAAGGCAATGGCTAGCATTAACAGTGGCAGCAGGTAGGGTGGTGAGACTGCCAGACAACATGGCTGAACCACCAGTGAGTGTTTGAGGGAGTGCACTGTAGTGAGTGTGACACGTCACAAGTATGGCCCGACATTCCGGAAACATGATGTACAAGACTTTATGCCACTCAAAGGTCTCCTTAAAGCTCCCTCACTGGCCGCTCGCGTGAGATACCAGTGTCTTGGTCCAGTGGGTTCTTGATCTTGACACACCATGCTGGTGCGGTAACATGGTTTTTGATGCTTGTCACTGGCACTTACAGAAGTGTAACCATTACAAAATGGCATGGATACGCCACACTGTGAGGGACTATGACCTATGCTGCCTAAAATGGAAACAGGGACTACTGGAGCTGAGACACGTTTCTTATATCTTTGTAATGATGGAAAACAATCAAATTTGAGGAGATTAATTTAACCCTGAAGAAGTCCCATTCTTTTGCGGGACGAAATGTGTTGGCTGTGCTTATCGCTGTATTGTGAAATGAAATAGGGAATATTTTTCAACCATATATGATTCACTGAACTCTTGGATTTCCAATTTGACTCGCGGGGTATTTCTGAACACACATTACAATGACGTGCAGTTATATTGTTATTTCTGGGTGTGCCCTTCCAATCTTTCTGGATTTATGCTTTTTTAAGGGTTTTGGAATGGTTCACCCAGGAAATAGGGCACCCACTTTCTCGGAACCTCTTTGAGTGTGGCAGCAGAAATCACAACCATTCCAAGCTGTAGCTTTAGACAAACTTGCTCTTTTGTTTGTGGTGTTTAGAATATTCAGGAATAAGAACCTGTCAGCTTCACTCCAGACAACAAAGACGTGGATTTGCTGGTTTTGTGCCATGCCCTTCCTCTTCCGGTATCACAGTACTAGTACAGCAAGGCTTTGCAGTACAACACAAAAATACTTTATTTGGGAGTTGTATGGAAATGTCTCTTTTTGCATGTTCACCCCCACATTTTTGGACTGATGCTGCTGGTTTTTCGACTCTGAGAGTGCGCTGCGGCCGCTAACCAGACCTCAGTGTCCGTGTTCTAACCCCTGACAAAGTGCATTTCGAATTGGCTAACCCCAATTGTCTGAGACTGATTTACCTTTAAGCGAGGGGCGTAGCTTCGGGGGGGAGAGGGGTGTTTGGGGTGTTACACTCCCCCAAAAAACTGTATTCTGTAGCAAATAGTTGGGTACAGGTGCTTTCAATCGGGTATGGTGAGGTGTCTGTCAGATATCACTCGAGATTTTTACATGCCCACACTGGCAAAAACACACAAACACATTCTCTCTCGTCTCTGCCTTAAAGCTTGAATAGTTTGAAATCTATTGTTTTTTAAGGACGCCTAACAATCTGCACTCCTGTCTCTTTCCACTGCCACTTAAGCCCCCCTCGTGCCCCTCTTCTCATAACATATTTTAACAAGATATGCCAGCGTGATTGCTAGGTAAATTGAAGCTAACACCCCTCAGTATTACTGACCTAGCTACACCCCTGCTTATAAGTCCCTAGTATATGGTACCCAGGGTAACCAGGACATGTAAGGCAGAGTGTCCACTCAGGGCTGCAGAACTGATTGTGCCACCCTGTGTGTGACAAAGTACAAAATGGCTCCCAGCCTGCCACTGTAGACTGGAAGGGCAGTGGCAACACTGCGAGTCCAACTTTGCCATTCAAACCAATGGGAAAGCCCCCACTTCCCTTAACAATATATGTAAGTCTCCCCTACAGAAGGTCTATTGAGCCTTAGAGCAGGGAGATGTATATGATTAAGTGAGGCATATAATTCTTTTTATATATGTCTTACCAGCAACACTTCTAAATTGTCGTTTTGATGTGGGAGAGTTAGTAGCCCCCTTGGCTAGCACCGGGTTACCGACTGACCCCTCAGCTTGGCTAACTTCTGAATGGGACGACTTAGATGGCTACTGTAAGGTAATAAATTAATCATATCAGTCAAAAAGGAGAGAGGGGGGGGGGGACTGGGCGCTAGTTGAGGTCCAGTACCCATGCTCCACGTAGCAATATAAATCTAAGAAATGGGTTACTGTTCCTATGGGGACACGACTAGTGTCCAGAGAGAAAAGATAAAGTGGGAAAGAGGAGAGTCTAGGTTCTGTTCACACAAATATTTGTGTGAACAGAACTTAGACTCCCTCTTCCCCACTTTATCTTTTCTCTCTGGACCAGTGCTTGAAATGGAAAAATAGAAGTGCAGGTACTCTGGTGCAGAGTACCTGCTCGTTTCTGAGAAGTGCCGGTACTCTCCAATTAAACGTATTGCATTTCTCTTGAGAAGTGCTGGTACTCTCCCTCTCAAAATAAAAAAGTGCTGGTACTCCGTACCGGACAGTACCGGCTCATTTAAAGCACTGCTCTGGACACTAGTCATGTCCACACAGGAACAGTAACCCATTTCTTGGATTTATAATAAATTAATTGTGGCATTAAACCCTACTTGATGCCCATGTTGGATTTAATATCACTATTAAAGAAATGCAGCTTTTAGAATGTTGGCACTCAGTGACCCAGTTTGTCATGTGGCCTCACGCTGTCACTGGCCACCAGACAGCCTTCTGCCCTCCTGGGGAGTAGTGTGAACGGCTCCCAGGCTTAGGAACAATAGCAGCCTGCTACAGGTCAAGGTGTCACCTCCCCTTTGCAGTAAGCCACTCTGAGTATTTGCCCAAAATGAGACCTTTAAACGCGATGCCACCTTTGGTGGGCAAATGGCGATCACACTACTGTGGGGCCGCCCTTTGTTTAGGTAGAGAGACTGGCGGCATGGACAGAGAGGGGAGACCAGTGCTCAAACAACTTTTCCCGTGGACATGTAGCCCACAGGTAAACACACCTCTAGGATGGTCTACAAAGCTCCTAACATCCAAGGAAGGGTTCAGACATCTTGAGAGTGGGTAGAACAGGGCACTCTGGGATTGCTAGATGCCACAGATAGCAGGAAAGTCCTCACCAAGAGGGAGGGAACCTGGTAGCCCATTGGCTAGAGACTGCATCAACCCCCAGGGCACTTTCTGGGCATAAATATGGCTCTGACACCCTGAACCTCAGATCCAACGGAACTGGAAAGAAGACCGAAGACAGACTGCCCTGCTGACTCCTGGACTTGGCAGAGAGAGACTACACTGTCTGCTGGTCACACCAGGGCCATCAAAGCTGAAGTATCCCCCTTCGGCAAGTCAGTAGCCACTCCAGAAGAATCGTAGCTGACTGCTGCTGGGCACCCCAAGAGACCGATCTACGATGGCCGAAAGTTGTACCCGAGTCAGCCGGACCTGGGAGTGTCATCTGAGTCCAGATTGGTCACCCAGGAGGGACACTAGCCCCCACCAAGGGAAATTGCTGGGACTGCTGTGGACGGAGACTTGTAGCCCAGCTGTAGATAGCCCTTTACTGTTTCATAGAGGACTGCAAAGGATCCCGACCTCTGTGGTCAAAGTTGCCCCACCTGAGCCATGGACCGAGGAATAACCTCAAAGTCATCCCCATTGACCGCACAGCGCCCAGAGCATCCGTGAGCATTTTCCGTCTCCTGCATCTGCAGCATCAGGACCACTCCATTGAAGTCTATGTCAATCGTGCTGTAAAGTTTGCTGCAAATGAACTGCAAAACACTTTGGGTGCCAGGTAACTGTCCAAATACTTCTTATTGCCCCCCCAGACCTTCACCCTGTTGGATTTTGTTGCACAAACTGGGCCAGAGTAGTCGAACTCAACTCTTAGAAACTTTTTAAAACTTTACAAACTTTACGGTTACCAAGGCTTGTTTGCGATTGAACTAAGGTTTACGTTTTCTTTAAAACTCTGTATCTCCGGAACCCTCCTGTGGATTTTGCTCATCTTGATCTCTAAAAATTCATAAAATATCATCTATTTTTATAAATTGGTGTCATTTTCTTTCGTGTTGTGTGGGTATCCTATTCCCTTGTTTGGTACTGTTAAATGCTTTACATTAGTTCTTTTGCTTAAGCCTTGCTACTCAAAGCCATAGCTACCCAGGGTTGGACTTAAAGTTTTACAAATGAGCCTGACTGGACCCAGGACAGTTTTTGCGAGTGTATTACACGGTAAGGTCGCACAACCAAACCATAATGCACCCAAATCCTCACCAGAGTGTGCCAAACAAAGTTAATGGGTTGAGTTAAAGTGATATGTAAAAGTGCCTTTGAGGCTGTTACCTGCAAACTGCTGCTTTTTCTGTCTGTCCTGTCTCATCTCGTGATGTGTTGGGACATACATTATTATTCTACGCTAACTGATGCATGTTGGCCATACACCGCATTCGCCAATTCCTCAACCCCTACCCCCAAACACGCTTGCACAGTCGACGCGGTACAGTTTGGGACCCGTCCCCACATTCCCTTTCTCATTGAATCAGTTGCCGCCCATGTCCCCCCTCACCTATCTTTGCATGCCCATGGTGGATGGACACTCCCTTGGCCTTCCTTCAATCACTTGTGTCTTGATCGGTAGGCCCCGAAATGTTGGAGCAGAGGCACTCTGCGGCAGAGTGGCCAATATGGGCATGGACTGGTTTGGCCGGAAGAATGCCGGGGGTGTGAGTGTCAGGAAGTGGGGCTGCAGATACTCCTCACGGCTCAGTGTGGCGTAGGTACCCCAAACCTGATTGCTCTAGTTCCTTTCGGCATAGGAAGGGCTGACGGTCATCATGGAGTGCCAGTTCTGTTCGGAGCGAGGCTGTGCATGTTCGGAGAATGTGGTTCGAAGCAGGATGCCGACACCTGATAATGCTTCCCAGTAGACCATGGCCGCCTGTGTCTTTTATGAAGATGGCGGCTCTCTTGGATAGTAGGGTACGGTGTCCTTTGCTAGGCAATCATGATACCATGTTGTTACAGCCAGGATCTCACTACAGAGATCTCAGATTTCCCTT
This sequence comes from Calotriton arnoldi, assembly GCA_963921515.1. NCBI lineage: Eukaryota > Metazoa > Chordata > Amphibia > Caudata > Salamandridae > Calotriton > Calotriton arnoldi. The sequence continues at coordinate 1,487,482 of CAWUFW010003566.1, read as the reverse complement.
CCCAAGACCTATTACTTCCTAAGGTTCGTATTGATGGACATTGGGAATAAAGAAAAGCTTTCTGAAAAATTGCAAACTTTGAACTATTTTCTTAAACATGTATTTGAACTCTGTACTGTGGTAAATTAAATTTACTTATTACCTCATTTCTGAATTTCTATGCTTAATAAATCATAATTTCTTGTCAATGCAAAGCGAGGAGTCCGTGGTGCTCAAATGAAGGAGGAGAAGACCAATAACTCGAGTTAAAGGGAGCGCTTCCAGCACCAAGCGGGCACAGGAGCAATCTCTCAAGTGTCTCTCTTTAAGTGCGCCTTTATTTTCAACAGCAGAATATTTATACAGTCTTGGTCACGAGGCAAAATAGAGGAACAAACAGGTCGTGGCAGATAGAGGAACAAAGATTCAGCAAGAGGAGCAGAGTGTGAAGAAATGGGGGCGTGTCTTAGGCTTCGTGAGGGGACTTGCGATGTGAAATAGTCTAACAGTTGGAAGGGGAAGGCTTCCTCATTTGGGGGTTTGTGCTCGTGCTTCATGTCAGAAACATGAACCATCTCTGCGGGGGAGCAGGAACTCATGTACTGGTTTCCCGGACTTGGCAGAAACCACAGAGACAGATGGTGAAAATGAGGAAAACCAGGTGCAGGGGTGTCGTGCTCGTGCTCGGGGTCTTGGGACACCAAAGGGTGAATTAAAAACAAAATGGTGTCGGCTTTTAATGTGGGCAATTATTAAGTGCGCAAAGGGGATCGCGCAAAGGGGCATAATTAGATTGCGCAGAGGGCAGCGAAGGGGCATAATTATAGATTTTATTTCCACATTCCCTCCTTGCCCCAGAGTGTACCTACATTATATCTCAATTTGCATGAGATCATTTATACATTCTTGTAACATGATTCTTTCCCTTTCTCTCTGCTGGACAAGTGGTTTAGGAATGCATTTTGCAGCGCATAGACCGCATAGGGCAGGACCACATTGGATGCAAAGGCAGCATCCAGTTATTATCAGGAATATTATGCCTGCTGCTGACAGCAGTTGCCATCCCCAGGACGATATTATCTTCCAGAACCAGTCAGACCACGTCCAAGTGCCAGGTTCTTGATGTAAACTTACGGCTATCTTGTGTAATTTTGTTATGGCCGTGTATACAGATGGGGAATTATCAGGAATAAATATACAGCAGCTAGAGCCTATAATTTTACAGGCTCCGCCTCTGTCAGCCAAGATGATGTCAAGGACAAGGCGATTTTGGAGAGTAACCAATCGTATGGCAGACTGCTCCTGGGTTAAGCTCCCCAGGGCAGACGCCGTCTGGTTTACTACAGCCTCTAAGGTCCTTGTCAACCTGCGTATAAGCTTGCTGTTCTGTACAGGGCCAACAAAGAAGAAGAACCCTTTGTTAAAATCTGTATACTGTTCCCATGAGGTTTCCGTTTGGTCAACCAAGGAGGTATCGATCGTTCTTTTATGTCTGACATGGGGCACTAGGAGGTCTCTGTGGTAAGTGGATGGGGCCACAAAGACAGGGGGTAACAGGAATGCTATATATCAAGTTCCCCCCAGTTCAAGGGCAGCTGCACATAGGCCGTTTGGCCACAGATGAAATAAGTATGGCGAGATGCTAGAAATGAGGACTTTCCTCTGTCTTCAAAACTTATAGTGGTATGACAGTCACTGTGTCCTAATGGAACAGAGCCATTTTTCTGGATGCACAGGTGTCCTTTTACTGGTGAGACCGAGATGGAAGGGGAACCAGCATTCTTTTTAGGTTTGGTATTTAACATCTTGTAGGACATGGTCATGTTCCCTTGCTTGTATTCTTCACTTTCTAGGACTGTACCGGTCGCCTGAGGATCTCCCTCCTTATTAGGGTAACAGGCAGTATTGAGTACCTTGTTTAAATCCCCCAAGGCCACCCATTCTTGCATGAATTATTTCCGTCAGGGCAGGAGGTGGGGGTAGTAGCGTCAGCTGTTATTAGGGCGAACCAGGCTTCACAAGTTCCATTATAAGAGAATGGGAAAGAAAAAAGAGGCATCCCTCCCTTTTTCTGATGAGGTGGGATGCGGCCACATATCCAACAATTGGTGCTATTACTGGCTTGCTGAGTGTGGTGTAGCATCTGTATGAAGGTATTGTTTCGCAAGGCTAGTCTATGGGCTTGTTCATGAGGGGTAGGTCGTGATAGGTGTGTTCCTGAGTGCTGTTGGGTGTATGAGAGGTGTGTTGTGTTGGGGGAAAAACAGTGTGGAGAATCCAACCAAGACACGTCATAACTGCCATGAGGAAAAATAATACTGTCAAACATATAATAGGACCATTATGTCTTTTTCTAGAGTTCATTTTTTTTTTCCACATAGTCAAGGTGTTAAAATCCATTCCCATGCTCCAACCGCTTCACCACTGGACCGACGCCCAATGGACTTAATTAGCCAGAGTCCGAATGGCAGACCTTAACTTTGATTTGTAATCCTGTTGTGGGGTTAGTTCCAAAGGCAATAAAGATTGTTCAGTCACAATGTCAGTGGGATTGGCAGGGCCATCAGCAACAGTGTCTTTTTGTCCAAAATGTTTCCGGCAGTGGCTTGCGTGGAGCCAGCCCTTCCTGCCCTCGACCTTCACTGCTGTCCGTGTTGTTAGTAGTACGAGTCTTGGCTTCTTCCACCTGGGTTGGAGGGGACTGGTCCGGTCGAAGTTCCTCACGAGGACCCAGTCCCCGGGTCGGATGGCGTGTTCTTCCGGGTTGGTTTTGTCAGGGAAGGTGGCAGCAACCTGAGAACGACAAGATTGGAGTGCAGACATCAAGGAAGCCAGGTAGTCAGTCAGCATAGTACTGTCAACATCAGTTATTCTTTTAGGCCTTGGCGTACCCCACATATTTGGTGGTCTGCCAAAGACCACTTCATATGGAGATAAGCCAGTTCTGGAATGGGCTACCATACGCATGTAGAAGAGGGCAACCGGTAAGGCTACCATCCAGTCCACGCCTTTGTCAGTGCATATCTTGGCCAATTTTGTCTTCAAAGTTTGGTTGTGCCTTTCTACTAGACCTGCTGCATGAGGATGTCTTACACAGTGAAACTTCCAAGTGTACCCTAACAGAAGAGACACTTGCTTCATGAGTTCAGAGGAAAAAGGTTGGCCGTTATCTGAGTAGATGACACGGGGCAACCCATACCTCGGAAAAACTCTCTAACTAATTGTTTAGCAGTTGTCGTTGCAGTGTAATCTGGGACGGGATAGGCTTCTGTCCATCTGGTCAGAGCACACACTACAACTAGCACATACTTGTGACCTCTACATCTCTCCATCTGGATATAGTCCATCTGGAGAACTTCAAATGGATGGTCAGGGGTTGGAATCCTCCCTGTTCCACCTTTGTGCCTTTTCCTGGGTTGAACTGATTACAAATCATGCACGTTTTAACTTTTTGTTTGGCTGCAGCTCTCAAATGTTTGTTGTGCCATATATTCTGTATGCTGTCTAACATTGCTTTTTCTCCCAGATGTGCTGGTCCATGTATGGTGTTTACCATAACTTGTACCATGGCATCCGGTAGAAACCATACTGCTCTTTCAGGTGTCATCCAGCCTTGATCTGTAAGGACCCCTCCTTTTTCCTTCCATTCTAGCAGTTCCTGTGGTGTGGCGTGACTTTGGACATCCTGGATGTCAGAAAAGGGGTCTCGTATTGTATATTGGCGGTGTGGTATACTTAATTCTGTGTTTGCTGCTAACTTGGCTGCACTGTCTGCAGAATCATTTCCTTTGATATTTCATCTGTTCCTTTTGTGTGCGCTTTACATTTTAGCACTGCGATTTTCTCTGGTAACTGACTGGCCTCTAAGAGGGCAGTGATGAGTGTAGCATGCTGTATTCTGAACCCATGTGATGTGAGAAATCCTCTCTCTTTCCATAATGTACCGAAGTTGTGTACAACTCCAAAGGCATATTGTGAATCAGTGTAGATGTTAACTGACTTTCCTTTTGCTAAGTGACATGCTCGTGTTAGGGCTATGAGTTCTGCTGCCTGTGCCGACAGTATCTCTATCTTGTGTGCTTCTAAAGTGTCTGTACCATTTGTGACGGCATAGGCTGCTGCTAATTCTCCTGTGGGGAGTCTCATACATGAACCATCAACAAAGAGTGTCATTTCTGCCTTAGCAAGGGGAGTATCTTGTAAATCTGGTCTTGGTTTGGTCACTAAATCAATTATGTCAATACAATCGTGAATTTCTTCAGTAGGAGAGGTCAGTGGCAACAGTGTTGCTGGGTTTAAAATGTTGCAGCGTCTAATCTCAATGTGTGGCTGAAAAAGTGTCATCTCATATCCGGTGAGTCTGGCTATTGTCAGATGCTGTGTTTGTGTTCTGTTTAACAGAAGTTCTACAGCGTGTGGGACCTGAACTATCAGATGATGTCCCAATACAATAGAATCGCTTTGTCTAATAGCTTGTGCAGTAGCTGCTACTGATTTTAGACATGCAGGCAATGCTTGTGCTACTGGATCTAATGTGCTTGAAAAATAACCACATGGTTTATGTTTGTCTGCTTGAAGTTGGGTCAGAACTGATAGTGCTGTACCTGAGTTTTCTGTTACAAATAATGTAAAATCTTTGGTGTAATTAGGTGTTGTGGAACGACACATTTATTGAGCTCTCTCAAATCCACCACTAGTCTGTAGACAGGTGGTGTTCCTGGTTCCACTTTTTTATGAACTGGTAAAACAGGGGAATTGCAAATGTTAGAAGTTGTTTCCTTAATCACACCTGACTGTATTAGGTCCTGAATAATTAACATTAATGCTTGTTCAGCCTGAGGTGGAATTTTGTATTGCCTTATGCGTGGTAGTTGGGCTCCCTCTTTCAGTGTAACCTTGTGAGGTGTTATTTCCATACATCCTACTGTGGTGGAATCAGTGGCCCACAGGGTGTGTGGCAAATCTTTCAAACGCTCATCTAATTCTCTACTTGTGTAGTGGCCCTTGAAATCTCGCAGAAATAGTCTGACATCTGTAGGTGAGCAAACAATGACAGCTCCTAATTCTTTCAATGTTTTTATACCAAGCAAGTTTTCTGGACATGATTTTGTCAATATAAGATCTGTAGTTGTCATGAGGGGACCAACCTGCAAGGGCAGTGGCTTTGACGTGACGTTTGTCACAGGTTGTCCCGAGAAACCCAGAGAAATACTTTTTGAACCTGAGAGAGGAGCCTCTGGGACCTCTTGATGGCTTATTGTTGTTTTACTGGCCCCAGTGTCTAGTAGAAACTTCCTATCCTCCCCAAGAAGTCGGACCTCTATAAATGGACCTGTCTGATCTACTGGAATGGGGATTAGGGGCAGTTTGTCATCTTCTCTCTCTGGGCAACATCATGAGAAATCTGGGTAATATTCAGTGTAGGCGCTGTCTATAATATTCATTTGGGCCATTTGTGTTGTCAGTGGAACTGAAGGTGTTGAACTGTCTAGGGAATCATTCTGTTTTGGCTGATATGGGCGTGGCTGGGTCTTACCAGTAGCCAAATTGTGCTTTAAGACAGGGCAATCTTTAACGAAGTGTCCCATCTTTTTGCAATAATTACAAGTGCTTTTTATATTTGTCTGGCTACTTGGTGTCTGTTGACGCTGGGGTGCAGTTTGGGCTACTAATGCTTTCATCTTTGTGTCTTTCATGCGTTTCTTATCATTTTCTTCTTCATCCCTAATGCGATTCTGGTGATATTGTAGCATTTGTAACACCTGTGGAGGTGTATGTGCTTGCCAGGTACTTTCTACTTTTAGTACTCTGTCCTTAATGGCTGGCAAGGCGTTATCTACTAATTTGGAAACAAACAGATGCGGGTAAGCTTCACTTGTTGGCGTAAGGCCGCTATTTACCGCAAAACACTTTTCAAGTCTAGTGTAATAATCTCCTATGTCTTCACCATGTTTCTGTTTGCAGGAGGAAATGGCATCCCAGTCCTCCTTTTTCACTGTTAGTAACTGTGGTAGCACCTTTAAAATAGTGCCAGGAAGTGCTTTTAGTTTGTCTCCTATACCTTGACCTGCTACTCTAGTATTTTCGTCATTCTGAAGTTCAGTCCATTTAATGTGTTCACCTGCTACTTCCCAATCTTTTTCTCTTAGTTTGTCATATATACCTGATGAATAATTTCAGAATTGCTGTGATATCAGAAAGAGTATATGTTCCCATCATTAATACATCGCCTAATTCCTTAAAGAATCCAGCAGGATCCTTTGAGTGGGAGGGAACCATCTCTTTCATCCTTAGTAACTCAAGTTTTGTCAAGGGTACATAAATGAAGACGCGTTGTAGCGCGCCATTCGTGTCAGCTCTGGGGTGGACCTCTCTCATGGGGAACTGGCGTGTTTGAGGAAGTCTATTAGTTGATCCACACATATTATGGGGAGATCTATATCCAGTCACTTTCTGGTATTTCTGTCTAAAATCTATAAATGTGTTAAGAAAAACTGAACTATTGTGGAGGAACATGTTATCAGCGCAGTCAGACAGAAAATCTTCGAGTCTTGGATCATGTTTAAAATGAGTGTCATTGAGTGTGATGAGATGTTGTACCATGTAGAGACTTGCTAATCTTTGATGTGAGCGTGGTAATGCTAGAAAAAGCTGGGCTATGAGATCATTGTCATATATCTTATATTGAGAGACCCATAGGGTCGCAGTTCTGGCTATTTCCTCCTCCTCCGGTGTAAGCGGAGGTTCCTGGTCTAACCAGTAGTCTAATGCATTGGATGTATTTTCAAATAACTCATCTGGAGATGACCGTTCAGAGTGACCTTGGAGGAATGTAGGCGGGGGTGTTCGTGAATTAGGGGCGGAAGAACGAACGGGTAGGACTTTTTCAGTAGGTTCAGTAATTTCCTCCTCAAGTTTCTTATTCTCTTCATTTGTTTGCAAGTTTTGCAGAATACGGGTCACATTAGGGGTGAACCTGTCTAGTGCATCATTTATAAGTTCTAGACTAGTGTGGTCGGATGCGGAATCTAATAAGTCAAAAAGTGAAACTGGTACATTTCTTTCCTCTGCTTGTATGTGTTTTATAAAACAGCAAAGGAGGAACCTATACATGTGCATTTTTACAGGGTGTGATCTTCTTGTAGTCATAGCGTTAATGGCTCGTGAGTTCTCTCCAGTACGAAGAAACTCAGAGGCCGCTTGAAGAAACGTGTCAATTGCTGGTAGATGTCTTATTTCTTCCCAGGAGTCATGAAGTATTTTACTTATTCGGCCCGCCTCCCCTGTGTTGCTCGGAGTCGGGTCATAGGGGCAGTCGGGAATTGTTTTACCTGGGTCTGGACCTACGGCACCCCCTTCTGGAGTGAGAGGTGGTGCGTTATGTTGTGAAAGGGGTGGCGGAGGCAGAGGGTGTTGAATGACTGGAACTTCATAGGGTGGTGGAGTATCTAAGAGAAAATTAGTAAAAGTATCCTCTGGTGGTGGGGCTGTAGGCTGTGCTGATGCAATGTTAAGGTTTTCAGGTGCAGATGGCAATACAGGATAAAAACCAGTAGAAATGGCTGATTGTTCCCTTTTATTCCTTTCACTAACTACTTCTTTCCCTATTTCTTGTAACTGTTCTTTCTTGGCCTGCTCTGACATTCTCTTACCCTTTTCAACTTTATGCAATTCCTTCTGTTGCCTCCTATGGGCTTCTTTTCTCCATAATTCTACTGAGTCACTCTGTGACTGGCGGACTCTCTTTTTCTTCCATAACTGTTCCTCTAATTTCATAATACACTCCGTATCAAAACTACCATTTTCAGGCCATCTATATCTGAGTTCTAGGTCTTTAGTATATTCTACCCATAGATCACAATAAATAAGTGCACCGACACCATGTTTTGCATACATGAAGTGTCCTGGAGTATCCCGAGGAGGAAGGGGAATTTCCTTCTCAAGAATACTCCTTTTGGTTGCCATCTTACGTATTTTCGAGAAAATAGGCATGATGGCAAGACTTTCAAAGATTTTAGAAGTGAGAAAAACATAAACAGAACAAATATCTTTACCGTACCCACGAAAGAGGTGAGTCCGTCTTTTATACTAGTTTAGTAGTCCTCACAAAATAAGTGAGAAACCCACAAAAAACATGTATCTTTACCGTGCCCACAAGGTAGTGAGTCCGTCTTTATACTAGTTTTAGTAGTCCTCACCAAAGATAGGTGAGAAACCAAAAAACGCGTATCTTTACCGCCCCCACAAAAGCTGTGGGTTCGTTTTTATACTTTTCAGCAGTACTCACCGAAAAGTAACTGGAAGGCCTCTTGAAGATTTTGGGAAAACGCGGCGCGCAGTTTCAAGGTGGGATTTGTAGAACCTCGGACTCGCCTGCTTCGCAGGTTGGGCTTTGGTTCAGGACGTTCCGCTATTTCCTCACCGCCTCGTGTGGATGCTGGGCCGCAGTCGGTCCCCCTCTTCGCCTCGAGGGAGTTAGCGGGAATTCCCCGCGTTGTGCACTTTTGAAGTCCGTCAACGGTCAGGAGGGGACAGTACCGGGTCCAATATCGCCGGCGCGTGGGGAAAGGGAAGGTCCCTGTTCGGGCGCCAATTACTGTGGTAAATTAAATTTACTTATTACCTCATTTCTGAATTTCTATGCTTAATAAATCATAATTTCTTGTCAATGCAAAGCGAGGAGTCCGTGGTGCTCAAATGAAGGAGGAGAAGACCAATAACTCGAGTTAAAGGGAGCGCTTCCAGCACCAAGCGGGCACAGGAGCAATCTCTCAAGTGTCTCTCTTTAAGTGCTCCTTTATTTTCAACAGCAGAATATTTATACAGTCTTGGTCACGAGGCAAAATAGAGGAACAAACAGGTCGTGGCAGATAGAGGAACAAAGATTCAGCAAGAGGAGCAGAGTGTGAAGAAATGGGGGCGTGTCTTAGGCTTCGTGAGGGGACTTGCGATGTGAAATAGTCTGACAGTTGGAAGGGGAAGGCTTCCTCATTTGGGGGTTTGTGCTCGTGCTTCATGTCAGAAACATGAACCATCTCTGCGGGGGAGCAGGAACTCATGTACTGGTTTCCCGGACTTGGCAGAAACCACAGAGACAGATGGTGAAAATGAGGAAAACCAGGTGCAGGGGTGTCGTGCTCGTGCTCGGGGTCTTGGGACACCAAAGGGTGAATTAAAAACAAAATGGTGTCGGCTTTTAATGTGGGCAATTATTAATCGCGCAAAGGGGATCGCGCAAAGGGGCATAATTAGATCGCGCAGAGGGCAGCGAAGGGGCATAATTATAGATTTTATTTCCACAGTACCTTGAATAATGAGGAACAGGAAGGATTCTTAGAATGCACCATATTGCACATGTATAAATGAATGTGACGCACAAGGTATTGTGTAGATGTGAGAGGTTAGGATCGGGGCACAACAGGATGTGAACCTTGTTAGTTGGCTTACAGTTCTACAGAAGTCAAGTTAAAACTGTGATGCTAGAGAGCGCGTAAAGACAACCCTTGAAGCAGTTATTCCAACCATAGGGAGACCTGCTAGTTCATATATATGTTTAAATATGTACTTACTGTATTCCTTTATTATATGTGTAGTTTTTAGGAATTTCCAGTTTCACATCACAGGACAGAGAGTCGGTTAAACAGAGATATTGCTAAGGTATATCTACTGGCTTTTCCTATTAAGAATACAACCCTCAATGACAAGTTACTCAGGATGTCTCTTTCTCTTATGGATTCCCACTACATCCTGCAGACAGCCGGATCCACAGAAGTGACGAGTCAGAGGGATGGAGACCTCCATCTCTGTTGTCTCTCTTTTCCAATCGCCCTACCCACCCTTCACCCCAGGCCCGGTTCTAGCGGGTGGGCCGGGTGGGCCAGGCCCACCCAAACATGAGCCTGGCCCACCCAAACAGGAGCCTTGGCCCTCGCAGTGAGGGCTTGAAGGCAGGCGCGCAACGCCATTGGGCTCAAAGTGCTTCAACCCCCCCCCCCCCCAGTCGTGTGTGTCAGCCGAGACAGCTTCCCGGGCGCACACACACACAGACAGTTTTAGAGATTATCGCAGCCCAGCCGCACCCGAGTACTTCACAGGTCTTTAAAAGACCATTTACATGTTAACGAGGCTTTGTTTATTTTTTCACCCCTTCATCTCCACATGGCGAAAGGGCACATCCTTTCTTTGACAACGGTAACCTTTGCCTACTGTTCTGCTGCGTGGATATTTCTTTTTCTATGCAGCGCAGGAGAAAATAAGTTTGTTTATTCCTATTCACCTTTCCTGACCCCTGCAGCTCCTTATCACATCAGGCTGTGACACAAAGTTTAACTAATGGAGTAGGTAAGAGAATGTGTTACTATTTGTTTTTCTTTTTAAAATCTGCACAGGCCCAGCAGGACACATACTTCGTGTGTGCTTCATTTAAACAGTTTTTATCATTATCATGGCCGATGCAGGACAACAATAAGACAATACAAAATGCCCAGATAACGCTGGTGATTAATGATCCTGCTGGAGAGCAATCATTTGTCTGTTAGTAGTTTTTAAATGCAAATGAACTGTATTTTATGTGGAAGCTCAGTGGGTTACTGCCTTTGTCACAGAGATCCTTGTGTTACTTGCAGTTCAGAAGTTACAGTCCTAACATAGGACAGTGACCAATGAACTGTCATCAAAGAGCTGCATACAAACATGAATGGTATAGTTAAAACTTCGCTTTTTTGTTTTGTGATATAGTTAGAACTTCCCCAGTCTTTCATTATTCTAATGTTGCTAAAATGAGTATGTTTGGGCAGATATACATTTTTATCAGTAAAGCTGACCCTTCATTGTCTCTGTATAATGTGTGCGTGGTGTAAAGTACTGACACACACTACACTGATATGAGTAGCGCTATACAACAAATTAAATGCATATGAGAGAGGGGCTCCGTAAAGATGAGGGGCACTGTTGGAGGGTGGCAGTGAGGGAATCCGAGGAGGAGGTAGTGGGAGGGGCTATGGAGCGATGAGGGGCACTGTTGGAGGGTGGCAGTGAGGGAATCCGAGGAAGAGGTCATGGGGTGGAGGGGGGAGCTAGGGAGAGATGAGGGGCACTGGTGGAGGGTGGTAGTGAGGGAGTCTGAGGAGGAGGTCCTGAGGGGGAGGGGCTACAGAGAGATGAGGGGCACTGGTGGAGGGTGGCGGTGAGGGAATCCGAGGAGGAGGTCATGAGGGGGAGGGGCTACGGGGAGATGAGGGGCACTTGTGGGGTGTTGCAGTGAGGGAATCCGAGGAGGAGGTCAATGGGGGGGCCATGGAGAGATGAGGGGCACTGTTGGAAGGTGGTAGTAAAGGTATTTACGGAGAAAGAGGTTATTGGTGCGGCGCCAAAAAAGACCTTCGCATCAGCGCTGAAGCCGGCCCTGTCATGGCCTTTCTGTTTTTGTTTATTTAATTAGCAGTCGGGTCATTAGGGCAACTGTGGAACATACTTTAAAGTGCGTGCTAATTATATTTACTGCTATATTCAATGTTTTAAGTTTGAAGGTGATTTTACTAATGTTTTTTCCGGGAAAAATGAAAGTGGAGCCCGATGGTGCCTGATATTGGGCTGGGGCCCAAGGTCAGCTGTGAGATAAGGTGCACTGGAGAGGAGTAGTGGATAATCAAGCCTGGAAGGGAGTGCGTTGCAGAGTCCGGGGTCAGGTGGAGGTAGTAATGAAGAGGGATTCTCCCTGAAGGCTCGCACAGAGGGAGCGCGAGATGTGTCACTTGCCTGATACTCCCACCTCAGAAACCTCCTCTTCCCATCAAAGGAACATTACATGGGAAAAACACTTTTTGAGAGTGATAATATTTAGAAAGAGATTTGGAAAAGAGTGCGTTTTACTGGGCCTTGTAAGACTAAGAAGAGATAAAGGAGGGCCCTGAAGCCGGCCTGCCTAGACATATATGCGACAAATCGAGCCCGCAGTGGCCCACCCAAATGCACCCTTGGCCCACCCAAATAAAAATTCCTGGAGCCGGGCCTGCTTCACCCTCATGTCACTGTGTGTGGTCAGTGGTGGGTGGTGAGAGAAAGAAAAGCACATCGCTCCCATTCTGTGCTCAAGGTCAGTCCATCAGTGACAGTGAGGTAGGACAAGGCGCTGCAGTAGTCTGTTGTCGGTTTCCATAGAATGATTAGCAGGACCAGGATGAGGGCCATGTTTGAAGAAGGGATGGCATTATCAGGACAGTGGCTATTTACGGCACTGTTGGCGGCATGTAAGGGGAGTTGTGTAGGCACACTAAGGAACGGACAACCAACAAAGACCAGACTAGAAAGAAACTCGCAGCACTACAGGGCGAGGCTATAGAGACACTTGTAGCGCTAAAGGGCCTGCTGGGGAGACACCACAACTCCATGTGAGAACATGAGGTTATCCCTCTGGTAGAGGCACATGATATGCAGCAAGCACTCTTCCGGTCGGAGGGCTCTAGGTATCAAACAGGAGTGCCAGGGCTTAATTTGAGCATGGTTGCTGGTGGGGCTCACTAGTACTGGCACCCATTTTTGCCGACTGGCAGGGGCGTAACAAAGGCCCCCCGCAGTGCGGGGGGGCCCCGAGCTCCAGGGGGCCCCCTCAGCAGAGTATGCTGGCCTGAGAGCTCCTGAGTGAGCCGGAAGGGGGGCCCTCCATGTACTTTGCAGGGGGGCCCCCTCGAGTTTCGTTACGCCACTGGTGACTGGCACTTATTTTTTATCATGAAACATTTCCTGAGAGCAAGAGAGGGGAAAACACACACAGGGGAAAGAAGGAAGAGAAAGGTGGAAGAACTGTCACCAAAGGAGAAAGCAGGAACCTGCAAGAGTGAGATAAAGGGGCAGGGAGTGTCTGGTGGTGGAACAAAGAGGCATGAGGTGGATTCAGGACTACGCAGCCTTGGTATTCAGTGAACCGAGATTTAGTAGCGCCCTTATACTTTTACAAACAAAGTAAGCACTGCAGTCTGCAGTGGAGAGCGGTGCCTGAACAATAGGTGCGGTCTGCATTAGAGCGCTCCTGTAATAAACAGAAGAGCTGTCTGTGGCGGAGACCTCGGCCTTAAAAAGAGGAGCTGTCTGCATTAGAGTGCTCCTGTAATAAACAGAAGAGCTGTCTGTGGCGGAGACCTCGGCCTTAAAAAGAGGAGCTCTCTGCATTAGAGCGCTCCTGTAATAAACAGAAGAGCTGTCTGTGGCGGGGAGCGGTGCCTTAACAATAGGTGCGGTCTGCATTAGAGTGCTCCTGTAATAAACAGAAGAGCTGTCTGTGGCGGAGACCTCGGCCTTAAAAAGAGGAGCTGTCTGCATTAGAGCGCTCCTGTAATAAACAGAAGAGCTGTCTGTGGTGGAGACCTCGGCCTTAAAAAGAGGAGCTGTCTGCATTAGAGCGCTCCTGTAAGAAACAGAAGAGCTGTCTGTGGTGGAGACCTCGGCCTTAATAATAGGTGCTGTCTGCATTAGAACGCTCCTGTAATAAACCGAAGCGCTGTCTGTGGCGGAGACCTCGGCCTTAACAATAGGTGCTGTCTGCATTAGAGCGCTCCTGTAATAAACAGAAGAGCTGTCTGTGTCGGAGAGCGCTGCCTTAATAATAGGTGCGGTCTGCATTAGAGCGCTCCTGTAATAGAAGAGCTGTCTGTGGTGGAGACCTCGGCCTTAAAAGAGGAGCTGTCTGCATTAGAGCGCTCCTGTAATAAACAGAAGAGCTGTCTGTGTCGGAGAGCGCTGCCTTAATAATAGGTGCGGTCTGCATTAGAGCGCTCCTGTAATAGAAGAGCTGTCTGTGGTGGAGACCTCGGCCTTAAAAAGAGGAGCTGTCTGCATTAGAGCGCTCCTGTAATAAACAGAAGAGCTGTCTGTGTCGGAGAGCGCTGCCTTAATAATAGGTGCGGTCTGCATTAGAGCGCTCCTGTAATAAACAGAAGAGCTGTCTGTGGCGGAGACCTCGGCCTTAAAAAGAGGAGCTGTCTGCATTAGAGCGCTCCTGTAATAAACAGAAGAGCTGTCTGTGGTGGAGACCTCGGCCTTAAAAAGAGGAGCTGTCTGCATTAGAGCGCTCCTGTAAGAAACAGAAGAGCTGTCTGTGGTGGAGACCTCGGCCTTAATAATAGGTGCTGTCTGCATTAGAACGCTCCTGTAATAAACCGAAGCGCTGTCTGTGGCGGAGACCTCGGCCTTAACAATAGGTGCTGTCTGCATTAGAGCGCTCCTGTAATAAACAGAAGAGCTGTCTGTGTCGGAGATCGCTGCCTTAATAATAGGTGCGGTCTACATTAGAGCGCTCCTGTAATAGAAGAGCTGTCTGTGGTGGAGACCTCGGCCTTAAAAAGAGGAGCTGTCTGCATTAGAGCGCTCCTGTAATAAACAGAAGAGCTGTCTGTGGCGGAGACCTTGGCCTTAAAAAGAGAAGCTGTCTGCATTAGAGCGCTCCTGTAATAAACAGAAGAGCGTCTGTGGCGGAGAGCGCTGCCTTAATAATAGGTGTGGTCTGCATTAGAGCGCTCCTGTAATAAACAGAAGACCTGTCTGTGGCGGAGACCTAGGCCTTAAAAAGAGGAGATGTCTGCATTAGAGCGCTCCTGTAATAAACAGAAGAGCTGTCTGTGGCGGAGACCTCGGCCTTAAAAAGAGGAGCTGTCTGCATTAGAGCGCTCCTGTAATAAACAGAAGAGCTGTCTGTGGTGGAGATCTCGGCCTTAATAATATGTGCTGTCTGCATTAGAGCGCTCTGTAAAAAACAGAAGCGCTGTCTCTTTGCTGCGTTTGTTGTGCTTGCTGCTGGTGTGTTTGCCTGTTGCTGTATATTGCTTGTTTTGTTTACATACAAAGCAGCAGCAACAAACTTTCTCCCAGGCCCCTTTCCCGCCCGTTGCACGTGCATCAAGCCTTCCTCTGATGTCATGGTGACAGCAGACTGTACATGCGTAACAGGTGACATGGTAACCAGCGATGACGGAAGGAGTGGGGGCGGAGCGATGAATGTCAGGAGCCCTGGGCAGGAAATCCCAAGCACACGCAAACAAACACAACAATGTGACCTCTACCACAGGTGTGGCGAAAAAACAGAGAAGAGAGTAATTAAAATGTATTTTTTTGGAACACTATTTAGGAATCACTCGAATCAGAGAACATTGACGTCAAAGGTGAAGGCGGCAAACCCACCAATTAGATGTGGAGGTTGAGAGGTTGAGTGGTGAAAATGTTTCCTTATTGTGAGACCCAAGACACAGGTATTCATGGAGGTAGGCGAGCCAACGAATTAACAGGGAGAGTGTAGTATTTGGTGAGTAAACCAAGCAGTAGAATGTGGAGTGTGTATTTGATTCCATGTTCTTAATTCTAAAAAGCATTTTTAATAAAACCTTTGGGGGGAGTCGAGCTGGATCCGCGAATCCAGCCGACCCCCCTCCCCCCGAAGTGCGGGCTCCAGCGCTGCTTCATTAATTAGCCCCAGGGTGGGTCAGGTCCCAGGGGCATTGTGTACACATAAGAGAGGGGCCACACGGGGCCCCCTTTCTAAGGCTATTCGAAGACGTGGGGACCGCCACCTCCCCGGGCAGTCAGTGCAAATTACTGGTGGGGGAGCCGTGCAGCTCCCCCACTGCCCAGGGGACCGCCACCTCCCCGGGGCACACAGATTTTTTTTAAAGGAATGCATGGGAGACCCTACGGTGTACCCCTGCAGCCAGGGGGACCCCCACCTTCCCGGGGCACATACATTATTTCAAAAAGAAAGCGTGGGAGGCCCTACAGCCACCTCCCCGGGGCAGAAATAATATATTTGTGGGGGAGCCCTGGAGTATGGGGTTCTTGGGCTGAAATCAGCCCAGGACAGCGGCCCCCCTCCCTTTAATTTAAAATAAAAAAGAATTTTGAAAACAAAAAAAAGAAAGGCTGGTCCCCGGGCGATGGGGTCCCCGGGGCCGAAATCAGCCTGGGGAGTGGGGCCACGAGGCCAGCCTCCCCATTCTAAAAATGTCTGCAGGGCCGGACTGGCCATAGCGGGCACCGGGCGGTTCCCTGGTAGGCCGCTAGGGTGGGGGCCGGTTTTGGGCCCCTGGGGACTGTTTTTGTTACCGGGGGTCGGCAATATCGGCCCCCTGTAACAAAATCGTCCGAAACCGGCACTCGCAAACTGCTCGGCTGCACTCCCCCTCACCCTAGGGGGGGGGGGGGGCGGGCGGCTGAGCAGTTTGCCAGGGCCGGTTTCTGTTCCCAGTCCGGCCCTGTATGTCTTTCCCTGGGCCATGGGGTCCCCGGGGCCGAAATCGGTCCAGGGAAGGGAGGCTATGCTGCCCCCTTCCCTAAAAATAGAAGGAATTTCTTTTTTTTTAAAGCTCGGCAAGCCGCAGGAGGCCCTGCCCCCTTTCTCCACCACACTGCAAACTCGCCTCCTGGCACTCTGCTGGTTGGAGGTTGTATCCAGAGGGTCCTTGGGGGCGAACAACCCCTCCTGTTACCTCCAGTAAGTCCCACACAGCAGGAATGCTAAGAGGTTGTCGGAGGCCTCGCCCCCTTTCTGTACCACTCTGCAAACGCACCTTGCGCACTACTGGTTTATTACAAATCTTGGTGAACCGAGCATCAAATGGCAAGAGTGGAAAGAGTATTTCTTAAATTATATTGCTACATTGGAGGATAATGGGTGTGTATTATCACCAGACAGGAAGAAGCGTATCTTGTTACATTGCTTGGGTCCCTATGGCCTCAGAGCGTACAATCAAATGTAGAAACCAGAAAGAGGTGATGACACTGATGTGTTTAAGAATGCCGTTCTAGATCTTGATGAACATTATTCACCCATTGTGTGTGTCACTGTTTCAAGGTGCACTTTCTTTAAACGCAAGCAAGAGCACAACAAATCTATCGAAGACTATGGGCTTAATTTAGATCTAGGCGGACAGGTTACTCCGTCACAACGATGATGGACAGCCCATCCGCCAAAATATAAATCCCAATATGTCCTATGGGATTTATATTTCATCGGACGAGATATCCGTCAACATTATGACGGAGTAATCAGTTCGCCAAGATCTAAATCAGGCCCTATGTCTCTGTTCTCAAGAACCTAGCGATTAAGTGCAGATTTGTAAACCTACACAATGAGTTGATTAGAGATCAGATAGTAATGTGTGCAAGGAATAAAGGTATTCGAGAGAGATGTTGGATTGAAGGAGTGTCAAATCTAAAAGACATCATAGCGTTAGTTAAAAAAGCTGAGCTAACAGAAAGATGTGCTAAGACTGTGACTCTATCGTCAGACAGCTCATCGGTTAACAAAGTGTCGGAAGGGAAAAAGGGAAGCTGGCCGCTTCTAAATATACTAGTGTTCATTCAAAGTACAACAAACCCTCTGGAAAGAACGGAAACAACCAAGGAAACGTATATGGATTTGTGCGTTTCCATTGTGGCAGTACTGCACATACTGCCAGATTTGATGAATGTCCAGCGAAATTAGCAAAATGTCTTGAATGTTGGATTGTAGGACATTTCACAAGGGTTTGTAGAGAGAAAGAGAAAAAGAAGACTTGTGTAGCTTGCCTTACTGAAAGTGGTTCAGATTCTTCAGGACATTACTCTGATGATGTATCAGAGGGTTCTTATACTAGGAACAGTAGCAGTAAAAAGAGAGTGGGTGGTGAGAATTGCAACAAACCATCATATATTGTTTCTTTTGGTGGTATTTCTTAACAGGTGGCAGCTGATTTGGGATCTTCATTCACAATTATTGCCCGTTCAGTATGGGTGATGAAATGAAAATGTTTTGCTACCCTGTTTGTGTTTTGTTTCTATATTAAGTTAGCATTCGCGGCACCATTTTATATTCAGCCGCCATTTTGAGCCATGATTTAAACTAACTTCTGTCTCTCCTCTGTCCCAGCTGAAAGCAGCTGCAATAGTTTTCGTTTCTCCAAGGTTGAGCCTTGCCGTACTAATGAATACACTGTTCTTGTTAGTGCATACCTTTCCCACTAGATTGGCCTGCTTCCACCCTTAGAGCGGCGGGCACAGGCAGAGTGACCTTGGCACTGAAATAGCATGCACCCGTTCTCAGGATCGAAACTCATCCTTCTGTATCTCCTTTGTTCACCAACTACCAACTGGAAATTTCCAGTCAGGGCATGTCTTAATTGGTTCTGAATTGTACATAATGTATCGCCATGCTTGCTGAAGTCAGTCCCTCTGCAGCAATCCTAGGAGGCTGGTCAGACTGGACTCCGCTCGAGTGTACCTGAATAAAATATACTTGGTTTGTATTCTCTACTGTCTGACCCACTTTTCATTTGTATGGAAGGCTGAGAGATGGTCGCGAGTGACCAGGGGGGCCCTAATCGGGTCACTTCCTTCATGGGAAGAAACTTTTCTAAGTGTTATAGGACCATTTTTAGAACCTACTGATGTGAACCTGGATAGTTTTACAGGTGATAAAAATTGATGTGTTAGGATATAGATTTCTCATTTTTTAATTTAAAGGTACCTGCAAATTGTATGTTGCTGCAGATGGTCCGCTTGTGTTAGGGTGGAAAGATCAAAGGGCATTAAACATTATTCTGGAACCTAATTGACCAGAACACGTTTTGGTCACTTGTGAGGCTGAAGAGACAAAAAATTGGGTTCTTAAGGAGTTTCCTGAGGTATTCAATGGCAAAATTGGAATTCTCACAGGTTTCACTCATAAAATCAGAATAAAAACGTCTGCAGTTCCTAAAATTTATAAAGTACACAATATTACTCAGGGATGAAGTTAAAATGGAGCTCAAGAAACTGCAGGAAGCAAGCAGCATAGAACAAGTTGAGGCCTCTGAATGGGTTTCGCCTGTAGTAGTTGCGAGATGAGCCGAAGGAAAGATTAGGCTTTAGGCTTTGTGTTGATCTGAGGTACCTACACAACAACATTTTGGTTGATCAGTTCCCATTAACAAGGATATATGAAATGCTTTCTTTGACCGGTTTTCCACCATAGACATCTCTTCTGTGTATCACCAAATTTCTCTGCAACCCTCTAGTAGAGGAGTAACAGCTTTCTGTACACCGTTTGGCTGTTTTCGATTCTGCTGCATGCCTTTTGGCCTGACATCAGCAGCCACTATTTTTCAGAGACTTATGGCAGAGTTGTTTGGTGTTATGCAGGGAGTCCTTTTCTTTCAGTATGATATACCAGTAATGGGTTGCAACAAAAAAGTGCACAATGATAGGTTAAGAGAAGTGATGAATATCTTGCTAAAAAAAAGATTAACAGCTGAAATCTCCAAATGCAAATTTAAGGAAAGAAAAGTCATATACTTGGGTCATGAAGTTAGTTCTTCAGGTATTAGACATAAAGAAAGTTTGGTGAAAGCTATAGTAGATGCACCCTCACCCAAGTCAAAAGATGACCGTAGATCATTCTTGGATCTCGCTGAGTTTTATGCAAAATTTGTAGAGAGTGTTTCAGAGAAAACAAAGCACATTTTGTTTGGAATAATGTGTGTCGACAGTAATTTGAAGAGGCTAAGCATGCTCCAGCAAGGCACCAAATCTTCAAGGATTTGATCCTAGTGCTAATAATATAGTTACCACTGACGCTACTATCAAAGGGTTGGGTGGTGTTCTAACACAGGTGAATGTGAACAATAAGGAGGTTGTAATTGCTTTTGTGTCACACTCACTCACACCTACTGAGGAGAGATACTCGGTCATTGAACGAGAAACATTAGTGCATGTTTGGGCGTTAGGGCATTTTAGGAAGTTTTTATGGGGCAGAAAATCCACACTTCGTTGTGACCACAAACCTTTGACAAAAGTGTTGACAACTGAGGGATTGGTAAACACTACAGCGAGAATTGTCAGATTATGAACGAGGTTACAGGATTATATGTACGACATCCAATGTGTACCTGGTGTGAAGAATTATACTGCAGATTTTTTGAGTAGGATGTTGATCAGGGGCGGCTCCTCCGTAATGGCGGAGGATCATCGCCCCACTCGTCAGAGTCAGTCAGAGAAAAATAAAACGATAATGAAACAATATCATTTTTTTTTCCTTTGACTGATTCTGACATGCGTGCAGGGCGGGGCCAGGCCGGGCCATGACAGGCAGGTGGTGGCACTTAGAAGTGTGCATGTATGTTTGGCCGGCCGTCCTAGGCCGGCAAAACATACCATGCACACTTCTATTTCTCCAACCCAGCTGTGTTTACAGCTGGGTTGGAGAAATGCCTGCAGGCTCACAGGCAGTGTCTGAGCGGTAGAGCAGGCCGCTCAGACCAATCCTGGCACTGCTCTCCTAGAGCAGAGCCAGGATTGGCTGAGCAGCCTCTGCATTCCCAGAGACTGCTGGGAGAGCTCCGAGGTTGCGGTAGCCGTAGGTGTTGGAGGCTGCGGGGAAAAGGTAAGATTCTTTTAAATTAAGCAAGTTTAGTGAACCTAAAAAAGTAATTAAAGTAATGAATAATGCAGCGCTGTTGGACAATGGTGAAGTGTGGTATTTGAGTTGCCTGGCACTAGCTAAAAATGCTCATGATAAAGGTGAGGAGAGTACAACTATTGCTGGTAACTACTGGTGGTTGGACTATGATGGTCTAGCGTCACCTAGTGTAACTAATCCAGTGGATTACTCTGATGAGTATGTTGTTTCTGAGGGAACTTCAAACTCATGTAGAGACTTGGATGAGTCTGTTAGGGGTTGGAATAAAAGAAGACAACTTTATCTTGTGTGTGTGGACAACTTTATTCTAAGGAAATTACTATAGAGAGCCGAGCCAATGGTCTGCTATATATTAAAATATGCAGAAAATACCACATAAAAATGAAATCTCTTCATAAGTAAACAATATATATTTTAACATGAAAGTGCTTCACCCTAGTACATCAAATTGTATCACTGCATTGTGAGGTATTTATTAAAACTGATAGTTTTAAAATATGAACTTAAAAACATTCCTGCCTCCCCACCTCCTGGCAATGCCATGTGAACTAAAAGGCAAGTCTGCTTTCATAAGTACCTGAAAAGTGACATGGATTTTTAATACAGATGGAGATACGTTATAGCCGATTAATTCTCATTCTGAATGCACATATTTGAAGCACTCTCATATGTGATAATAAAGAAAAAGAGTCTCAGTACAATACAATATTTGCAAGGGATCACACAATTTGGTCAATGTGTTAAAAGCAAAACGACAATCGTGAACATTACCTGCGCCATCTTGTCTGGTGGAATTCTATGTGCACATAAGTTGCAGTCATTTTAATCTATCACAGCCATTTTGTACTCTGTTGGTCACCTTTGTTTCACCCTGCCCTTACTAGCATCCCTCTGACCCTCTGACCGACCTGGTACGTGTGCTGGGGGCTATAAACTCTATTTGCCGCAACAAACCTCAGCGCCACTTGCTGCCACAAACTCGTTTTTCCTCTCATCTCTGTTTTCAGGCAAACCTTTGGACACTCTACCCCTCACTGCACCTAGTTACACAAACAGGTTCCAAACACCAACAAGACTCTTGCAACATGATTTATTGCACTGCAAACAGCAAGACTTGTTGTTACCAACAATGGGACCTGTTTTTATCAACAGAACGGACTCTTAGATCTGGCCGGTCTCACATGTTTTAGACCCTGAAGCAAGGTCCAGCTGCAAGATAAGATTGTCTGTTTGACCTGGGTGGGAAGAGAATTACTGTTGGGCTTGTGTGACAACCTGCCCGGGCGGGGACCCCAAGCTTGTGTAACCATGTTGATGAAACCAATGCATTGTGTCAAACCTGTATAAAAGGAAGAGCCAAAGGAGTTATCAGCAGAACACCTCCCTCAGACATCCCGGTGTCTGCAGTTGACGTGATCTCCTCATGAGAAATAAACCTTTTCTTGTCTTCCAGTTTCCAGCGCTTGCCTCATTATTTTGATAGCGAACCCAAAGTGAATTAGAGGTGGAACCCTGCACCGGGCAGCATTGAGGGTCTTAGAAGACTCGCTGCCTTTCACAAATTGGCGCCCAAACGTGGGGGCCCATCAGCGACGCGTGGGTCCGGTAGAGAGGTCCTAACGACGGAGTGAACGACTAAACGATTGGGGTATACCTGCCTGAAAAGACCCTTGTCTGGCTGCCGATCGACTGAACTTCACCGGTTCCGAACGGACCTCTCTCGAGTGACCTGTGGTCCTGACTGGGACCTTAGAGGAACGCCGCATTGATTGTTGGAGTGAGAGGACAACCAGGCGCTGGAAGGGGAAGACGAAGAACCGTCCATACGGTCCGGGTAAGGTCGTGAAAAAACGACTTAAATTGATTGATTGATTGATTGAATAGTTTGATTGAAATACTAGTATTCCTTTTTGATATTGAGTTATTTGCGACATTTCCTGCTTGCAAACAACAAAGAATAGGAATATTCTCTCTCTTTGCAGGCAGCAAAGGACAGGTAGTGCAGACTTTTTGTCTAAATTGATTGATTGAGATATTCATTTTTGACCGATAAATACGTCATGCCTGTTTTCTCTAGATTGTTTGATTGTAATTGTTTTGGACCCGACCGTTCGTTAGAGGTCAGTCAGCCGGCACCGCCGGAAGGCACCCCTAACAAGGACATGTACGTAAAGTATGGATTAGCCACCGTAGCTTATAGCAAACTATGGCATAAATACACTAGAAAGGACCGGGTAAATCAGTGGCCACTGACGGGATCTTTCGATCCTGCTAAAATAGAAACGTTAGAATTAGCTCTCCACAAAAAGAAAACTAGACCAGCCATGTTTGACAGTTTTGGTTTATGGCGAAAAGAGGCAGCTCAAAGAAAGAAAAGGGACGAAGCTAGACAAGATAAAGAAACGCGAAAATCAGCTTACCAAGCCTGTAAAAGATTAGAAGAAAAACTAAAAGAAAAGGAAATTGATAAAAAGGAACAGGAATCAAAAATATCAGATCAATGCCCTGTTAGAACGCCCTCGACTCTTTACCCCAAGTTACCAGCAAAACAAAGGGTAGATGATGATTTATTGTTAGGTCCCCCAATCATATACATGCCACCCCCTTACGCCCCTACTCATCCCGAAGTACAACGCCAGGACCACCAAAGTATAGCCGGAGATGGCACGATCGCCTCAGTCTCCACCGCCTCTGCTCCCACCGAGTCACCCACACCAAATGCCTCATCAAAGGATACAGTAGTAGAGGTAGGATCAAAAGAAAAAGGAGCGCCCAGGGTCCCGCGATTAAGTAAAAATGAGCTAAATCCCTCATAGATAGGAAGGAGACAGAAGAGTATGTAACTGACATATGCAACTCCTATGTTGAAAACCGCAAACGATACTTTATTGTACGTCTCTGTTACCACACTCTTACTGCATATGAAGAGAAGTACCAAGATGTAGGGCCCAAGCGGCTAGTGGCTCTCTATAGGAAGGTAGACACCGGAGATGAAGGCGACAACGATGTTACAGAACTCTTTTCACCACACTGGAGGTATTCCGTCACCTCGCGGAACAAGGACGGATAGATAAGGACAGGACATCTAAGATAGCAGGACCCCCGGTGGAAAAACCAGATAGCATGATGCCGATAAAAGAAGCTGCCCCTTATTGGGTACCTCTTAGAGGACAAGGGACTCATGACGATATGAACCATCAAGACGCTAGAGGAAGGGTGGTCTACAATTGGGTGTATCAACCATAGGACAGACAGGACATTTTGACGTTCCGTAAATCTTTACCGGATTTACGAAAGAACCCCACCGCCTTTTACACCAAGCTAGGTATCGCTCTGGGATCAACAATAATGACACTTGCCGACATAGACTTGTTCTTCGGGTTATGTTTGCCAGCAGATGTGTGGAAACAGATTAGGAAAATAGACCATACCGAACTGCTTGGTCATACCTGGGAACAACTCAACACACTAGATAAACAGCGGAGCCCTGGTCAAAAACCGGTTAAAGCAATATTGGACCTCCCTGACAAAATAGTGCAGAAAGTGAAAACGCTGATCCCAGAGAAAAAGATAGACTGGTCCATAGTAACCGCGTGCCGCCAGAAACCACAAGAGGATGTCTCAGAGTATTTCTCCAGATTTGAAACGGTGTTCTCCGATTACAGTGGACAAGACATGTCCACCGCAACCGGACACCACTTATTTGTGCAGAACTATGTCAAAGGACTACTGCCAGATGTATCCCAGAAATTACAAGCCAGCGAAAGTAGTTGGGCAGCATCTAAACCGGCGGCCATTCTCCAAATGGCCCAGTACTATGAGCATCAGAGAAACGAAAATGACAGGGCTACAGAAAGGAAAAAGAAGGACTTGAAGGAAAGGGTAATGGTAGCACAACTCCAGGGGGCGAATACAGGAAGGGAGCAATATAGGGGAGGATACCAGCAGAATACCCCTAGAGTACAGCCACCTAGAAACAATTCATCGACATCATATGTAGGACGCCAAGACCTAGGACAGGATCAATGTGCATTTTGCAAAGAATATGGACACTGGAAAACCCAATGCCCGGCTTTGTTAGGAGCTGGTAGGGGCAGAGGGGCGAGGGAATTACAAGAGGACGTGGGAGAGGGTACGCGAGTGAAGCAAGCGAGGAAAGGCCAGGAAGAGTGAACACATTTGACCATCCCAAACAGAATCAGTACCAACAGACAGATTATGACAATACGTACGACTTTGCATAGGACAGCCAGGGGCAAGGGAGGGATCCAGTCGAGCTCTATGTTGATCAGCAAGGCCCTTATGTTACCGCTGAGGTCCTGGGCACAAAGTCGCCATTTCTGGTAGACACGGGAGCAACACATAGTGCACTATCCAAACGACTGATTCCAAGGGCACCCTTGTCAGGCTCACATGTGACCTCAATAGGATTTGACGGTACGCCCTCCACCAACCCTTTGTCCCGACCGATCCCTTTTAACCTTGCCAACAATAGCGTCGAAACGACATTCCTCCTCTCTTCCAACACTCCAGACGCCATTATGGGTCTCGACCTTTTGAAACACTTCCATGCGACTATCAGATGCTCACCAGACGGAGTGCGTGTCGTCCTGTATGACAACCCCCAGCGCCATAGAGAGAACCCTTCTCAGCACATGTTTCCCATCTCCGAGACTGACGCATCCCTACTGGACACTTTGCCATCACACTTATGGGCTAGGGCTGATTCAGACGTAGGACGAATGATGATTGACCCAGTACACGTAACAATACGACAGGACGCAACCCTACCGAAAGTACCGCAGTACAAAATATCGCCAGAGGGTGAGAAGGCACTGACAGAAATCATACACTCTTTGGTAGAGGCAGGGGTGGTAGAGGAAGTAGTGAGCAACGTTTGTAACAGTCCCATACTACCGATTGTAAAGAGACAGGGAGAGGGAGACGGAAAAGCCTACCGCTTCATCATTGACCTGCGGGAGATAAACAAAATCGTAGTGCCACAATACCCAGTAGTTTCCGACATCACGACAATTTTGACTTTAATCCCCTCCACTGCCACCACCTTCACTGTAATTGACCTCAAAAACGCATTCTTTTCCATACCTATACACAAGGACAGCCGCTATCTATTTGGATTCACCCTAAACTCCCGTTCGTACAGATTTTGCAGAGCACCTCAGGGGTACACTGAGAGCCCAAGCATCTATAGCCAGGCGCTTAAAAGACAGTTGGACGCCATACAATTGCCAGATGGAGTGGCACTAATACAATATGTAGACAACATCCTTCTAGCAGCGGACACCATACCAATAGCCGTCACAGCCACCATCAAACTACTCCATTTTCTTGCTGAGAATGGTCACAAGGTCTCCCGAAAGAAATTGCAGTTCTGTAAATCACAAGTTACCTATTTGGGTCACCTTTTATCCAAAGAAGGGAGGAAACTCACGCCTGACAGGATCCAGACAATTCTAGACACCCCTGTCCCCAAAGATCAGAAACAAGTCCGCTCTTTGATAGGTCTCACTTCATTTTGCCGACAGTGGTTACCGAACTTTAGCCTCATTGTCAAACCCCTTCTCTCCCTCCTAGCTAAAGACATCCCCTCACCTCTCCCCTGGACCCCCAAATGCCAGTCAGCCTTTAAAGAACTACGCAATGCCCTTTGTTCAGCGCCTGTCCTAGGAACCCCGGATTACTCCAAACCATTCTTCCTCTACACGCACGAGAGGGAAGGATGTGCATTGTCTGTCCTAACACAATCAATTGGTCACAAACAACGCCCTTGTGCATATTTCTCTGCCACCCTCGATCCAGTAGCCAGAGCGCTGCCAGCGTGCCTGCGCGCTGTGGCAGCTGCAGCAGTATCGATACGCCAGAGCGAAGGAATAGTACTCTCCAATCCAGTCACTGTTTTAGTACCCCATGCAGTCGACACACTACTAAACCAGACCAAAACCCAACACTTGACTAGCGCCCGACTGACAGGATATGAGTTGACCCTGCTAGCACCGCACATTACCCTAAAGCGATGCACCACCCTCAATCCAGCCACACTGTTACCCCTACCCGAAAATGATCCTAGCGTGACTCCACTACACGACTGTGTGACACTAACCGATGAACAAACAAAGAGTAGAATAGATCTCAGAGACACCGCCTTTCTAGAACCAGATGGAGAACTATGGGTGGATGGTTCGTGCATCAAACTCTCCGACGGCACCACCTCAGCTGCATACGCTGTCACCACAGCCCGAACCGTTCTGGAAACAGCCCGTATTCCCCAACGTTCAGCCCAGGCTGCAGAACTCCTTGCCCTCACACGAGCATGTATCTTAGCGACTGACACGACAGTTAACATATACACCGACAGCCAATATGCCTTCGGGGTGGTTCACCATTTTGGGATCTTATGGAAAGAAAGAGGGTTCCTGACTTCACACGGTACACCCATCCTGCATGGAGATTTAGTCTCCGCCTTGACGCAAGCAGTCCTCCTCCCCAAGAAGTTAGCAGTGATAAAATGCCAAGCACATAGGAAAGTGACTGATCTCATTGGACAGGGAAATGCACTAGCAGACGTTACTGCCCGAGCCACGGCAGGAGACAGAACTACGACACGAATGTATGTGACCAGGTCACAAGCTGAACGATGGACTGACGTTAGGACCACTGTAAGGGACATACAGACTACAGGCACACAAGACGAATTGACCGAGTGGGAAAAGGTGGGACTAAAAGACGAGGAAGATTGCTGGAGAACTAAAGACGGAAATAAATGGCTGTTACCCAATGCCTACCTCATCCCCATATTGACTATGGCACATTTACCAGCACACATAGGCTCCACCCCCATGATTGAACTAATCACCAGAGTATGGCATAACGTCAAGATAGCAGAATCTGCAAAACACCTAGTACAACAATGTATAGTCTGCCTACAACACAACCCAGGGAAGGGGACAGTAGTACCACAGGGAGGGTTTGGAGTCCCTGACCACCCCTTTGAAATCCTTCAAATGGATTACATTCAACTAGAGAGATGCCTTGGTCTAAAATATGTCCTGGTGGTTGTGTGCGCTTTTAGCAAATGGGTGGAGGCATATCCCACCCGCGACAATACCGCCTTAGCCACTGCAAAAGTATTGCTGAAAGAATTCTTCCCCGATACGGCCTTTGCAGAATTTTATGGAGCGACAACGGCCCCCACTTCGTAGCCGAGGTGATACAGAACATACTGAGAGGGTTGGGGGTAAAACAAAAGTTCCATGCCGTCTTCCACCCCCAATCAGCGGGCCTGGTAGAGAGACACAATGCAACGTTGAAACTAAAACTAGCCAAAATAGTTGCCACGACCGGGTTGAAATGGCCCGACGCCCTCCCATTGGCATTGTTATCGATGCGCTCCACCCCAACCAAACACCGACTGACCCCGTATGAGGTGGTCTTCGGTAGGCCTATGAGCATTTGGGCGGCACCAAGACCCACCTCCATTAACGATGTCCCGAACATATTAATGTCGGATTACTTGCATAAATTGACAAACGAGCTAACAATTATCCACCAACAGGTGCAGCAAGCCTTGCCTGACGTATCCAGGGGCCCGGGACATGAAATAAAGCCAGGCGACCATGTATTGATTCGCAACTTCCAAAGAACGAAGAATCTGGAGCCTAGGTGGACGGGCCCCTGGCAAGTCCTGATCACCACCTGAACTGCCCTCCGAGTGGAAGGAAAACGAAACTGGCTGCATGCTCATCATTGCAAACGAGTCCCTCCAACCCTGGCAACCTGTGAAGGGGTGGAGGTGCAAGAGGAAGTACTCGCGAGAGACCGACCAGCTCTGAGTTGCTACCCACAAGAAGACACCCTCGAACTATCAGAATTTCCCGAACCCACGGTGCCATCCAGGAAAGGGTACAACCGAAGATCGACGAAAGGAGGGAGCTCCAACGACCAGGCCACTAACTAAGTCAAGGTCTCAGATCAGTAGCACAGTCAAACAACGCTACCAGGAAAGCGCCAGACAAAAGTCTGTGGTCCTAACAGTTGTTGAGCTCCTCGAAGATGATGGAAGAAACTGAACACCTGCAAAACCACCGCAAAGACACCAAGACTGCTAACCTGCACAGCACAAAGACAATTGCACTTGTAGCCGCATTTCTCACCTGTCTCCTGCTAATGGTCGCACTCTGGATCATTGAAGAGAATGCACCTGCATACAGAACATTGTCACCCACCATGCAACCAACCACCAAGAAAGAACACTACCTGGTATCACTACCGCCACATCTCCGAGAACGACGCAAAGAATTCTGGAATAATTCTTTCGTGCAGATGTTGCACCAGCACAATCTTGCCACCAATGCTACCAACTGTTGGGTCTGTGGGCTGTTACCACATGCCACTGAACATTCCATCCCTTCGCCCTTTTCTATTCACGGATCTTGCCTTGCCTGGATGATGCTCCTACAAGAAAGTTACAAAGACAATGCCACTTCCGACGGAACAATCGCCCAGTTCTACAACGAGTTCTGGCGAAACAAAACAGGAAGCACAGCCGCCCCCTTCTGCCCTCACACCTTCAATGCGACATTCCAGGTTAATGTCCCCTCCAAAGAACGAGTGGAAATGCAAGTGTTCAATAATCCTAACAGAGCCACATTTTCCTACCTGAAGAAAAGAACTGCTGCAACACTGACTGTGGCCCTATCTGTGGTGAACGTCTCTGGCCTTGTATGCATTGAAGGCCGTGGGACTAAGAAAGTGGGTCACAGCACCTGTAGCATTGTAAGGACTTTGAACACTGCCAACCCCCAGCGCTTGTTGCATCACCCAATATGTACTTTGTTTGTGGAACCAAAGCCTACACCTGGCTCCCAAGAAACTGGGGGCACGTGCTACATCGCCTTTGTTTTGCCACCAACCTACACAGCCCCTGCAGAGCATCATCGAGAAAAGCGTTCTAAAGACATTGATCAAGCAGACTCTGCCTCATCACAGTTCCTCGACGCAGCAAAAGGGCTCGTCCCGCTACGGGGTCCGATGGCAAACAGCCGAGCCATCAGACATCTGTCCCAAGCCGTAGAGACCGCCCTGAACGTCACTGCTGGCATCCTCACCAACAACACTGCTGAGCTCCAAGCGATCCGTCTGGTTACCCTGCAAAATCGCATGGTCCTGGACGTGGTACTAGCGGACCGTGGAGGAGCATGCCGCATCATCGGTGCCAGCTGCTGTGTATACATTCCTGATAATTCACCTTCTGTCTATGAAGCAATCGAACATCTCCATAGACTATCTTCAGAAATTCATCAAGGATCAGCGACTTGGACAATTGGAAGTTGGCTTTGGGGCATCTTGAAGGAGTGGGGTTGGAAAATATCAATGATTCTCTTGGTCCCAGTATTGACAATATGTGGTTGTTGTTTGGGTATACACTGTATACCACCTTTGTGTTCTCTTTGCATAACTACCTTGCACCCTAAGACTATGGACACTCAGCTAACAAAAATGAGAGTAATGTATGATCAAGAGATACAGGACATTATGGAGATCGAAATAGACTGACAAGCTGGCTAGTTATGTTCAAAGGGGCCACTGTTAAAAGCAAAACGACAATCGTGAACATTACCTGCGCCATCTTGTCTGGTGGAATTCTATGTGCACATAAGTTGCAGTCATTTTAATCTATCACAGCCATTTTGTACTCTGTTGGTCACCTTTGTTTCACCCTGCCCTTACTAGCATCCCTCTGACCCTCTGACCGACCTGGTACGTGTGCTGGGGGCTATAAACTCTATTTGCCGCAACAAACCTCAGCGCCACTTGCTGCCACAAACTCGTTTTCCTCTCATCTCTGTTTTCAGGCAAACCTTTGGACACTCTACCCCTCACTGCACCTAGTTACACAAACAGGTTCCAAACACCAAAAAGACTCTTGCAACATGATTTATTGCACTGCAAACAGCAAGACTTGTTGTTACCAACAATGGGACCTGTTTTTATCAACAGAACGGACTCTTAGATCTGGCCGGTCTCACATGTTTTAGACCCTGAAGCAAGGTCCAGCTGCAAGATAAGATTGTCTGTTTGACCTGGGTGGGAAGAGAATTACTGTTGGGCTTGTGTGACAACCTGCCCGGGCGGGGACCCCAAGCTTGTGTAACCATGTTGATGAAACCAATGCATTGTGTCAAACCTGTATAAAAGGAAGAGCCAAAGGAGTTATCAGCAGAACACCTCCCTCAGACATCCCGGTGTCTGCAGTTGACGTGATCTCCTCATGAGAAATAAACCTTTTTCTTGTCTTCCAGTTTCCAGCGCTTGCCTCATTATTTTGATAGCGAACCCAAAGTGAATTAGAGGTGGAACCCTGCACCGGGCAGCATTGAGAGTCTTAGAAGACTCGCTGCCTTTCACAAATGGGGAAGCTGGGATTGATCTCAGGTTTTCTTGTTTCATAGTGTGCAATTGAGGCAGTAGATGGGTATCCCTTTCTCTCTCCTGTTTTACATAAAATGTTAAAGCCCTGTATTTAATTCTTGGCGCATTACGTTAGAGGGTGGGTAGCAGGCAGAAGACACATGAAAGCTCGACTTGTTTTGGGCTCGCAGGTCCTAGAGGACTTCGATCTGAGCCAGAGCAGGAATCCGGCTCGTGCCTTCCTCGAGCTTTCAGTAGCTCAGCCACCTCTAGGTATTCACAAAGCAGAAAGTGAACCCAAGGCATGTTTGTCATTACTTCGGCAACAGCAGCAACACATGGAACGACTCCTGACGATTCTAGGACCCGCAACTACTGCCTCCGACCACGCCAGAAACCTTGGAATCATCATTGACAACAAGGTTACCATGAAATCACAGATCAACACTGTCCCCTCCGCCTACGTCCTCACTCTGCGCATGCTACATAAGATCTTCACATGGCTACCCCTACACACGAGACACACCGTGACACAGGCCCTCATAACCACCTGACTGGACTACGGCAACAACCTGTATGTAGAAATTGCTGCAGACCTCCTACAGAGGCTTCAGACCATACAGAATGCTGCAGCCAGACTCATTCTCGGCCTTCCTCGATGAACCCACATCACACCCCACCTCAGACACCAATTCAAGCTGTTGACCCACGCACACAAGGCTCTACACAACCAAGGACCTGCCTACATTAACCACTGCCTGAACTTCCACCAACCATCGAGAAGACTACTCTCTGCCTCCCTTACTCTGGCCCATACTCCCTGCATCTACCGAAGCAGAAGTGGAGGAGGCTCCTTCTACCACATAGCAGCAAAGACCTGAACAGCCTCCCCATGCGCCTCCGAACCATCACTTCACTTTCAGAATTCAAAATGGCCCTCAAGACCAGGCTGTTCGAATAAGCCTCCGGGACCTGGAAGCACCTGGATACCCTATCGGGCCTCATTTTCACTGCTTGATGCCCATGGGGTTGTTGCAGTGCCACATGGCGTAGTTCACGGCAGCCCGGGAGGGAAGTTACTGGCCAGGAGATGGGTGGCTCTACTCGAGAATATGGGCTGACTGCTATGGCTTGTGGAAGGACTCACTGAGATGGTGACAGGAGGAAGACCTCCCCTTCTCCCAAGATGGTAGCAAGAGATGCAAGGGTGGTGGAACTGGTTGTGATTATGAGACTGCTAATGGTTGTGGCACTGCCTAGATCATGGTGGAATTGGCCTGGTTGGTGAGAGGGCAACCATGGAGTGGAAGTGGTGGGCAGCAGGGTGTTGCTTCTTCCTGCTGTACGGTTCAACTGCACAGGACTGTTTCGACCTTCCAGGGAGTTTGGCCGGGTATGGTGGGGATGTGTTAGAAAGTTTACTTTACTATTAGGCTCGCCAGGGAGCATGGGGTCTGGGTGGGAGATTCGTGGGACTTCCTGGAATCCCTGTGAAGTCTGATGTCTGGTGGAACGGCCAGCAAGTTTCTGTGTCTGTCTGCGAATGTGACAGGCAGGAAAAGTAAACTAAGATAGCTGAGTAAGTTAAGCACTCTGACTTTCATTATTTTGAGGTTGATAATGGAGTACTACTGAGTTGGGTGATAGTAACAACTGGGGCCTTATTATACATTGTGTCCCGGGGGTGCAACAGGTGCCTGTGCCCACTTTGTGAACCCCCGGGGCACAATGGTATTGCAGAAGAGGCCGCAGACACTTGTGCATCCCATCCTGTGATACAAATAGCACTGGTGCACACGTTGCACCAGTGCTTTGATAAGAGGGTGTTCCCTCATTTGCATGGGGGTGTGACACCATGCTAACGAGGGAATCACTTTGCCTCTGCGCCCCAGCCATATTACCGACATGAACGCAGAGGCAAACTTGCCTTTAGGAAGCACACTGAAAGTGTGCTAAAGGCAGCCCTCTGGAGGGGAGAAAGGGGATCTCATGCACCCTCCCACCCAGACATTCTCTTGCAGGCGAGTGCAGTCACTCACTGCACATGCCTGTTTGGGAATCTCTCTCCCCTCTTGCAAGTGCAGGCGAGTTGGGCCTGCACTGTGAAGCCCAAAGTGGCTTTTAAATATCTACGCCGTATTTCACTTGAATGAACTTCCCTGGAGCAGCACGAGTTCATGGCTGCCCTGGGGGCAGCACAGCCTTTCTAATACGGTGCACCGTCCCTGTTTGCTCCCGCCGCACCTTTTGAAATGTGCACCATGGCGCAAACAGGAAAAGTGTGCCGTATTCGTAATACAGCCCCAGGTATTTAAATTGCTACAATTTCCAATTCCCAGAACTACACTAAGCCAAGTTATTATTAACAATATACTTGCTGGAATTTTTAGATTACAGGTTCAAGCACACTAAATTGTAAGGCCACTCAGAACATTTCCTCTAGTGAGTGTACATCACAGCAAGATACAAGCTCACCTCACTTCCATGGTATATTACTTACTATTTTTATGCATTGAGGCATTAACATCCTCAGGCATGTTTAATTTCTCCAATCATGAAACACGCAGCTCTCTTTCAGTATTGGCAGAGGGAGAAGTGACTGTTTTCAGGTGGCGACGAGATGCATGTTACAGTAGTATCACAGACATATTTTGGCACAAGGTAGCCTAAGTGATATATATATATTAGTAGCCAAATATATGGCTACCAAAATGTTATTTTAAAATTAGGGAGCTGTTAAGTCACTGAACAATAGGTAGGCTGAATACACAGTTGTGGTAAGGGGAATCTGTTCGTATGCAGACATCTCGCTCTTTTTAACTATTTTTAGCCCCTTTAAAAATCCAATATGTGTATAATTACTAAAAACCCATTCCTCCCTTCCCATTTTAAACCCGCTAATTTCACGCCAGCCTTAACATCTCAATTTTCATTCACTTCAGCTTGCTCCTTGGGAAAGGTTTTTAATTCACCAGCTCCTGTTCCAACAAAATGGCGTTCAGGAGTGCCTCATATTTGTCTTCAATTTAAAATGTTAGCGCTCTAGTTGTTCATTAGAACCCTATGGTGATGCTGCTGCATTAAAGATTACTAGATAGTTAAGTGACAGTCTGGTTCTGGTGTTGGGAGCACATGTTTCACTCCATGTCAGGCTGTTTTACTGAATTGTATGCAAACGATATTCGAGAACTCATATAAAATGTGCCCTCACTTTAGCTTTCTAGAGCACTAACCAGAATTTCTGTGGCAATAAGAAACCTCTAATTGTATTCTTTTTTAAAGGTACCGCTGTCAAGTTTATAGCTTTGATTCCATCAAGATGGCATTCAGGTGTGTCCCACCTCTGTCATAAATACATAACTTAGCGCTCTAGTTGTTCATTAGAACAGTGTGGTGAAGCTGCAATAGAACATAGGCAATCCACTGACAGGCTCCCACAGCTGTTAGAAGTGCAGGCTTTACTCAGAATATCAGACTTCATTTCCACCTGGCTGAGGAGGAGAGGGTGAACTTATAGAAAATATGCTCGCGTTTTAGTTTCTGAAGCACTTTTCATAACCTCTATGAGAAAATCATGAGGTAAAACAGTTTTCTCTGAAACATGATGCATCAAATCCCAGCAGAGGGACAACAGTTTTCACAGGGTGACATCACCTTAGAACTCACTAGAATTCCTAAAATGAGTATAACGCCACCAACAAATAATGGCTGCGTTGACTAAAAAGTGTTATCACACTTCTCATTTGTTCCTTTTTGTGACCCTCAAAAACAGGTTTTCAGTACAATGTATTTCAATACGGACCATCACCTGGGTCCTGTAATGTTGTCCATGTTGTGGCAGCCAATCAAGGTGAGGGCGACTGGGGTGCTCATGGGTGGGTAGAGGTAAAAGGAGCTAAGGGTGACGAGGGTTCAGGGGTGGGTAGAGATAAAGAGAGGTGAGCGTGACTTGAGGGCTCAGGGAGTGAGTAGAGGTAAAGGGAGGTGAGGGTGACTTGAGGGTTCAGGGGTGGGTAGAGGTAAAGAGAGGTGAGCGTGACTTGAGGGCTCAGGGGGTGAGTAGAGGTAAAGGGAGGTGAGGGTGACTTGAGGGTTCAGGGGTGGGAAGAGTTAAAGAGAGGTGAGGGTGACTTGAGGGCTCAGAGGGTGAGTAGAGGTAAAGGGAGGTGAAGGTGACTTGAGGGCTCATGGGTGGGTAAAGGTAAAGGGGGTGAGGGTGACTTGATGGCTCAGGGGTGGGTAAAGGGAGGTGAGGGTGACTTGAGGGTTCAGGGGTGGGTAGAGGTAAAGAGAGGTGAAGGTGACTTGAGGTCTCATGGGTGGGTAAAGTTAAGGAGAGGTGAGAATGACTTAAGGGCTCATAGGTGGGTAAAGTTAAAGGGAGGTGAGGGTGACCTGAGGGCTCAGGGTGAGTAAAGTTAAAGGGAGGTGAGGGTGACTTGAGAGTTTGTAGAGCTAAAGGGAGGTGAGGGTGACTTGGGGGCTTAGGGGTGGGTAGAGGTAAAAGGAGCTAAGGGTGACTTGAGGGTTCAGGGGTGGGTAGAGGTAAAGGGAGGTGATGGCTCAGGGGTGGGTAAAGGGAGGTGAGGGTAACTTGAGGGTTCAGGGGTGGGTAGAGGTAAAGAGAGGTGAAGGTGACTTGAGGTCTCATGGGTGGGTAAAGTTAAGGAGAGGTGAGAGTGACTTAAGGGCTCATAGGTGGGTAAAGTTAAAGGGAGGTGAGGGTGACCTGAGGGCTCAGGGTGAGTAAAGTTAAAGGGAGGTGAGGGTGACTTGAGAGTTTGTAGAGGTAAAGGGAGGTAAAGGGAGGTGAGGGTGACTAGGGGGCTCAGGGGTGGGTAGAGGTAAAAGGAGCTAAGGGTGACTTGAGGGTTCAGGTGTGGGTAGAGGTAAAGAGAGGTGAGCGTGACTTGAGGGCTCAGGGAGTGAGTAGAGGTAAAGGGAGGTGAGGGTGACTTGAGGGTTCAGGGGTGGGTAGAGGTAAAGAGGTGAGGGTGACTTGAGGGCTCAGGGAGTGAGTAGAGGTGAAGGTGACTTGAGGGCTCATGGGTGGTGTTAGACTTGGCTTTTTCAGCGGGTTTACCCCCAGACTTTTTGCTTTTTGGCCTCCTGTTTTTGACCCTGTGTGTGTTGGTTTTAGGACCCTGGGCACTTTACCACTGCTAATCAGTGCTAAAGTGCATATGCTCTCTGTGTAAATTGTGTTATGGATGGGTGTTTCCATGATTGGATATTTGATTTACCTGTTAGCCCCTAGTAAAGTACACTGCATGTGCCAGGGCTGGTGAATCAAATGCTACTCGGGGGCCTGCAGCACTGGTTGTGCCACCCCCGTGAGTAGCCTTGAAAAGGGTAACTCAGACCTGCCATTGCAGAAGTCTGCGCGCAGTTTGTAACTGCCATGTCGACTTGGCCAGTGCACACACTGGCCGGTCCCTAACCTTCCCTTTTCTTACATGTCAGACACCCCTCAGGTAGGCCCAAGGTACCCCTGTGGGCAGGGTGCAGTGTATGTGAAAGGTGGGACATGCCCTGGTGTGTGGCATGTCCTGATAGTGAATTACAGCCAATTTCGTTTTTCACTATTGCAAGGCTACCAGTTCCCCATAGGATAGAGTGGGAGGTTTGTTTATAACATCTTATAAACATAACTGGCCCAGGGAATTCGGTAAGAAAATCGAATTTAGTATGCCTGAACTCAGAATCTAAAGATGCATCTTTTAGTGAAGGTGATTTTTACATTCTGTGTTTGAAAATACCACTTTTAGAAAGTAGGTATTTTCTTGGTCAGTCATCCCGTGTGCCTCTGCTGGAATGTGGATTGCCTGTCTGGGTTTTGGATGACAGAATGCTGGGGGAGCAGGAGGGGCGCCAGATGGTCTAGGTAGGTCAGGAAAGGGCTGAAGAGACCTGGGTTACGATGGGGGAAGGGGGAGGAGATTTACTTGCACCTCAAAGGGCCTGCTCTGCCTCTGACAAATGCCGTCTCCACCTCCTGCCAGGAATACACACCAGAGAAGGCAGAACTGGTCCTGACCGGGCACAGGCCCTCTCTGCCTAAGAGATCAAAGGATTTTTGGACATAAATGCTGGGTCCCAGACCCCTGAACTTTAGAACTCATCTGGACAAGAAGACTGCCAAGAAGAAGAGCCGGAGAAGCTGCAAAAAGGAACGACTGCTTTGCTGTGTGCTTTGCTGGGCTGACCTGCAGTGGCTGCTTTTATCTTGCGCAGTGAAAGGCCTGGACTGGACTTTCTGCAACCTAAATTTGTGAGTCTCTCCAAGGGCTTGAGGTAGAGCTTGCCCCCTGTTCACGAAGTCTCAGGAACAGCAAAGACTTCAAGTTCTTCGACCCGCAGCACTGGGGACTGTGTTCTGTGCTGCAACCTGAAGAAAACCAACTCGACGACGTCTACGACGCCACTGCCGACTCCGTGTCCTGAAGGCAACGCAGAGGGCACCGCCGCAACGCCGCACCGCGACCCTGGTCTCACCGACGATGCCTGTTGACGCCGCCACCGAACCGCTGCTTGCACCGCGACCTGTGGGCACCGCACTCCGCACCGCCTCGCTTCACGAGGACGCCTTGGCCTGCCTGACGCCGCCACTTCCCGCCGAGATCGACGCCGCTGCTTGCACCGTGGTTCGGGGGTACCGCTCGTAAGTTACACGACGCACCGCCCTCATCCCACACCGCAGCCTTGGCCTACCAACGCCGGCGCCATCGACTCCAGTTCGTCAGCCGACGACAGTGCTTCAGCAACGACGACGCCGCTGCTTGCACCGTGATCTGCCAGCACCGTGACGAGCACCGCCTTCATCTCGCACCGCGACCCTGGTCTCACCGACGACGCCATCTGACGCCGCCACCGAGCTGCTGCTCGCACCGCGACCTGAGGGCACCGCACGCCGCACCGCTGCACTTCGCACCCGACGCTTGCCGACGCCAGCGCTCCTGACTCCATCAGAGAGGAGATCGACTTGCAACGCGTGTGACTTCGAGGGCCCCATCGCCCTGCATCTCTGAAAGGTACTGTTTGCGGGTCTTCCCGACACCGTAGCTGGCCTGCAACCCCGCGGTCAGCCAGAACTGTTTTGGATTTGTGTGTTCACAACGCCGTGGTAGCCCGGCCGGCGCTATCCACACAAGGAACTCTTTTTAATCAGCGTATTTTTGAATTGTGAACTTTTAAGTATAGTATTGTGGTTCTTTATCGTTTTTGGTCTTGTTTTAATTATATAAAAATATTGGATATTTTTCTAAACTGGTGTGGTGTCGTTTTGTAGTGCGTACACTGTATTACTGTTGGTTATGTGCAAATGCTTTACACACTGCCTCTAAGATAAGCCTGACTGCTCGTGCCAAGCTACCAAGGGGGTGAGCAGGGGTTATTTTAGGAGTGTAACTCCCTTATCCTGACTAGGGTGGTGGTTTTTGCTTGGCTTTGGCCCACGCCCAAGCCTACCAAAAATCCCATTTCTAACAGGTGGGTAAAGGTAAGGAGAGGTGAGAGTGACTTAAGGGCTCATAGGTGGGTAAAGTCAAGGGGAGGTGAGGGTTACTTAAGGGCTCATAGGTGGGTAAAGTTAAAGGGAGGTGAGGGTGACCTGAGGGCTCAGGGTGAGTAAAGTTAAAGGGAGGTGAGGGTGACTTTAGAGTTTGTAGAGGTAAAGGGAGGTAACGGGAGGTGAGGGTGACTTGAGGGTTCAGGGGTGGGTAGAGGTAAAGAGAGGTGAGGGTGACTTGAGGGCTCAGGGAGTGAGTAGAGGTAAAGGGAGGTGAAGGTGACTTGAGCGCTCATGGGTGGGTAAAGGTAAGGAGAGGTAAAGTTAAAGGGAGGTGAGGGTGACTTTAGAGTTTGTAGAGGTAAAGAGAGGTAAAGGGAGGTGAGGGTGACTTGAGGGTTCAAGGGTGGGTAGAGGTAAAGGGAGGTGAGGTGAGGGTGACTTGAGGGCTCAGAGGGTGAGTAGAGGTAAAGGGAGGTGAAGGTGACTTGAGGCTCATGGGTGGGTAAAGGTAAAGGGGGGTGAGGGTGACTTGATGGCTGAGGGGTGGGTAAAGGGAGGTGAGGGTGACTTGAGGGTTCAGGGGTGGGTAAAGGTAAAGAGAGGTGAAGGTGACTTGAGATCTCATGGGTGGGTAAAGTTAAGGAGAGGTGAGAGTGACTTAAGGGCTCATAGGTGGGTAAAGTTAAAGGGAGGTGAGGGTGACCTGAGGGCTCAGGGTGAGTAAAGTTAAAGGGAGGTGAGGGTGACTCGAGAGTTTGTAGAGGTAAAGGGAGGTAAAGGGAGGTGAGGGCGACTTGGGGGCTCAGGGGTGGGTAAAGGTAAAAGGAGCTAAGAGTGACTTGAGGGTTCAGGGGTCGGTAGAGGTAAAGGGAGGTGAGGGTGACTTGATGGCTCAGGGGTGGGTAAAGGGAGGTGAGGGTGACTTGAGGGTTCAGGGGTGGGTAGAGGTAAAGAGAGGTGAAGTTGACTTGAGGTCTCATGGGTGGGTAAAGTTAAGGAGAAGTGAGAGTGACTTAAGGGCTCATAGGTGGCTAAAGTTAAAGGGAGGTGAGGGTGACCTGAGGGCTCAGGGTGAGTAAAGTTAAAGGGAGGTAAGGGGTGACTTGAGAGTTTGTAGAGGTGAAGGGAGGTAAAAGGAGGTGAGGGTGACTGGGGGGCTCAGGGGTGGGGAGAGGTAAAAGGAGCTAAGGGTGACTTGAGGGTTCAGGGGTGGGTAGAGGTAAAGAGAGGTGAGCGTGACTTGAGGGCTCAGGGAGTGAGTAGAGGTAAAGGGAGGTGAGGGTGACTTGAGGGTTCAGGGGTGGGTAGAGGTAAAGAGAGGTGAGCGTGACTTGAGGGCTCAGGGATTGAGTAGAGGTAAAGGGAGGTGAGGGTGACTTGAGGGTTCAGGGGTGGGTAGAGGTAAAGAGAGGTGAGGGTGACTTGAGGGCTCAGGGAGTGAGTAGAGGTAAATGGAGGTGAAGGTGACTTGAGGGCTCATGGGTGGGTAAAGGTAAGGAGAGGTGAGAGTGACTTAAGGGCTCATAGGTGGGTAAAGTCAAGGGGAGGTGAGGGTTACTTAAGGGCTCATAGGTGGGTAAAGTTAAAGGGAGGTGAGGGTGACCTGAGGGCTCAGGGTGAGTAAAGTTAAAGGGAGCTGAGGGTGACTTGAGAGTTTGTAGAGGTAAAGGGAGGTGAGGGTGACTAGGGGGCTCAGGGGTGGGTAGAGGTAAAAGGAGCTAAGGGTGATTTGAGGGTTCAGGGGTGGGTAGAGGTAAAGAGAGGTGAGCGTGACTTGAGGGCTCAGGGAGTGAGTAGAGGTAAATAGAGGTGAAGGTGACTTGAGGGCTCATGGGTGGGTAAAGGTAAGGAGAGGTGAGAGTGACTTAAGGGCTCATAGGTGGGTAAAGTCAAGGGGAGGTGAGGGTTACTTAAGGGCTCATAGGTGGGTATAGTTAAAGGGAGGTGAGGGTGACCTGAGGGCTCAGGGTGAGTAAAGTTAAAGGGAGGTGAGGGTGACTTTAGAGTTTGTAGAGGTAAAGGGAGGTAAAGGGAGGTGAGGGTGACTTGAGGGTTCAGGGGTGGGTAGAGGTAAAGAGAGGTGAGGGTGACTTGAGGGCTCAGGGAGTGAGTAGAGGTAAAGGGAGGTGAAGGTGACTTGAGCGCTCACGGGTGGGTAAAGGTAAGGAGAGGTGAGGTGAGAGTGACTTAAGGGCTCATAGGTGAGTAAAGTTAAGGGGAGGTGAGGGTTACTTGAGGGCTCATAGGTGGGTAAAGTTAAAGGGAGGTGAGGGTGACCTGAGGGCTCAGGGTGAGTAAAGTTAAAGGGAGGTGAGGGTGACTTTAGAGTTTGTAGAGGTAAAGGGAGGTAAAGGGAGGTGAGGGTGACTTGAGGGTTCAGGGGTGGGTAGAGGTAAAGGGAGGTGAGGGTGACTTGAGGGCTCAGAGGGTGAGTTGAGGTAAAGGGAGGTGAAGGTGAATTGAGGGCTCATGGGTGGGTAAAGGTAAAGGGGGTGAGGGTGACTTGATGGCTCAGGGGTGGGTAAAGGGAGGTGAGGGTGACTTGAGGGTTCAGGGCTGGGTAAAGGTAAAGAGAGGTGAAGGTGACTTGAGGTCTCATGGGTGGGTAAAGTTAAGGAGAGGTGAGAGTGACTTAAGGGCTCATAGGTGAGTAAAGTTAAAGGGAGGTGAGGGTGACCTGAGGGCTCAGGGTGAGTAAAGTTAAAGGGAGGTGAGGGTGACTTGAGAGTTTGTAGAGGTAAAGGGAGGTAAAGGGAGGTGAGGGCGACTTGGGGGCTCAGGTGTGGGTAGAGGTAAAAGGAGCTAAGGGTGACTTGAGGGTTCAGGGGTGGGTAGAGGTAAAGGGAGGTGAGGGTGACTTGATGGCTCAGGGGTGGGTAAAGGGAGGTGAGGGTGACTTGAGGGTTCAGGGGTGGGTAGAGGTAAAGAGAGGTGAAGTTGACTTGAGGTCTCATGGGTGGGTAAAGTTAAGGAGAGGTGAGAGTGACTTAAGGGCTCTTAGGTGGGTAAAGTTAAAGGGAGGTGAGGGTGACCTGAGGGCTCAGGGTGAGTAAAGTTAAAGGGAGGTGAGGGTGACTTGAGAGTTTGTAGAGGTGAAGGGGGGTAAAGGGAGGTGAGGGTGACTGGGGGGCTCAGGGGTGGGTAGAGGTAAAAGGAGCTAAGTGTGACTTGAGGGTTCAGGGGTGGGTAGAGGTAAAGAGAGGTGAGCGTGACTTGAGGGCTCAGGGAGTGAGTAGAGGTAAAGGGAGGTGAGGGTGACTTGAGGGTTCAGTGGTGGGTAGAGGTAAAGAGAGGTGAGCGTGACTTGAGGGCTCAGGGAGTGAGTAGAGGTAAAGGGAGGTGAGGGTGACTTGAGGGTTCAGGGGTGGGTAGAGGTAAAGAGAGGTGAGGATGACTTGAGGGCCCAGGGAGTGAGTAGAGGTAAATGGAGGTGAAGGTGACTTGAGGGCTCATGGATGCGTAAAGGTAAGGAGAGGTGACAGTGACTTAAGGGCTCATAGGTGGGTAAAGTCAAGGGGAGGTGAGGGTTACTTAAGGGCTCATAGGTGGGTAAAGTTAAATTGAGGTGAGGGTGACCTGAGGGCTCAGGGTGAGTAAAGTTAAAGGGAGGTGAGGGTGACTTTAGAGTTTGTAGAGGTAAAGGGAGGTAAAGGGAGGTGAGGGTGACTTGAGGGTTCAGGGGTGGGTAGAGGTAAAGAGAGGTGAGGGTGACTTGAGGGCTCAGGGAGTGAGTAGAGGTAAAGGGAGGTGAAGGTGACTTGAGGGCTCATGGGTGGGTAAAGGTAAGGAGAGGTGAGAGTGACTTAAGGGCTCATAGGTGAGTAAAGTTAAGGGGAGGTGAGGGTTACTTTAGGGCTCATAGGTGGGTAAAGTTAAAGGGAGGTGAGGGTGACTTTACAGTTTGTAGAGGTAAAGGGAGGTAAAGGGAGGTGAGGGTGACTTGAGGGTTCAGGGGTGGGTAGAGGTAAAGGGAGGTGAGGGTGACTTGAGGGCTCAGAGGGTGAGTAGAGGTAAAGGGAGGTGAAGGTGTCTTGAGGGCTCATGGGTGGGTAAAGGTAAAGGGGGGTGAGGGTGACTTGATGGCTGAGGGGTGGGTAAAGGGAGGTGAGGGTGACTTGAGGGTTCAGGGCTGGGTAAAGGTAAAAAGAGGTGAAGGTGACTTGAGGTCTCATAGGTGGGTAAAGTTAAGGAGAGGTGAGAGTGACTTAAGGGCTCATAGGTGGGTAAAGTTAAAGGGAGGTGAGGGTGACCTGAGGGCTCAGGGTGAGTAAAGTTAAAGGGAGCTGAGGGTGACTTGAGAGTTTGTAGAGGTAAAGGGAGGTAAAGGGAGGTGAGGGCGACTTGGGGGCTCAGGGGTGGGTAGAGGTAAAAGGAGCTAAGGGTGACTTAAGGGTTCAGGGGTGGGTAGAGGTAAAGGGAG
The DNA here is from genome assembly GCA_963921515.1 of Calotriton arnoldi. Classification (NCBI taxonomy): domain Eukaryota; kingdom Metazoa; phylum Chordata; class Amphibia; order Caudata; family Salamandridae; genus Calotriton; species Calotriton arnoldi. The sequence goes on along the minus strand of CAWUFW010003566.1, from coordinate 1,444,729 downwards.
GTGAGGGTGACTTGATGGCTCAGGGGTGGGTAAAGGGAGGTGAGGGTGACTTGAGGGTTCAGGGGTGGGTAGAGGTAAAGAGAGGTGAAGTTGACTTGAGGTCTCATGGGTGGGTAAAGTTAAGGAGAGGTGAGAGTGACCTAAGGGCTCATAGGTGGGTAAAGTTAAAGGGAGGTGAGCGTGACCTGAGGGCTCAGGGTGAGTAAAGTTAAAGGGAGGTGAGGGTGACTTTACAGTTTGTAGAGGTAAAGGGAGGTAAAGGGAGGTGAGGGTGACTTGAGGGTTCAGGGGTGGGTAGAGGTAAAGGGAGGTGAGGGTGACTTGAGGGCTCAGAGGGTGAGTAGAGGTAAAGGGAGGTGAGGGTGACTTGAGGGTTCAGGGGTGGATAGAGGTAAAGAGAGGTGAGGGTGACTTGAGGGCTAAGAGGGTGAGTAGAGGTAAAGGGAGGTGAAGGAGACTTGAGGGCCCATGGGTGGGTAAAGGTAAGGAGAGGTGAGTGTGACTTAAGGGCTCATAGGTGGGTAAAGATAAGGGGAGGTGAGGGTTACTTAAGGGCTCATAGGTGGGTAAAGTTAAAGGGAGGTGAGGGTGACCTGAGGGCTCAGGGTGAGTAAAGTTAAAGGGAGGTGAGGGTGACTTTAGAGTTTGTAGAGGTAAAGGGAGGTAAAGGGAGGTGAGGGTGACTCGTGGGCTCAGGGGTGGGTAGAGGTAAAGAGAGGTGAGCGTGACTTGAGGGCTCAGGAAGTGAGTAGTGGTAAAGGGAGGTGAGGGTGACTTGAGGGTTCAGAGGGTGAGTAGAGGTAAAGGGAGGTGAAGGCGACTTGAGGGCTCATGGGTGGGTAAAGTTAAGGGGAGGTGAGGGTTACTTAATGGCTCATAGGTGGGTAAAGTTAAAGGGAGGTGAGGGTGACCTGAGGGCTCAGAGGTGGTAGAAGAACAGGGAGGTGGGGGTGACTTGATTGGATAGCATGATATGGTATGACCTGTCTTCGTACATTATGGTAGGGCATGGTATGATATTTTATAGTTTGGTATGGTATGGGCTGTTATGGTATAATATGTTATGGCATGGCCTGTTATTGTATAGTGTGGTTTAATATAGTATGATATGGTATGGACTGTCATTGTGTTGTATGGTACGGCATGGCTTGTTACTGTACAGTATGGTATGTTATGGTATGGTTTGTTATTGTATTATATGGTGTGTTATGGTCTGTTATTGTATAGTTTATTATAGTATGATTATGGTATGACATGCTATTGAGGCAGACAACCTATGAACTGCTAACACCACACATACGCATGTCTTTAGGCTTCTGCCAATATAACTTATATTGGCTTTCCCAAATTGGGAGGAAGGTGGCATTACACGGAATGTGACCAAATGAGGACAAGCCATAAACAAACCCACCCTTAGTGGATGCTCCAATTAAATTTAATAGATTTTTTGTTGTGTTATGCGACTCTGACAAGACTGGCTGGAGAAATGCGGCTTACTGGAAAGTGAAGTTTAATTTGGAAAGCAAATAGCCAGTGAGTGGAGCGGCTGGTCCAAGTTGAAAAATCATAAATGAAGGGGCATAAATCAGTTTTTAAATGAGATAAAGCGGCATAGGAGTGTGTAAAAATAACATATACTCAAACAATACACATTCACAAACAAAAAAGTACCACAATCAGAGCTAAAATACTGCTTACGAACACTAATCAAGAAATCAGTCAGTACTTGGTCCATGCTCCAGGGAAGAAAACAAAATCAGGAGATGAAGTGAAACCAACATCCACAAACACACGCTCACCAATGAAAAGGAAGAAAATAAAAGTGACAATGAAGCCAACCAATGGTAAGTAATGGGTGGGCTAAAAGCTCCTTTTAGATTTTTTTATTAGGAACAATAGATTGTCACAACTGACAGCGCATGCTTGCTGTCTTAGGGGAGACCTAATAATAGATCGATGCAAGAGACAGCACATTCGCGCTGTCTCATAACTCTATATATATCTTAAATTTTGACTTTCCTAAAAGTAGACAGACAGACAGACAGTAAGATAGATAGATAGATAGATAGATGGATGGATGGATGGATGGATGGACGGATGGACAGGTAGATAGATAGATAGATAGATAGATAGATAGATAGATGGATGGATGGATGGATGGATGGATGGAGGGAGGGAGGGAGGAAGGGATGGAGGGACAGATAGATAGATAGATAGATGGATGGAGGAAGGGAGGAAGTGATGGAGGGACGGAGGGAGGGACGGACAGACAGACAGACAGACAGACAGACAGACAGACAGACAGATAGATAGATAGATAGATAGATATAAAAATCAAAAAGTCTTGACCGAAAAGGTGATTGAGCAATGATGGATAGTTAGAAGTCAAGGGGTGATCTCTGAAGTGTCCTGAAACATCAGCTTTTGTATTTCACATTTATTCCCTGGTTACTTTGTATGAACGGGTTAACAGCTCCTGTTTACAATGCACTTTAAGTCGATGGCCTCTAAAATGAACTTTGTGTTCGTGTTCAAGTGCATCACCGCTGAACATCTCTTTGAAATCCCTAAGCTTGGGCGGTAAACATGTTTATCTTCCAGTTAACACCTATGCACAAGGGTCTCTTGAAATGCATACGTGCACCGGGGGCCGCTGGGTAACAGTGTCCTCGCCCCACCTACTCACTAACCTATTCTCACCACCACAGGAATTTGCATTCTAATCTGAGGGTTTCAGGAGAGAAAACAGCTCTGGACTTTCCCCCTTTGTTACACGGAGCTGCACACCTGAAACAATCAACACCTTGAGCTGGGAGCCTGAAGACAGATAAACAACCCTGTGATTGGGCGTCTGAGCTATTGTCCCAAAAGCAATGTTTGGCACAGAACCCCACTGTCACCCATAATACACACAGCCCCTACGGCATCATTCCTACACACCTCAGCACCTAAATAAACACTGTCTCTTATTACTACACCATTCTGTGCAAGCACCACACCAACCTCCCCACATATGAACACCAAAACCCCAAGCACCTCACCACCACCCCATAGTATCACACAACCCGGGCACCACAAACTACCACCCAACACCATATTACAATACCCCAACATAGCAGCACATTCCCCAGCACCAGAAAATCATCCCTTAGACAGCATCATCCTGGCCCGTACTGCAACCCCACCTCTCCGACACCACATCCTCACCACAGTACAACACCACCAGCCCCCAGTATCATCTCCCCACCTGCAGTAATAAACCACCATCTCAAACCACACCACCCTGCAGCACCACACCACCGCCACATTGTGCTAGCATCCCTGAGCACCACACTACCACCTCAGTGTCACCTTACCACAGAACAACACCTCCAGTCCCCAGCACAGCAACCTTTCCCTCTCAATGCTTCACACCAGCAAGACAGGATCAGACCTAGGACTTTACCATCACCCTGCGGCACAGCATCACCAAGCGTTGCACAGCAGAACCATCTCCAGCAGCGCAACAACATCCCCTAGAACTGCAACTTCACTCCAGCACTGCACCTTTACTCCCACCAATGCAACACACAGTACCACTGCACCATGCACAGCATTGCCTCTCCACCCGCTGCATTGCAGTGACACCCTGTAAGTAAAGTACACGACCCCCATCCCTGTGTCATCACTAGAAATACTGCACCAGTACCATTGGCAGTGCACTACACCACAAATTCCCAGCACAAACTCATTACACTGAGCCTGGAACCATCAATTCACAATCCTCACTACCATCATTCCAGTTAACACTACCAACGCCCAGCATGGCATCACCAGATTTACACAACTTCCCCTCAGAATCCCACACTAAATCACCATCATGGAGCACTGCACCAATGGAGCAGAATCCCTGAACTACTAACCATCACAACTAAAGGATTCCGCCACCAAGGCTAGCACCACAGTACTATCCCCACTAGGCAGCACCTCACCTACACACCCCAGCAGCAAACCAAGAGATGTGTGTCACCACCCAGCACAGTACTGTCACACACCACCATATCCAACTACAGCACAACCACCACAGCCTTTCACCACAAATCTCCAATAAATGACATCCGACCCAGTCCTAGACTACTACCTCCATGAATTAAAACTCTGTGTCACAGCACAGCAACCTCCACAGCAGCAGCAAACAAGCATTTACAATGCACTAGGTCTCGCAATAGCGAGATTTTGACCTATTGGCATTGTAAATGGCAATGCCTTTTATAATATTAAAAGGCATTGTCATATACAATACCAATAGGTCAAACTGTAGCAAAAGCAAGACCTATTGTATTGTAGAGCTCGGTGTCCGTGAAGCGGGCGCTGTGCTCACCAATAAAGTAAAAAAAAAAAAAAAAAGAAACAGAGCGCGGTTTCTCTGAAGTGGGCACCGCGCTCACCATTAAAGTTTGAAAAAGAAAAAAAAAGAAACAGAGCGCAGTGTCCCTGAAGCAAGCGTCGCGCTCAACATTATAGAAAAAAAAAAAATTAAATTGAGCGCGGTGTCCCTTAAGCGGGCGCCGTGCTCAGCATGAACATTTTTTTTTTTTTTTAAACAAAAGGTGAAAGAATGCGCGGTGTCCATTAAGCGGACGCTGTGTCCTACTAAAAAGTAGTAATAATTAAAAAAATCTTCGCTATTGTGCTGTGAGTGCTGTGGGGGTAGAAGGCAGCCACTTTTAAAGTTAGAGCGGCATAGCGCTCTATACGAAAGCGGTGGGCGCGCTGCAAATACAAACAAAAAAGCAGCCGCCATTGTTTGTCCCCATAGTCAATAAACATAATAGTGCTCACCCACATATAAGGCCGACCGTGTAACAAGCCAAGTAAAAGGTCCAGTCGTTATGGGCGGTAACACATGCAGACAAGGCAGTACCAAGGAGGGACTAACAAGCCCACTTACGAATCAGAAGCCAGCATTTATGAAGGACAATGACACAAGCCAATGACAAATATGGGCGGAGAGTGGGAGGGGCTTCCAGTGCATACCCTAATAAAGCTTGCCTCGCAGAGCGAGCAGCGCATGCGCGCTGCCTTTAGGCTCGAGCTAAAAACCAGTACCACACAACTGTCTATCACTACCACACCATCACTTCCTCTAAGCCACAGCACAGCAATCTCCACAGCAGCAGCAACAAACCAGTACCGCACAACTGTCTATCACTGCCACACCATCACTTCCTCTAAGCCACAGCACAGCAATCTCCACAGCAGCAGCAACAAACCAGTACCGCACAACTGTCTATCAATGCCAACACCATCACTTCCTCTTAGCCACACCACATCTTCGAGCACCAGACTACCACCCTGAGCTGGACGCTACCACCCATCAGCAACTAATCTCCATCACCAGGCACTCCACCTCCAGGATGGCACTACATTCTCTAAGGAATTGCACCACCACATCTGCAACGGTGCGTCTTCAAGCCAGTGATACACTACCAGGCCCCAGCACTATTACACCACCACCAGCACAACAAACCAGCAACAATCTATGATGTTTTGCATTACCCAGAGCACCACTCCCACCCAGCATCACACCACCATCCAGCACCACACTACAGCCCCCACATAACACCAACACCACCTCCAGCATCGCACAATCAGCAGCAGATCATTACTTTCCACATTGACCCTCTGCCACCAGTGCTGCACATCTCTCCCACAGCACAGCACCTCTGCCACAGCACAACGACACAGTCAGCCAGCATTTAACCTATATCACTTCAGCACCGCACCTCCAACCACCATGAGCCTTCAATCATAACACAACCGCCCTGGGGACTGCACGACCATCACTAACACTCTAGATCATCCCTATCAGGACACTAGGGTCACAAACTTTGAACAACCACCAGCATATACCACCTTTCAGCATTGCTCCAACCCCACCAGCACTGCACCACTATGCCAAAGAAGACATTTCTTCCCCTACCACAATACTGTCCATACTGTTTGGTGCCCATGATGTCTATCTTATTCCTCTGCATCCATGGACCGTTTCACATATTCGTCTTCAGTTATACCTGAAGCCAGCAACCCCTTGCTTGTAGTGACAGAACAGAGAGCATTCTATGAATGTTCATGGCATCTGCTACTGCTGAAGTCTTACATCGAGCTTGTGTTATGTTATGTGCATTTGTAAAACGTGCTTTCATCCTGGCGCTGAATAGGTGTCTGTGCCTAGCCCCACCGATGGTAGGCTGGTTAATTGAAAAGCCAGGTCTTCAGCTTCTTGTGGAATACAAGCTCATGGTGCAGGGGTGCTAAACGTGCAAGACTGTGTATCTGTGAGCTGCACTGCGTGGCAAGCTACGCGTGGCTGGTGGTCTGAATGGATGGGCGGTGGACCAACAGGGAAAGTCCATGGTGATTAAAGCAGACAGTGGCATGGTAGCAAAAGATGGCAATCCTTCCAACTATATATGTATGTACGTATTTATGTATGTATGTACGCTTTTATGCATGTATGTATATGGCATTTCTACAACACGAACCAAGCCAAAAGGCAGAGGAGCACCGTACACGCTCAGTGAGCGAATGACAGGAGGGGTAGCTGGTTTGTCGACTGTTAATGCATTTTGATGTAGTGCTTTTACAGAGGTGCGTCTTCAACTCTTTCCTAACTTGGCGCAGCGTTGGGGCGGTCCTTATGGATATGGGGATGTTGTTCCAGAGTCTGGGTGCAGAGATGGAGAAGACCTGCTGCCTTGTTTTTTCTTTTTTTGCACCACTTGGTCTGCAGTCTGATGGTGTCCTGGCTGTGGGTGTGCTGAGAACCACCCGAGATTGTGAGCTTGTCTGAAAGATAGGGTTGCTGCTCATGATGGCTTTGTAAATGATGCAGCTGGTTTTGAAGATGGTGCAGGTCGGCAAGGTGAGCCAATGGCGTTCCACCAGGATGGGAGTGATGTGATTATATTTCTTAAGGCCTTGGATGAGATGTGCTGATGCCCTTAAGGGGTTTGAGCGCGGAGTCTGGGAGGCTGTAGAGCAGGGTGTTAACACGATTCAGATGCAGAGTAGGAGGGCTTGAGCTGCAGTTCTGAATTCGTTTTTTTTGCAGAAACGTTTTCACTTTGTTTAGAAGAGACACCTGGTCACAGGCCTTGATTGTTTTTTTGTTGTCAATGTGTTCCTTGAAAGTGAGGTTGGCGTCCAGGATGAATCCAAGTGGCTTGGCATTTGGTGAAAGTACGGGTTCAAAGCCATCAAAGTTCACATCATTGAGACAGATTTGCACTGTTTCTTGTTCACTATTTTTGGCAAATAACATGAATACTATTTTGGTTGGAATGAGTTTCAGGCTGGTGCGTGACATCCAGGTCTGGGTGATTGGCAGGCAGTGCTTGAGGAGATGGATGTCTGAAGCAGAGGAGACTTTCAAGCAGAGATGTGCATCAGCTGCATAATGGTGAATCTTGTTACTGTTATCGGTGAGTAGAGCACCAAGCAGCCCAATGTAGAGGTTGAAGATGACAGGAGACAGAATGAAACCCTGGGGACTCTGCAGAATAGGGATGTTTTGGGATCTGGAGGTGCCCAAAGGAACAAACTGGTGTCGTTTGGAAAGGTAGGAGGACCAGTGAAGGACATTGGCAGTGAATCCCATTCAAGACTGAGGGTGGGATGGTTGACAGTGTTGAAGACTGCTGAGAGGCCCAGCGATACCAGGAGGCAGAGACCATCTTCATCCATGGTAGAGGGCATTATCTACTTGGTGCAAGGCAGTGGTCTCCATGCGGCAGCATGATCTGAAGTCAGACTGGTAGATGTTGTTCCGCCCCCACTCACTGATAGTACAAACACTGCAGGAACGAAGAATATCCCATTCCTCTACCCATGTACTAATCACTCCAGCCCATAGATATATAAATAAGGGCAAGAGCAGAAGAATACACCGGGAGAAGGTGGGGAAACGAGGGAAAAGAACAAATGGCGGTGGGACTACCAGTCCTAGGCTCCCCTGTCTGACTGATGATAAAATTCCAGGTTGATTACTGGCAGCTTTGGGAAAAGAAGAAAAAGAAACAAGAAAAGTATTAATAATAGGAAGAACGAGTACCAAACACCATTCGCACAGTCCCCAACAACCATCCACAGTTAAAACATTGTTAGCGTTGCTTACCCCTGCAAGATCAACGCTCAATCCTTAAAGGGTGGACAATGGCCAACAAAAGTTCCAAATCCAGACCGTGGTGAAGAGAAGTTTAAATCCAAGGAAATTGCTGTCCCACCAGTTCCTCGCGGGAAAAAACCATAACGGTAAAAAAAACTTGCACTTTGAAAACAAAATACTAAGGGATCCCTTTAAATAAACAAAACACAAGAACAAGTGTGCTTTGTAAGTAGCACCAAAAATACCCACAACGAGGTGGAGGGGATACAAAAATGGATCATGTGCCAAAGGGCGCGAGACGGAAATTATCCCCGTTATCTGCAACGCTGCTGTTATCCCGGGTGTGCACCAGAAAAAAGGGCGTTAAGAAGTTCCAGGGACGGAGTGTCGAAATCCGGCCAGCTATCCGATCGAAGGACCAAACATCAAGAGGAACAGCGTGATTCCAAGGACGCTGACGGCGAAGTCCTTCCGGGGGCGAAACGGCAGAAGAGAAACCAAGCACGGAGACACTGGCGAGCTCTGATTAAATAACCGCCAGGTGCTCACGTGTATCCTCCACAGCTGCCCCAACCATCTCCCGCACCAGAAAAGGAAAACAATACCACAACGAAACTGCCCAAAGGTAGAAAAGAAAAACAGAGCCACTCCCACATGCTACCTAACTACGGGACATGACAGATATGCAGGAGATGGTTACAATTGATGTGATCTTAGAGTTCAACATAGACTGCTTTTTCGATGATCTTGCCGATGAATGGTAGGTGAGTGATGGGATGGTAGTTGATGAGGTCATTAGGGTCTAGTGTAGGTTTCTTTAGCAGTGGGTGAATCTGCCCTGTCTTGAGACTTCTGGGAAAATTCATTGAGTGAGGAAGCCATTGGCAGTGGTGAATAGGGGTGAGAGAGCATCCCTAGAGAGCTTTGATGAAGGACTAGAGTAAGACATCATATTTAGAAGAAATGGCTTTGAGGGAGTTGAGTATGTCTGCCAGACATAAGGCTTAGAAGTCTGGCCATTGCGGGATTCTACGGGAAGGGGTGGGCGTAAGAAAGGAAGCAGGCTTGGTGTTGTTGATATGCTGTCGGATCTTCTGTATTTTTTCACACTTTTCTGTGGAGTGAGGAATTGAGGGTCTGGTGGGAGTTAAAGCAATGCTTGATTGTCTTGAATAGCATTTTGCTTCTGTTGGTGGTATTGGTGGTATTGCTTTGGCTGATGAGATGAGCTCTCTGCGTGTTGCATAAAGGGACTTCAGTATAATGAAGTAATCGAGAATACTGTTTATGCCCATTTTCTTTTCTGTCTGCAGCATGATAATTAATTATAAGCAAGGTCTTTAGAGTGCCAGGGTGCTGAAGGGTTTTGTTTGCATATGCATGTTTTAAGTGGAGTGTGGGTGTTCACATAGTTTTTCAAATAAGTGTTGAAATTGTTTAGAAGGACGTTGTGATTGGATATGAAGCTGGTAGGCCGAGAGTTGAGTCAAACATTAGGTTGTCTATGGAGCAGTCTTTGAAAGATCTGAAGGTTTGGTTTCTCTTGTGTGTTGACCTTGGTTTGTCGGTAGCATGCTGAGCAGGGAGACAGCAAAGTGGTTGGTCCAGTCCAGAGGTAGGAGTGGGTTGAATTGGATTGATACTGAGAAGACAAGGACGTCATAGCCTTCAGAGTGAGTTGGTTGTATCACATGCTGCACCACATTGAGTGTTTTGGTGATGAGTCTTTTTTTTAGCTTGTGTTATCCTGGAGGTTGAAGTCAGCCAAGAGGGTGCTTGGACATGTTGGATGGATGAGATGGTGAGCAGATCCTAGAATTCATCAATAAAGTCCTTGTTCTGCCTTGGATGCCTGTAGATGAGATGGAAGCTGGTGGTCTGAGTTGCAGAGAGTTGGAAATGGTATTTCAGAAGCTCAATGGAGCTGAGCACTACTTGCTTGCCTTGGGGTGTAGGACCAGGAGGACCCATGGATGACATTGAGGCCTCCTCCTTATAATATGCACGGTCTGCACAATGGATGCTGTAGCCTGTAGGAAGAAGGTTACCCATGATGTGTGAGGATGTGCTGGGGATTCTGTGGTGAAGAGGGTGTTAAGCTTGCGATAGATTATGGTGTCTGTGCTATCTGGCTGCATTTCTACTGCAGAGTGAGCATTAATGAGCATGACTTCAAGGTCTGTATTTTGAAGTTGTGTGGTAGTTAGTGGGATGTGTGTACGCGGTTGGTCCTGTGTGTTAATCGAATGCTATGTTAATGACTGGGTTGTCTATATCTGGGTGTGATTGTGGGACTGGCAGCTTGAGATGCTGGGTGAGCCACATAATTATATCTTACCTTGTAAGTTTCAGTGTAACAGGGTTTCTGGCCCAGGGCCCTTAGCGGCCCTAACAGGCCCAACCAAGCTATACCTTTGTCTGTATCCACCCTTAATATGTCCAAACAAGCAATACTTTCTCTGTGTCTGTCCATAACAGCCCAAACAGACAATACCTTTGTCTGTGTCCAGACTTTGCTGGGAACACCCGGGTGATGGGACAGCCTGATGGGTTGATTGAAGTAGTGAGAAGGCAGGAAGTGATGTCACTTCCAGTGCAGATGGATGTTGTGGAATACAGTCATGTCAATTCCTATTCAGATGGATGACGGGAAATCTAGTGATGTCACTTCCTTTGCAGATGGATGATGAGAAATGAAGTCCTCTTGCTTGACTTCTTCTTTGAAATGGGATTTTGATGGGAAACCAGTGTTGTCTTTTCAGGTGCAGACGGATGATGGAAAATGCAGTAATGTCACTACCTGTATAGATGGATGATGGAAAATCCAGTGATGTCACTTTCTGTGCAAGTGGACCATGGGGAATCCAGTGATACCATTTCCTGGGCTGATGGATGATGGGCAATGAAGTCCCATTGTTTGGCCTATTCTTTTAAAGATAGCTTTGGCTGGAAAATCTGTGATGTCACTTCCTGTGCAGATGGAAGTTGTGAAATACTGTGATGAAGTGTCTCTTTTTCCCAGAGCATCTGCCAATATGTTTACAATACTCTGCTCTACATCAATGTCAACTTGTGACATTACTGGGAAATAAACCTGCTTCATAACCATTCAAACCTGGATGTCCAAGGTCTATTTTAAACCAGGCTGACCAAAAATGAGTTGGTCCTCATCACTTCAAGTCTATGTATGGTTGGGTGAGATGAAACTTGATGACTTCACACTACGAGCTGCCGCCTGTTCCCAATATCTGATCATCCATACTGATACTAACATCTGCTTCACGACCCACATCACACACATAACCAGTACCATTTGGCACCAACTCACCTTGCTCAATAAAGTAAAACCATTTCTCCCAGATAACAACGTAGGAACGTCTATCCATGCACTGGAGGTGACGTGCTACTGTCCAGCATCCTTGATGTACAGTTAAACCTTTGATAAGCATCCTCCATGCTGTGGCCACACCTTATCAAGAGCATCCAGGAGGTCAGCTGGACCACCCTGGTAGTTGAATTCCTCCTCTGCCATCCTTTCCTGGCACACACCATCTTCAAAACGTGCTACATCACCTGCAAAATAGTCAGTGATAACACATTTCATTATCAGGCTTCCAAGATTAAATCCACCACAAAATCTGAAGCAACAACACTACCAGACTTGAGTCCAGGAGTTGTAGGAAGGGCAAAAAAACAAATACCAGGCCTTCTCCTGTTATAGTCTCAGGATGTGCACACCATGCTGAAGCCACCATGCATCCTACCTCTTCCTCTACAAAGGTCTCAAACCCTTCTTCTTCAAGCAGCTCTGCCAAAATAATTAAATAAACGTATATAGACAGACGCTGCTAAAAGACAGCTCTTATCGACTGGGTTGGGGCAGAATAGTGTTGGAAAAGTAAGGGGTATATTTGCAAGGGGATAGCGCCACCAGAACATCACTTTTAGCGGCGTTCTGGTGGCGTTATGCCCTTCTCCATATTTGCAAAGCGGCGCTAAGCCACTTTGAATGGCTTCACGCCACATTGCAAATATGGCCCCTTTACGCGCATCACTTTGCGTGAAAGGGGCGTGCAATAGGTGTTGCTGTGGGCGTTCCACCGCAACACTCATTGCATTTTGACTGCCCTGATTTACAAGGAGGTGTAAATCTGAGGCAGCGCCAAAAACTAACGCCATGCGAGGAGTACAATTAGCTGGAATATGACCCTTCCTGGCAGCTGAGGTAAGTAAAAAAAATGTATGTTGTTTGCGTGTATGCAATATATATGCTTTGCCACAAGACATGAAGTATGCCTGTGGGGTTATTTATTTAGTGCAGTAGTTGAGTTAAGGTGATGTTTTTGTAGAAGCGTCAGATACTAAAGTCAGGTGTGAGTCCTTGCAGGAGTGCTTTATGTGTTGATGGTATCTAAGTGTTAATGATGTGAAATGTATCAAGTCCCAAGATGGCCGACGGGTAAGGAGCTCCGGCCGGGAGCTCCCGGGCTAGGGATCACCTTTTTGGCGAAATATCCCTGAAAATGGCCCAGCTCGACTCCATCACCCCTCGGGATCGGTTGGAAGCAACACCGCGATTCTCCAGTGCCGCTTAGCATCTGTCCCTGACTTTGACAAAGCTAAGAGACGAGTGGAGAACCGCTACTACCGTATACCAGATGGGCGCCCTGCTGTGAGAGAGCGGCTTCGCCAAGGCGGCGCACTTAGGTTGTGTCCCACTGCACCGAGAGCGGTTTGAACCCTGCAGCTGGTTGGGGAGAGCGACGGATATCGGAGACTGGATATCCCCTGAAAAACAACCAGAACCGGTGGTTTTTGTCCGCGCTGGCTGAACCAGCCCCAACCCTTATGCAGAATGGCGGTTGGGTCGCTGACTGCGTGCTTCCCCGAATGATCGCGGAGATGAAGGCTGCTACTGATGGAGGTGAGCCGCGCGGCTGCCCTGGTGAGGCTCCCCGTCAGAGTGAACGAGTAGTGAGTTTTGGATTAGTGCGACCGGCGGCGGTGAGAGACCGGGAGGAGTGGTGATTGCAGCGGGCAGCTTGTGAGGAGCCGCTCCAGTATGATTCATGGCTGGAAACCGGAGCCTGCGGTGAGTGCTGGCGGGCCCGCGATTTAGCCCTGGGCTGACCTCACTGCCCCCAAACAGTGGCCTGAGGAGAGAGGAATCCCGGGGTGCGTACTGGGGCTGACGGCTGGGTGCGCCCAGGAATGGGGTCGTTCGTAGCTAAGATGGCCGCCTAAGATTGAGACCCTTTTTCCCGCCGATGCGTTAAGTGGCTGGGGATTTAGCGAGCGAGGAGAAAAAGACGCCCTGGGGAGCAGCTGCACATCGGTGCTGGTGGCGTAAGAAGACGGGCCTGAGACTAGGTTGTATTTTACACGCCTTTCACAGGGATCGGCCCCGAGATGCTGCCTGACTCCAAAATGGTGGCCACAATTTTCCCCGTCCGATTGACGTCTGCACTCATCTTGCGGCAATACTTGCTTCACGTGTACTACGGAGAACTTAATCACTAGTACTTTCTTCATTGGTGGGCCTTCGATCTATTGGAACTGCTAAACTACTCACTCTGGTCCTCTTTTGCTGATCTGCTTCTTAACCCCTTTTTCTACTCCCCCTCCCTATATCCGCTACTGGGGACTTGTTCATCTATGTTTACTATCCAACTGTAACTAATGTAACTATGCATAAACTGTCACTCTTGTTATGTCTGACCGTTGAGACCTGAGCAATTGTGGCTGATGCCCAGTGGAGCTGCTTGACAGCTATAGAGGAGATTGTCCTTGGTTCACCCCCTAGGCCATCACCTACCCAGCCGGACATTGGGCACAGTTCTTCCTTGTCTTCTCGCTGTGTCTCCTTCCTCCCCCTCCCTCGGACGAATCACTGTAACATTGTTTTTATTTCCATGTGTCTTACTATGATCTTGTAACGGATGTAATTTGTAACTTGTAACTTAATTATCCTCATGTAAAGCGCTCTGATACCTCCGGGTCTAGCCAGCGCTATATAAAACTCTTCAAATAAAATAAATAAAATAAAAATAAATAAATTGGCATAGCCAATAGGTCTCGCTTTTGGGACCTTATAAGTATTTAGTTATGCAGCACAATATCATTGGTGCAACAACATAAACTAAATACTTATAAGGTCCCAAAGGCGAGACCTTATATTATTGCTGCTTTAATATAGTGTTTTATGCAGGATGTCTGCCTCTGTGCGCTACAGGTAAACGAAATAGGGGAAGGAAGTTGCCGAGGAGCACAATTCGGCATAACATTTAACCGACTGAGCTGGTTCTCTGTGCAACTTTTTTGTTTTAAACACGTATGACACTCAAAATACTTCGCCGAACCCTGCTGGAAAAAAAAAACTGAAGGGCAGTTTCAGGGTCACTGCAGAAGACACCACCTCCACCCTCTTACTGCCCTCACATGTCCCAGAATTTTCCATACCCTTTATTTCTCACAGGTTTGATATCTGTAGGGGCCGCACCTATGGCCGCTGTTGAACTTCAGTCACAGCCAATGAAAATGCAGATTCCATGGACTTGTACTATATGGTAAAGGGTGCAGCTGGAAACAAACGGGGTGGAGAGGCATTTAATGGCGTCATACCACGAACCTATGGCGGAGCTGGCAAAAGCCGCAATCGTGGCACCATGCATTATGAAGTAAAGACGTTGCCAGGGACGTTCCAAATGACTGTACTCCATGAAGAGAACCTTAATTACCTAAAAGGGTAAAAACGCTTTTCATTAAGCACTGGACCAATAATTTATCTGAATATTGTCGATATCAGTTGCCACTCACGTCACCCGTCAATGCCTTCTAGCGCCTACTACAGGGGCGTAACGTTTCTAAAGCACTTCCAGTTTTAGTAGACACGGTAACCGATGCCGAGAGGCGTTGATTTTTACATTAAAGTCAATTCCTATATGCTACCAAGACCACACAAGTAGAAAACAGCAGGTTTCAAACCCCCTCTACCGAGTCAACGTCATCACACGTTTGCCGCCGGTTGGCCTTATCTGCCATAGTTACCAATGGAAAGGAGGCGCTACTAAGCGGCCGCTGGGTACTTCCAACAGCATTTTTAAATACGTTTATGGATTAGGCTTCTTGGCGCTAGAGGGGTTCACAAACCTCGTCCGCAGAGGGGTTCACAAACCTCGTCCGCAGAGGGGTTCACATCACTGCAGGACCCAGTGAGCGCCTCTACTTCATTAACGCCATGCCTTTTTGTAGATGTTAAGCGCTATACCAATGAAGCTAGTTAGAACACCGGCGAGGCGCTAGCGGGATTTGAATGTTAGCTGTAAATTCACCTGCGTTTTAACTGGTCAGCCCAAAACTGTAGTGCACATCTTCACCATAATGTACATTTCATTGTTGCCAGTAGTGCATCAAATATTTCCCACAATTAAATAAACGCCGTTATATTAAAATACCGCTGACATCTATTCATGGGTTGCAGCACGTACAAGCGTGCCATGCTCGAACCACAATGTGGAAGACCATACCACACAAACTGGGGACACATTAAACCCGCAGACAAGTTACTTTCGCGAGATTTCAAAGCGCCTCGACCTTGCATCCCGCAGCTTGTCTGCCAACGAGCTTGGAAGCTGCAAGGGCCAAGTGCGCACGCGCCAATCTCAGTTGATCCCAAAAGCCATCAGGAACAAGCCCGCGAGTGGTGCGCGCGCACCACAGAGGAGCGGGGGCGAGCGAGCGCGGCAGCCTGCTCAGCTGACGAGACGCTCAGCTGACCAGACGCTCGTGCGTCGTGGCTGGCCTTTGGATGAGTACGCGCGGCAGACATGTGTTTCCACTTATCGCGCCCGCGTCTGGGCACGATAATTGGAAACACATGTTTGCCGCAGCGTACCCATCTCAAAAGGCCAGCCACGACGCTACGAGCGTTTGTTGGACTGCTTTTGAAACCGCTTACATTAAGTCTTCGCCTCTAAGCAGCGCTTGCGCGCTACTCGAGGCTCGACCTAAAAAATGACTATATGTCTATCTAAATTGGGTGGGCAGACATGTAGCCATATTTCTGACAGCCCTTACTCCCCAGGGCATCGGAGAAGTTTGGCCACTGCGGAGACAGAGTACCTTCTCCGCCAATATATACATCAGGCCCAAAGTCTTTATAGTATAGAGTACCTGAGCTACTGCATGAGGTTTTAAATGCCGATTTTGTGTTTTTCCAGACAAGCACTCAACATACAATGCCAGCCACTATGAATGATATGTGACGTCTGTGCCTTGCAACTCTCTGGGGCATATTATCAAGAAACGGCGTTAAAATTATCGCCGCTTTAGCGGCAGAAAACTGCAGCTAAAGCGGCGATAATGGGCTTGATAATATGCCCTTGAGAATTCCAATAGAAGCCCATGTTGACACCAGAACATGGGCTGCTATTGGAATTCTCCAGGGCATATTATCAAGCCCATTATCGCCGCTTTAGCTGCAGTTTTCTGCCGCTAAAGCGGCGATAATTTTAACGCCGTTTCTTGATAATATGCCCCTCTATGTCTTGAGTAACATCTTCTGTACAATGATTTACACACTTGTACGATTTATTGTCTCTGTAAAATGTGCATGTGATGTAAAGCGCTCTGACACTCTACATTGGAATGAGTAATAATATAAAAGAAATAAAATAAAAAAATGTGTTATTTAAATGGTTACTAGTAGATTTACACACACAGCTACATCTTACAGTGCGTGCATATCTCGTACATACAAGGGATGCACAAAGTCAAAAACCTGCCTCCAAATCATAATTTCTCTTATGCACCTTGGAAGTCATAAGAAGCCGAGTGCCTTTGTTTCCCTCCATTGCATTGACATCTGGGTTTTAAGCTCCCAGCCAAGATGAGGCTCCAGAAAAATGAGGGCTGATAGCCCTTTAAGTGAGGCCTTTGTGTTGGGCCAAGCTGGAAGTGAAAATAAGAAACTCCCCTTATCCCCCGCAGGTTGCTGCTCCCAGCAGAAAGCATTCAATGTGTGGGCACTGTGGAATGTGTCTGGTTGTTGGCAAGGTACACTGGGACAAATTCAGCATATTTCATTGAGTCCAGCCCGGATGCGGCTTAGCTGGCTCATCCTAATTTCCTGCATTGTGAGCTGGTATTGTCAGGTACTGCGCACCTGCACTTCTAGAATCTAAAAAGGAGTACCAGCACTTCTCAGCAGCAAGCAAGGACTCTGGGACAGGGCTTACCTGCACTTCTCTATTTCATTTCCAAGCATGGGGTAGCAGCAGTGGTGGTGAGTGTTGGTGCGAGGTCTCCTCAGGGATGGCTGAAAGACTATGGGCCTAATTTAGATCTCGGTGGACGGGTTACTCCACCACAACGGTCTCCTCAGGGATGGCTGAAAGACTATGGGCCTGATTTAGATCTCGGCGGACGGGCTACTCCGTCCCAACGGTCTCCTGAGGGAGGGCTGAAAGACTATGGGCCTGATTTTGATCTTGGCGGACGGGCTACTCCGCCACATCGGTCTCCTGAGGGATGGCTGAAAGACTATGGGCTTGATTTAGATCTCGGCGGACGGGTTACTCCGTCACAACGGTCTCCTGAGGGATGGCTGAAAGAGATGGGCCTGATTTAGATCTCGGCGGACGGGCTACTCCGTCCCAACTGTCTCCTGAGGGATGGCTGAAAGACTATGGGCCTGATTTGGATCTCGGCGGATGGGTTACTCCGTCACAACGGTCTCCTGAGGGATGGCTGATAGACTATGGGCCTGATTTAGATCTCGGCGGAGGGGCTAATCAGTCCCAACGGTCTCCTGAGGGAGGGCTGAAAGACTATGTGCCTGATTTAGATCTCGGTGGACGGGTTACTCCATCACAACGGTTTCCTGAGGGATGGCTGAAAGACTATGTGCCTGATTTAGATCTCGGTGGACGGGCTACTCCGCCACAACGGTCTCCTGAGGGATGGCTGAAAGACCATGGGCCTGATTTAGATCTCGGTGGACGGGCTACTCCGTCCCAACGGTCTCCTGAGGGATGGCTGAATGACCATGGGCCTGATTTAGATCTCGGTGGACGGGCTACTCCGTCACAACGGTCTCCTGAGGGATGGCTGAAAGACCATGGGCCTGATTTAGATCTCGGTGGACGGGTTACTCCGCCACAACGGTCTCCTGAGGGATGGCTGAAAGACCATGGGCCTGATTTAGATCTCGGTGGACGGGCTACTCCGTCACAACGGTCTCCTGAGGGATGGCTGAAAGACTATGAAAGTTGAGTGTTGATTCAGAAACATACATTCTTGTTTTACTCTGGATGGTGGCATCAAGGGCAGAAGTATGGAGCTATCACCTGTGAGTGGAGACTGCTTGGATTGCCGCGTGCAAGCCATGTAACGCTCCGTGTGAGGTGATTGACAGGAGGGTCAGCAGGCTGTGAATGTACAACATGCATAGGCTAGAACTGCCATAGGGTGCGGTCAGACAGAGTTACATCCCTAGGTATGACACATAATAATTCTAGACATCCTAGTGGATATTCCGGATTCGATAGGTGAAGCACAGGGGGTTTATTTACACTCTTTTGGACGTGACCACCAGGGGTAAATAATCCCCCCTACAGGTTCTTCTCATGGGAGTCAAATGCACCTTGAAGATGCACTTTAATCTTGTGGGCGAGATAACGAGGAAAGGCCCTAAAACAGCGTTTTGCTAGTAGATGGAGAGCTCATGTGGCAAAATGGCAGTTTTCCTTCAGTGTGGAAGAGTATGTCCTCCAGCCCCGGAAAGTATGCACCTCAAGGATCTAGCCTGAATGACTGGCGAAGTTGGATTTAGAAGTTTCTGTTGTTACTTCTTCGCTTTCAGCAGCTCCAAGTGCATCTGCAAGCTTCACATTGTCTTATTGGAAAACTGAAGCAATCCCCCAGGCCTCGAGACCGCACTCATGTGGTTTGTAAGAAGACACTGAACCCTCCATACCCTCTTCTAGCTTCACAGCTTCTCCTTCCCAGAATAAGTTGATGGACAGGCCTAAAAATACAGTCTTGGAACAAAAAGCCCTCTGTGTGGAGGAAACTGGACAGTTGTCCATTCACTGACCAGGACGAGCAGCAGTTCGGAGTCAGAAAGGAAAGGCCTCTCCCTTGGACTAATATACCCCAGATTTCAAATATTTGTATCACGTGCAGCGCACTGTCTGTTGTGAACTTGTTTTTCTGCTAATATCTCCCACTTCAAGCAGTCTGGACCAGAGAAATGCGTGTAATTCAAGCATTCTACCCGTGCGGGTTGGCCAGAGCTCCTTGTGGGGCAGGCCTGAAGCTGCCCCTCTATGATGAGGCCCAAAGGGCTGAAACGTGTTGGCCACGAGGAGTGAGCAGGAGCTGAGATGAATGCATGCATTCTACAGGAGTTGATCCCGTACTCCACCTCCACTGCAGAGCAACACGGTTCCTCGCCGGCTGATTGGAAGACCTCCCCTACCTCCGATCAATCTCACTCTCACTGCCTAATCTCACTGTCACTGTCCACCCGCACTGTCTAATCTGACCCATAGACATATGCACTATAACCCACCTGTAACGGCTTTACGACTATGTATACGTCTTAAAGTGTCTGCCCTGATCTGATGCTTATTACTACTGTTGTTGTTTTTCACTACCTGCATTTCCATCCGCCTTCCTAACCGCTCTATACTCCTCTCGGCTTAACAATGTATTCCCCATCCTCCACCCACTAAGAAACACTAATGCCTACTCGAACTCTGAATCTTACTATACCTTAACCCTCCTACATCCCTCCTCTTAACCCTTGACACAAACCACTGCCCCCCCCCCCTATCCTATTAGCACCAAGCACCTTCCTGGGCCTCAACCCCTGCCTTGCTCCACTCTCTACTGACAACCTCCCAAATCCTATTATCCCCACGCCCGCCCCTACTTCGCCCAAAATTCTCATCCCCCCCGCCAACCCCGTCAATGCACTTCACTCTTACGCCCCCACCCGGCTTTGCTACCGTGACCCCCAAAACTAACCCCTCCCTCTTTCCACACCCTCTCCCTCCGCACTCTTACCCAACCCTCCCTCCTCAAAACTTCTCCCCTTCCCTCTCTTTGCCTGCTCCCCTATTCTCCACCAGTCAAACCGCATCACCATGTCCCACCTCAATACCATCCACACACCATGCCCTCCTCCTGCCTTAACCGTCAAACACCCCGCCCTCACCAAACATGGACCCAACTCTTGGACCTCTCAAAAAATGCCAAAAAGAATCTTAAACACACACTCCTAGTCCGACATCCTGAAACCCTAATCGAAGACAACTACCACAGCCCCACGTCCCCCATTAAAACTAACTATATTTTCTACACCAAACGCCCCTCCAAATGGAAGAGCACCTTTTACGCCACCTCCCAGTATCGAGTACAATTAAAATCCCCCACGGTTACAAACTTGCCACTTCTCCAACCTCTCTTTTCCCAGGTGAAATAGCCATTTCCATTTACAAAACTGGAAACATCTTGATCCAAGCCTCTGAGCAGCACCTCACAATTTTTGAACTCCTCTTCAGCACTCTTTCTGACCAGCTGTCACTTCCTATACCCCCCCCCAACACCCTCCCAATCCCAAAACCCCTCCTGGCTCCCCGCTGCCGCCCCAACCCCTAACATTCTCCCTAACGACAGTCCCTCTCTTGAACTCTCCCCTGCCGCAATCCTCTCCCCCTCCCCACACCTGCTCCCTCACCTACCCCCTCCCAGCTCTCCTCCACCTCTCCGAGGCAAACCCCATACCCCCAAGACACCCCTATCCGTAATGACACAGCCCTCTCCTTAACTCCTATTCTGCCTCCCCCTGGAACTAGCCCCCCTCCTCCCCTAATACACTCCTCCAAACTACTATGTCCCCTTATGACCGCCCGCCTCCAGCTCCCAATCACCTCCCTAGCATCCCTCCCCCCCTCTTAACCATCCAATAACGAACATAACGCCTCATACTCTTGCCCCTTCCTCCACAAACTATACCTCCACCCATTACATCACTACCACATCCCCACCCGCGCCTCACACTCTCCCTTCCTATCTCCCCCTTTCCCCCCCACTCCCCACCAGTCCATCATACAACACGCCCATCCCTCCCTCCCAACACCGGCCCACACCCCTCCCCCCTCCCCTGGCCTTACCCACTCCCCAGTTAAAAGCTGCACTCCCTACATCAACCCCACCTGGCGAACTGCCATCTCCAAGTTATAAACCTTCTCACCCTAGCCAATCCGTCCCTAACTCCCTATCCATTCCAGCCACTCCCACTCCCCTCCTCACCAACCTCAATCAAACACTTCGTAAATTGGAATACAATCTCTCTACCCTGGTTACTGAACTTACCCTTCTCCGAAAAGATTTCAATCGATTCAAATCCGACAAATCCACAGCCCACCCACCCTGGCCCTCTGCCCCACGCGCTAGCCCTCGAAAACGCCCATACCCCAAACATTGGTTAACAACGCCTCTCCTCACCCGCTCTCACAGACCCCTTCGAACCTCAAATACCTACTCCGCCTCCGCCCTCTCTGTCCTCTGCAGTACCTACCTCAACAAACCCCCCCCCAAAGATCTGCTCCCCCCTCACTCCAATATTCCTGTTATCTTAGGGACTAGCAGAATTCCCGTCTATCCCAGCTCCCCCAGACCCCCCCTCAACTCACCACCATTCAACTACCCCCCGCCCCTAATACCAACACTAAACCCCTTACCTGCATGCTCGTGAACTGCCGCTCAGCCGTCCGGCATGCGACCGAAATCTCAGAAACCATTCTTAACGAAGATGCCGACATCGCCTTCCTCACTGAAACCTGGCTCAAAAATCACTCTACACCCATCCTTGACCTTCTTGCCCCCAGGCTACTCTATTCTCAGAAAAGACAGACCGGAAAAAATAGGGGGGCATAGCAATCATTTTTAAAGAAGAGCTACAACTCTCCCCAATTAATAACACTGACTACACTACCTTTGAATACTTAGGAGCTGAACTTAAAATGAAAAGCTCCCCCAATACGACTGCATAACATCTATCACCCACCTGGTGAACCCCTTCCCTTTGCCGAAGAACTATCAGACCTTCTAACTAAATCGCTACTTTCCAACTCCAAAAATATCTTCCTAGGAGACCTTAACCTGCACTGGAATGAACCCGATGATCCCACAATCAACCTTCTCAATAACCTTCTTGAGATTAGTGACCTCAAGCAACTCTGCCACTCCCCTACCCACACCAAAGGAGCTATTCTTGACGCCATCATCTCCAACCCTGATCTGACATCCTTAACCAACATTATCCCTATCGACTGGTCTGACCACCATCTCATTCTGTTCACAATCTCCCCCAGCCCCACCCGCCCCTATAAAAAACAACAAAACTACAATTATGACCAGAAATCTTAAGCAAATCCCCCCGGCGCACTGGAACTTAAACTCCAATCCCAACTCAGTCTCACCCCCTCTCTTCAAATGCAAATGA
Source organism: Calotriton arnoldi (assembly GCA_963921515.1). NCBI lineage: Eukaryota > Metazoa > Chordata > Amphibia > Caudata > Salamandridae > Calotriton > Calotriton arnoldi. The sequence goes on along the minus strand of CAWUFW010003566.1, from coordinate 1,422,071 downwards.
ACTCACTGAACACTTTAATAAAACTGTCTCAGAGGTTTTAGACCAACTCGCCCCTCTGAAAAGTAAAACACTAAAAAATGCCCCCTCCAAATCATGGTTTACCCTAGACCTTAATAAAGAAAGACGCTCACTTAGATTGGCAGAAAGAACATGGAGACAACACCCTTCCCCATCCCAGTTTGTTCTCCTTAGAACTGAAAGATCCTCCTACAAAAAACACATCTTTTCGGGAAAAAGCATCTTTCTTTCGTCTACAACTTTCACGGGCCAAAAACAGACCTAGAGAACTGTTCAACATTATTAGAAACCAAACCTCCCCTGCACCCCTCAACCCGGTGGCCTCCACTAACAAATATGAAGAAATTGCCAACTTTTTCACTGAAAAAATTGCCAAAATCGACCGTGCTTTCCTTGATACCCAACCCTTGCTCACCCCTCAACATCCCCTGGGTACTCCACCTTATCCCCACTGCCCTTGAAAACACCCCGACTCCCTCACTCCTCCTCCCCTCACATACCCCTCCTGAACCCCCCTTACTATCACACAGCTTAAAAATAACGCCTCATGGCATAATTTCCACCCCGTCTCTGAACGGGAAGTCTTCAACATCCTATCCAAACTCAAACCATCCTCCCACACTAAGGACCCTCTCCCTTCCACACTCGTCCAAGATCTCAAACACGTCATTGTCCCTTACTGGACCAACATCATTAACGCCTCCCTCTCAACAGGGAATGTTCCCACCTCCCTTCAACTCGGACAAATCTCCCCCATTCCCAAAAATCCCAAGGCTGACCCCAATGACCCCAACAATCTCCGCCCTATCTCCAACCTCCCCCTCCTCTCTAAAGCCCTAGAAAAGTGCACCCTTCTACAACTGGACAAACACATTGACACATTCAACCTTCTAGACCCCCTGCAATCTGGCTTCCGCAAAGGTTGCAGCACTGAAACTGCACTGCTCAACATAGTCGACGACATACACCTTGCCCTGGATAAGGGTGAGACCTACCTACTCATCCTTCTTGACCTCACCGCTGCATTTGACACAGTCTACCACCCAACCCTACTCAATACACTCAAAGATCGCTTTGGCCTTAATGGCACTGTCCTCAACTGGTTCACCTCCTACTTCCAACATAGAACCCAACAAATTAAAATTCAAAACTGCCTCTCTAGCCCAACATCTGTCTCCCTAGGTGTCCTGCAAGGTTCCATCCTCTCTCCTGCCCTTTTTAAGCTCTTTATGGAACCCCTCACCCTGATACTTAAACAAGCCAAAATCAACTATCACCTGTACGCTGATGACACCCAACTGTACTATAAAATAAAATCCCATTCCGACATCCTGCACCTCAACACAGCACTAACCAAGATCCAAACCTGGTTCCACAACAACCATCTTAAACTCAACCCCAACAAAACTGAGATCATCCTCTTCTCGCCCAAAAGCAACCCTCTCCCCATTCAAACATGGATCGCTGACCTGAATGCCCTTAACTGCCCTCTCTCCCTCGCCGAATCTGTCAAATCACTCGGCATCACCATCAACAATAATCTTACACTAAACTCCCATGTTTTAAATTCAGCAAAAAGTGCACTTTTCACACTCCGGCATCTCAAAAAAATCAAACCCTTTATTCCAGCGGAAGACTTCAAAGTAATTACCCAATCTCTTGTCCTATCCAAAATCGACTATGGTAACGCCCTTCTCTCTGGTACTCCCAAAATCCACCTTGCCCCCATCAAATCCGTCCTCAACCTCACAGCCAGACTTACAACAAACTGTAAACGTTATGACCACATCTCACCTGCCCTCAAGGCCCTCAAATGGCTCCCCATCGAAGGCAGATCCTCCTATAAAATTGCCTGTATTACACACAAAGCCCTCTATCAGAAGACTCCAACCTATCTTTCAACTAATCTCAAAAAAGCTGGCTGCGCCCGAACGCTGAGAAGCACCAACACTCTCCTTCTAATACCCCCTCTACTCAAAAAAAGCACCTCACAATCCCGCTCCTTCTCCGGCAAGGCCCCAACCATCTGGAACGCCCTCCCCAAAGACCTTCGATGCAACCCCTCCTATGCCAACTTCAAAAGAAACTTTAAAATACACCTCCTCACTAAATATTGGGGAAATTAACTCCATGTTCTCCTTTCTGACTATTTTCCCTCCTCCTGCCGTTGGCTATCCCGCCTACCCCTCACACCCACTCACCCCCCATACCCTCCTCACCCCCTCCCCTTCATTATATTCCCCCTCACCCTCACGATGTCCCTTGAGTCCTCCTTTGCATACTGTAAAAGTGCTTTCTATAATGACACTCTTGCTCTCTCAATTGGTGTTTTTGTTTATCTTATATGCACCCTCCTCACTATGTACTCTAATTGGTTCCTTCTATTTTTGTTTGATCATCTGCTGAATTTGTTTCGTACATTACCACTGCTGTTTTCTTGTTTATTGCCATTGCTGTTGTAAAGCGCTCTGATACCCTTGGGTGGAGCTAGCGCTATATAAAACCTTCAAATAAATAAATAAATAAATACCTATGACTCTGCCCGTGCGGGTTGGCCAGAGCTCCTTGTGGGGCAGGCCTGAAGCTGCCCCTCTCTGATGAGGCCCAAGGGGCTGAAACGCGTTGGCCCGAGGAGTGAGCAGGGGCTGAGATGAACGCATGCCTTCCATTCATCAGTTCTCTTTGTCTCTTCTCATTAACTCACAGGTGTCCATGTTCATGCCCACAGGAGGACTGGGGTTCAAGCCTCCGACTTGTAGGTGACAGGGTGATGAGAGAGTCAGCGCCTTGAAGCAGGGCACCTCATGGCTCTACATGTTTCAGATTAGTGGAAAGCTCACCACAGACTTGGCGACCTAAGCGCATAGAAGTGAATCAGCTCATATCACGCACTATCTGAAGTTCTGAACAGTATAACATGACAGTATGTTTCTGTACACGTTCATGCTGTGCAGCAGAGTTACACCACCAGTTCAGGAACGCATACGCATCAATGGATATATTATATATACATGTAAAAGATAATGATCACGTCATCATACAGCAGCCAGCACATACTCACGCGCATCCACATGGGTCAGCACACGTTCACGCGCCCCTACACACGTGACGCCAGCACATCTTCACGCCCACCCACACACGTCAGCACATGTTCATGCGCCCCCACATGCATCAGCACATGTTCAAGCCCACCCACACGTATCAGCACATATTCACGTGACCCACTCGCATCAGCACATGTTCACGCACCCCACGCGCATCAGCACATGTTCACGCCCACCCATATCCGTCAGCACACGACCCCACACGCGTCAGCATATGTTCACGCACCCCCACATGCGTCAGCACATGTACACAGGTTCACACACGCGTCAGTACATGTTCAGGCGCCCCCACACGCATCAGCACATGTTCCCGCCCACCCACATGCCTCAGCCCATGCTGGTCTGTACCAAATAAACCGTGGTCAAAGTGCCTTTTGTATATATATATATATTTTTTTTTTTTTAAGAAGCGGGTGTTACTGCTATTGGCAGTCTCATCAGTGGTCATCAATGATTCTATTTGTGATGTCATGCGTGAGGTCATTAACAGTGCAACGAGACAAGGGAAAGCTGCATTGTGTCAGGGTTAGGACTGTTCTAATTTCCAGAGATCATGATGTTAACCTCCACTCCACATTACTAATACAATGCAGACCCACAAGTGTGAAAAAGTGCCAGATATATTCACTACAAATGATGGTGCAAGCACAATGGGCACTCTCTCAGCAGTGAGCTGCAAGAGGAGAAACGATTCTCATTACCACTTTTAACTCCTCCCCGTCACTGAAGACTTCTTAAGATGCTTCGTCACACCCAGGCTGTCCCTGAATCACAGGGCCTTGGCACTCACCGCATCTAGAGGTGGACGAAGCCGAGCCAGAGCCGAGCCAGAGCCGAGCCGAGGGCCTGACTTGGCTCCTAAGGGCTGTTACACGAGCTAAGCCATCAACATGTTTGGCATGTAAATCTTGCGACAAAAGCCACGTAAAAATAGGATTCAGACTTTTCAAAATCAAAAAAACGTATTTCTTGCAGAAGCATTTCACCTTAATATCAAGTTATATCACAGCCTTGAGAAGCATTCATTAAAAGTGAAATTAAACACGAGCTTAGAAATATTCATGCCTCCCACCTGATAACAATACCATTGGTGAAGTAAGAGGCAAGTTATTTGTCATGCACACCCTATATGCTTCCTATATTATTATATGTGGAGCAAAATTAGTCTATTAAATCAAAACCATGAGCGGTCTTTGTACAGCGCACGTTCTGAGAGCAGGTATTTTAAGGTGCTCTGATATGTGATAATGAAGAAAAAGGAGGAATGTGAAATGAAATATTTGCCCATAGGGCTCAACGGGCTTCACCCTTTAAAAGACCATTCACTTGTTAATGAGGCTTTGTTGTTTTTTCACCCCTTCTGAGAGCCCCTGCATCTTCACTCTGCCTATTGCTGGAAGAAGTAGCCCCCGCCCCACCCCGAATTTTTTATTCGGTATCACCTGTCCGTCCGTCCCAGGTCACAAAGGCAGCAATGCTAATGGCATCGAGCCCCCACATATCCCAGTGTGTACTTATGACGTCAAGCCCCCACATATCCCAGTGTGTACTTATGACGTCAAGCCCCCACATATCCCAGTGTGTACTTATGACGTCAAGCCTCCACGTATCCCAGTGTGTACTTAGGACATCAACCCCCACGTATCCCAGTGTGTGCTTATGACATCAAGCCCCACGTATCCCAGTGTGTACTTATGACGTCAAGCCCCACGTATCCCAGTGTGTACTTATGATGTCAAGCCCCCACGTATCCTAGTGTGTGCTTATGATATCATGCCCCCACGTATCTCAGTGTGTACTTAGGACATCAACCCCCACGTATCCCAGTGTGTGCTTATGACATCAACCCCCACGTATCCCAGTGTGTGCTTATGACATCAAGCCCCCACGTATCCCAGTGTGTACTTATGATGTCAAGCCCCCACGTATCCTAGTGTGTGCTTAAGATATCATGCCCCCACGTATCTCAGTGTGTACTTAGGACATCAACCCCCACGTATCCCAGTGTGTGCTTATGACATCAAGCCCCACGTATCCCAGTGTGTGCTTATGACGTCAAGCCCCCACGTATCTCAGTGTGTACTTAGGACATCAACCCCCACGTATCCCAGTGTGTGCTTATGACATCAAGCCCCCACGTATCCCAGTGTGTACTTATGATGTCAAGCCCCCACGTATCCTAGTGTGTGCTTAAGATATCATGCCCCCACGTATCTCAGTGTGTACTTAGGACATCAACCCCCACGTATCCCAGTGTGTGCTTATGACATCAAGCCCCACGTATCCCAGTGTGTGCTTATGACGTCAAGCCCCCACGTATCTCAGTGTGTACTTATGACGTCAAGCCCCCACGTATCCTAGTGTGTGCTTATGATATCATGCCCCCACGTATCTCAGTGTGTACTTAGGACATCAACCCCCACGTATCCCAGTGTGTGCTTATGACGTCAAGCCCCCACGTATCCCAGTGTGTGCTTATGACATCAAGCCCCCACGTATCCCAGTGTGTACTTATGACGTCAAGCCTCCACGTATCCCAGTGTGTACTTAGGACATCAACCCCCACGTATCCCAGTGTGTGCTTATGACATCAAGCCCCACGTATCCCAGTGTGTGCTTATGACATCAAGCCCCCACGTATCCCAGTGTGTACTTATGACGTCAAGCCCCCACGTATCCTAGTGTGTGCTTATGATATCATGCCCCCACGTATCTCAGTGTGTACTTAGGACATCAACCCCCACGTATCCCAGTGTGTGCTTATGATATCAAGCCCCACGTATCCCAGTGTGTGCTTATGACGTCAAGCCCCCACGTATCCCAGTGTGTGCTTATGACATCAAGCCCCCACGTATCCCAGTGTGTACTTATGACGTCAAGCCCCCACGTATCCTAGTGTGTGCTTATGATATCATGCCCCCACGTATCCCAGTGTGTACTTAGGACATCAACCCCCACGTATCCCAGTGTGTGCTTATGATATCATGCCCCCACGTATCTCAGTGTGTACTTAGGACATCAACCCCCACGTATCCCAGTGTGTGCTTATGACATCAAGCCCCCACGTATCCCAGTGTGTACTTATGATATCATGCCCCCACGTATCTCAGTGTGTACTTAGGACATCAACCCCCACGTATCCCAGTGTGTGCTTATGATATCATGCCCCACGTATCCCAGTGTGTGCTTATGACGTCAAGCCCCCACGTATCTCAGTGTGTACTTAGGACATCAACCCCCACGTATCCCAGTGTGTGCTTATGATATCATGCCCCACGTATCCCAGTGTGTGCTTATGACGTCAAGCCCCCACGTATCTCAGTGTGTGCTTATGATGTCAAGCCCCCACGTATCTCAGTGTGTACTTAGGACGTGCTCGCCTCCCTCAGCCAGCTGGCTCTGTGCTCAACAGAGGACCAACAACTGTACCCCTGAATAGACCAGTGCAGAGTGGAAGGGGCACTCAGGTGTTGTTGTGGCATGTAAATGCCCAGAGTTCAAATATTGATGCAGAATTCCAGTGACCGCAATGTTCATTCAAACCCTCCATCCATCCATCCACCCATGCATCCACCCTTTCAGTCATCCATCCATCCTTCCATCCAGCCATCCAACCCTCCATTCAGCGACCCATCCATCCACCCATGCATCCACATTTTCAGTCATCCATCCATCTTTCCATCCAGCCATCCAACCCTCCATCCATACACCCACCCACCCATCCGACCCTCCATCCATCCACCCATGCATCCACCCTTTCAGTCATCCATCCATCCTTCCATCCAGCCAGCCATCCAACCCTCCATCCATCCATCCATCCACCCACCCAATTCCATCCATCCATCATTCTGTGCCCATCCATCCATGCATCTATCCTGTGACCTTGCCTACACTTTGCTCCTGGATGTGTTGCAGGTTCGCCCACGCCGGTGCCAAGGGCCACGCACTGTCACTCTCCCTCCCTGGGCCCTCGTACCCATTTACAGCCCTTATCACCAGGGCAGATTAGGGCCAGGAAGGCCAGAGTGGGAGGCAGGTCTTGCGTGAAGCCGGTAGGGAAAGATTAACCCGTTGTGGCACCGGCTGGATCTGGTTTAGGGGTGGACTCTGCCTGTTCCCGCTGAGTGTGTCAAACCTTCACCCTCTCATGAGCGGGGTCCGCGGTGGGGGCCATGACGAGGCGCTTTCTGCGCGAGCCTGTGCGCGCGCAGCATGGACAGAGCAGGGCATCACTTGCAGCTACTGCCTGAAGTACCCCTGGCCGCCAGGGCTTTGACAAACAAGAACTCACAGGGCGCAGAGCCCGCGCCAGGCGCTATCCAAAACCGAGGCTGCCAAGTAAACCCCCACCAGACCACCCCTGCCCCTTCAGCTCACTCTTTCAGTTGTTTTTTAAATCCCTCCTTTCTTATTTTCTCATCTTTCTCTTACTCCTCATTCTGCCCTTTCCTGATTTTCACTCTTCTGCTCTGGGTCAAGGTCTGATGATGAAAAAGAACTGACAGCCCCAAATCTGAGTGCTGGTGGGCCCCACCTGCAACCACCGGCTGAAATTAAGCACTGTCCATGAGAGCATGGTGTGGGCCTGACTTCATCATCTCAGGCGCGCCGGCCCATCCGAGGCACCAGCTTGTCAGTATATCAGGCCCATCGCCAGGAGTATATTTTTAGGGGGACCTGTCCCACAGAAATGACCAAACATTAAAGCTGTGCATTCTTTCCCTAATACTTGCATGGAAAAGGTGCAGTGTGCAAGGATTTAAAGCACACAATATTTTTGGTGCCTATTTTAAAATTATTGGTGTGATTGGTTGTACGAATAATTATCGCTTTAAATCCTTGCACACTGCACCTTTTTCCATGCAAGTATTCGGGAAAGAATGCACCCAGAGTGCACAGCTTTAGTATATATATATATGTATATTCTGCTACCAAGTACAACAAGCATTGGCATAGCCAATAGGTCTCGCCTTTGGGACCTTATAAGTGTTTAGCCATGCAACACTTGATGTTGTTGCACCAAGGATATTGTGCTGGATAACTAATTGTCGTCTAATAATGACAAATAATAAGATAAGACAAAGCTGAAGGACCTTTTATATTTGCACTCCTTGATTCTGTTAGATATGGAATGCCACTAGTTGATGACGGCACATTAAAAAGTTAACTACATTGCTCACAGAGACTGCAATATATGCTTGCATAGATATCCATCTAGCTGGCTGTAATGTCACGAATGCCTATCACGCTCTGAAGTCACCACTATCCCAAGCCGGCACATTAGAATTTGAAGATAATATAACTATTGGTTCCTGAAGGGCTGACTGAAATTACTGAATGCCATTTTGGGACATAATCAAATAGGCATGTTACTTTAAAACAGAACAAAATCAATTAAAACAAATGTTAGAAAAGAAAAATGCTGAGAATAGACAGTCAATGAAAAAGGAACAAATAAGCATCACAGTAAAAAAATGTAAGTCCGTTTTTATATAGCGCAGCTACTCACCCTTACGGGTCTCAAGGCGCTGGGGGCCGTAGTGGAAATTAAGTGAGCTATTGCCCAGAGTCACATGGTGCTGAGCTGAGCTGCCGCCGGAGCCGGGGATGGAACCGTGAACCCTGTGCTCCGAAGTCAGCTGCCCTGGCCGCTGCACCACACCTGTCCACAGTCAGCAGGTGACCTGATAAGTTCTGCTCGAATATAAATTGCTGGATACAGACTCTCTTACCTTTATTTATGTGACCCTAACTAAATAAAGAGATGGTTGAAAGATCTTGAATGTGTGGAGGAGATGGAACAATGTTACCAGCTCTGAAGTCGGCTGGAGGCAGCTGGGGCTTCTGTGTGGCTTGAGCCCACTTCAAGGTCCAAATGACTGCTTTCCCCAACATGTTGGTTCCTATGGGGAGACAGCTTTGTAAACTATCACAACATTGATAAACGCAGAGAGTACTTTTGTTACATACATTGAATAAAAGAAAGACAATCCGGTCATAAGTGGGCGGCCACAAGCATTATATAGTGGAAAAAAGATGCAGAAGGGAAACCGATATGATAAAGGTGCTTGTGTGAGTGAATAGGAAAAAAAGACGAGTAACACGACAAAGATACAATGTCAAATAGGAGACCTTTGTACCACAGTTGGTGATAAATCACAGTGATTTTTGGTTCTGCAGGCATAACAACCATGCACACATTGTGTAGAAATTATTGCGTAAGGCACACAGACTGCAATAAGTTAGAGTGTTATAAACTCCTATCCGGCTAGTGGTCTAGAATAAAAACTAGTTGTGAGAAGTGTAAAGACCGTAAAAATAAAAACCGAGCCAAAAGTATTATGTAATGGGTACCTCTAAGTCCGTGGGTACCTTGCAGAGAAACGAACTAAACAGGACATAATATTCGGACCCCATCCGAAATAAAAAGGTCAAGGATACTAGGTTGA